>JBAIZL010000002.1:159118713-159616213 GCA_036971475.1 Prosapia bicincta
AAAGCAAGACACAGAATTTCTCAGCTTAATGTCGAGGGTGAAAAATTTAGTTTATGCAGTGAAGTGTTGGTACATTATTCAAAGAAATTTGTTGATAAATTTGAAAGTCTTAATTTGACTCGTGATCAAGTATACATGTTGAGACTGGGTTAAATTGGAAAGCTTTACCTTACAAAATCTTGGAATCTCTATCTGAAAATTGTGCTCCTGGGTTTTTAAGTACGGAAAGAATGAAATATCGTTTTAGTGTGAGCGAATGCTAGTGGAAATCATAAGTTACCATTGGCTAGTCTAACAAGCCACAGGCATTTTATAATGTAAGTGTAGACCTGTTACCACCAAAGAAAAAGACTTGTTACCACCTGTTTTTGGCTAAGAAAAAGCAGAACTGACGAAATCGATAGTATTAATACAAATTCGGTAGCTTGCAATATAAAAAGAAAAGAATTCTGTAGTACAAAAGTAAATTTGTAATTAAAAAGGTTGTATTCAAAACTAAAACGTAAATAGATTTAAAAGACCGTATTTTTTCTTGCTAGTGTTACTGTTCTTACAAGATACTGTAATATGATCTGTTTATGTCTTTTATGAAAATAGAGTAATGTACTGTATTAGTAATTATGAACTGTACTAGTGTTTTCATAGTGTTGGGTAACAATGTTGTTGAGTTTTTTCAGTCTACGACATAAATCATGTAAGTACAACATTAATTACATTACATACCTATTTACAAACTGTTTATCCACAATTACATGTTACTTTCATGACTTCAGTAACTCGACTTTTTCTCAGATTCCTCATCCCTACGGTCCCGAATCTAATGAATTAGAGAGGTTCTACTGTATATAAACAAACACACTCGCACACATACACACAAATATATATACATTTGTAGTTGTTTGAAACTGGATTCATATGTTACAAATAGGTTGATGCAAACCCTATAAAGCTCTATTTTCAGAAATAATGTTGATTAAGGTAACAACATTTGTTATTTTTTTTTTCATCTGATCATGAATCAAGATTAAAATTTAACCTTTAATATACATTACTTCATTTAATTTTTTTAAAATATTTATCTGTTCTCGTATTAAAATATATCTGATTATAGATGTAAAAGTCAAATGAGGCATATAATATTTTTTTAAATGTAAATGAAATTTGAAACTAATTACATATGTTTTAGTTCAAAGTTTTCTGTAATTTACACCAAGTTACAACATGTGTTTTCCTGAATGTCATGTTTAAAACTTAGTTTAATTTTTACAGTTATTATTAATTATGATGGTAACATGTAGGTAATATTTTTTTAAAACATATTTAAATCAATAACATTTATACTACCAATTTTATCTAAATTTTGTTAAAATTCAGTTAGCTTCCTGGCTTCTAAGTATTATTAATACTTAATATTTGTGTAATGGTTTTAATTTAATTTACAAAGCCCAATGTTAACAAAGCTTATACAACAATAAAGATTTAGTTTTAAATTTCATACGAACACTAAATTGATATAATTAAAGAATAAAAATATGGCACAACTCACAAATATACAATTTTTTTATTTCAAACGCGTGTCAACGACTATTTTGTCGTCATCCTCAGTGAAGATACACAAATGAAATTAACTAAAAAATATATATATTAAACATAACCTATAAAGTTTTAGCAAAAGTAAAAACAAAAGTCTTTTGTTTTTACTTTTGCTAAAACTTTATAGGTTATGTTTAATATATATATATTTTTTAGTTAATTTCATTTGTGTATCTTCACTGAGGATGACGACAAATTAGTCGTTGAAACGCGTTTGAAATAAAAAAATTGTATATTTGTGAGTTGTACCATATTTTTATTCTTTAATTATAACTTTCACTCACAAGCCAGCTCGAATATTATTTACTGAATTGTTAGTTCATTTCCATATTATAAGAATCCCAGAGGTAAGATGAAAACAGTATTAGTTTTATTTGTTATTAAAAATCTTAGAGTCAATAACCACTATTTTCAACTGTTAAAATTTTGTTCGACAATAATTTAATATAACAAATAAATACCAACTAACCACAATATAAAAAATCTTTTATTATAATAAAATTACCTGATGTACATTTCAATTACATGAGTATCAACTTTGAAGAATTTTTTACAATTTTTTTCACAACTTAAATATACTTCTGATAATGGTTACCACGTATCAAAAACTACATTAGGTAACTGTAGTAAAATAAAAGATTTTTTTAATGTGGTTAATGGATATTTATTTATATATAATTAATCCACAGTGCTCAAGAAATGTATGAATAATTTAATAGTCCAACAATCTTATATGTATATAAATATATATATATATATATTTTTAGGTTAGTTTTGGTTGGTAAAGATTATTTAGATTTTTTGGACTAGGAGACTGACAGACTTACCTTGGTAAGAGTCCACTCTGTAGTCTTGAAATAAAAACACATAAAAGCACTAAAACAATGATATATTTCAACCACACAGTGGTCTTTGTCAATCGAAAACACAAAAAGAAATATGAGAGAATGAAATAATTATAATTATTTCATTTCACTCTCTCATATTTCTTTTTGTGTTTTCTCTTCGATTGACAAAGACCACTGTGTGGTTGAAATATATCATTGTTTAAGTGATTTTATGTGTTTCTATTTCAAGACTACAGAGTGGACTATTACCAAGGTAAGTCTGTCAGTCTCCTAGTCCAAAACATCTAAATAATCTTTACCAACCAAAACTAACTTAAATATATACACGCACGCACGCACGCACGTACACACACACACACACACACACACACACACACACACACACACACATTGCACTATTGTAATATTTCGATCACACAATGATCTTTATCAATTAAAAAAGAAAAGACTGAAGTGAACCACTGATGTGTATAAATATCCAAACATGCACAGATTTATAGTTAATGATATAGTGCTATATGTTATTTGTATAAATATTGATTAATTGAAACCATATATTAATAGTCTGTCAGAAGGTTTTTTATGTGTGTCTATTTAATTATTTTCAAGAGAACCACACAGTGGTCTATGTCAATCAAAGAGAAAAAACAAAACGTTTTATATAATAATTCGTTTATATACATACGAGGCATGTTTTTAAAGTAAGTACCGTTTCTAAATTTCCCCGCCGCAGCTCTGCGGTCGGCGTTTAGCGCATGCGCGCAGTGTAGCTACATCTGTTGGGAAGTTACAGACGCCATTGTGACGCCGTTTGATCGAGTCTTAGTTTGTTTACGTGATTTTAAAATGCCGCAGACAATCGAGAATCCCGCCGACTGTGAAGTGCGTGGTGTGATTCGTTTTGTCTGTGCTAAAGGCTTAAAAGCAATTGACATTCAACGTGAAATCAGTGAAGTTTATGGTGAAAACATTATGAGTGAAGGAATGGTGCGGAAATGGGTTAGGGCCTTCAAAGATGGCCGCACAAACGTTCATGATGAGGAACGAAGTGGGCGACCTTCAGTCATTACCGATGATCTCATTCAAAAAGTGGACTGTAAAGTGAAAGAGAACAGACGGTTCACAATTTCATCCTTAGCTGTAACATTTCCTGCTGTATCAAGAAGTGTTCTCTACGAAATTGTGTCTGAACGTTTAAATTATCGGAAACTGTGTTCACGGTGGGTACCGAAAATGTTGACTGATCAGCACAAAACCAAACGATTGGGCAGTGCATTGAGCTTTCTCGAGCGTTACCGTAAAGAGGGCGATGATTTTTTAAGCCATATCGTTACAGGTGATGAAACGTGGGTAGCCTACGTTACACCAGAATCAAAACAACAGTCAATGGAATGGCGGCATTCAACATCCCCTAGGAAAGTCAAATTCAAGCAAACAATTTCTGCCCAGAAAATCATGTGCACTGTCTTTTGGAACAGAAAGGGTGTGTTGTTGGTCGATTTTCTGCCTCGCGGTGAAACGTCTTCTTCTACACTTGAAGACGCATTTAGCGGGGAAGCGTCATTCCAATGATGAAGAAGTAAAAACCTCTGTGCAGCAGTGGTTGTCCAGTCTGGCGGCAAGCTTCTATGACGACGGCATACAAAAGCTGGTCCCAAGATACGACAAGTGCCTTAATAATAATGGAAATTATGTAGAGAAGTAGAGGAAAGAATGCTCTTTGAGGTAAATAAAGTTTTGTTTGAAAAAATTTACTTGTTCATTTTTTATATCAAAACGGTACTTACTTTAAAAACATGCCTCGTAATTTCTTTTATTAACATATTTCGAATGTATGTAATTCCAATATACTTCATTTTCACTGATAAGAATTGAAAAACAACCTCAAACTATTATTTTCTACACAGTATATAAATCTCATAATTATACATAAAGCAAATATTATACTCTCAAAAAGATTTCAATGTCGATAATATTGAAATAAAAAGTCTAAAGATTCAAACAATAATTTTGCTTAGTTATGAAAAAAAGAAGCTTTCAATTTCAAATAATAAATGTTAAACCTAGTAACTTGAAAATCTTTTATGATTAAAAATTTTAACAAACACTTTTAACACAAAAAACTTGAATATCATTTAGGTTTTCTTAATTACTTTTCATAAGCTATTAATTGAAGTGCTATTCTGGCAACAAATAAATTGTAATGTTTAGGATTAATTTATCTTCTTTCATTTATTATTCAAATCAATATTGTAGCTAAAACAATCATGTATCATGTATAATACATCATGTATCAACACTAAATATACTACAATGATGTTTATAATGCTTTCCAAAAGTCTCTTAGCATTTACTCAAAGAAAATATATTCTATGCATTATAACAGCTCCTTGCTTGTTTTCATATTTTTCCCACATGAAATATTAACACGGTTAGGTTATAATACAAAACAAAAGCAAGTAAAACTTGCATCTTGAAAATAAGTTTTACTAGATCAAATACATTAGAGTGCATAGTTTCTAACAAAGATTGTTTATCAGAATTGTAGCAGATAGTTGCTGATATAAACAGGAGACTTAGCATCAACCATTTTACTGTACCTTTTCACAAGTACAGAAAACACTGAAAGGAATAATAAAACAAAACATTTATCAGTAATTGAGATACGCAAGGGCAAAATTTAATAGCAGTACTACAAATGTAGCTGTAAATGTCTTTATATCACATCACCTTTTTATTTTATTTTAAAGCAGAAAATAGACCTATTGGTAGAACTGTCCAGTTGCTGATACATATCATGTACACACACAGATATATGTTGATAGTTTTTGCTTTTGAAACGTTGTATCTTAAAAAATTAAACCTAAGCATTCCTTAAGTTTGTAGGTTCAAAAACATATATTTGCTATTAAAAAACGTAGCTGTATTTAAATTCCATATTAAACAACTTTACATTTATATTAATTGTTACTAAAATCTTCTTATAGTTTGTGACAAAATAGAATGTTTTTTTCATTACTACATTTGTAAAAATATTTGTTAAAAATTCTTCTCAAATTTACTTTTACGCAATAGCTTTAATTTAAGAAAATAAGTTCCTATACAAAAATTAAAGTGATTATAACGGTTCTTCGTATTTATTAAGTTTTTGTGTTTTCTTCTATATGTAATGACCATAGGTTACTAGATTTAATCACTATGATACTTTTGGAACGTCAAAATCACAATCACTAATTTTCAGAGGATGCATGAATTTAAGAAAATGCCTTTAGACACATTTAGAGGGCAATTTGATTATTGAATAGCAAAATAAATCTAGTATTTTACACAATTTATTACTTTTCTTAAATATGTGTTAAATTGAATAAAAACAAACTTATAAATTTACTACAGGTTTAAAAAAAGTCTACACATTTTCGTATCATAATGGTAGAAAATGTGTAATGAAGAAATAAAAAATATAAAGTTAAAAAACAATTTATTATTGACCCTTACGATTCATCACTAAAACATGTACTAAATACAATAAATAAATTTGGTAAGACATGAGAAATGATTTCAAACAACATTGTCTTTCAGAAATTTGAAAATATCTGGCAAGATTTTATCATAGTCTTTTACACCAATGTAAAACAAACAAAAAAATAGTTTAATAGCATGACATAAATTATGACACAAATACTATAATTCACGATCAAGCGCAACTATATGCTACCCCCTGCCAAATCTAAAACTAGCTGAAAAAAGCGAATGCACTGGGTCAAAGTGGACAAAACCAACTCAGTCAGTTCCTAGAAAGAGGATCAAAAGTATGCCAAACATCAGACTGCCAACTATACCCTTCTGTATTTTATAAGGAAAATTTCACTGATCAGTTACCTATGAAAGGTTAATGTGATCAATTTCTTAGAATATAATGACATATTTTTCTACATTGAGTGCAAATTTTTAAAACATTAAATACCTGCTTTATTTCTCCAAAACTTACCCCATGATAAAAGATAAGGCTAAACATTGACAGATAATTGTTATCCTTTTGAAACAGAACATATCTTATTTTTTGATTCTTTAATGCACTTTTATGCTTGATCAATGACGAAAATACTAAATAATGAAGATTAATATACAACAACAAAAATTAATTATAATTGTACTAATCTCAGAAAACGTTTGTTTTTTCCAAACTTAGGATGAGTCAGAAATATAGATATCTGTTTCAAAGCTGAATTAGACAAATTAGAGGTCTTACAAGGTACAACCAAGAGAATTGAATATCATGCATTTTATAAAATTATTACACATTTTATTATACCACTTATTTATACAAATCAACCATTTCTTTTACAAACCAATATAATTAAATAGAAGCAATATTTAATGAATAAATCGAATACTCTTTTAGACTCTTCCTGTTTTATTTATTCTTATGTATAATCTTTAATTACTCTACAATACGTTTCTACTTTCCTTTGGCGAAAACACAACATTTCTTTTAATTAGTCTACTTTCATCCTGTAAACTTTTAGAGAAATTATTCCCTAAGACAAAGTTTTAAAGCTATAGTTTGTTACAACCTTACTCATCTTCAATAAATCCTTCAAAAACAAGCCCTAGCTTCCAGTGACATTATGTATATACTTGCAAATGATAACAGTTGAATTTGTATCAAATTTTGTAGTATGAGCTACATGTATCAATTTACTGTCCAACAGCTGAATTTCACTTAAATGCCTCTCACTTATATGATTAATTTTAGGTATAAAATGTATTAGTATATTACTTAAATTCTTGAGATTAAGCAACTTTTAAATACAACAGTTGATACATATCAAGGTTTTAATTTAATTATATAGAGTGTAATTTATACATTCACTACCAAGATAAAAATGCAATAATCTCTCCCTAACTATGATTTAATGGATTTTATCTTGTATATTTTACAAAGTGGTAATACTAAAGACCATAACTGTTTTCTAACACAGGACATTAAAGTAAATCACCTTCTTTCTTATTAATTGAAACTCCTAATCTGGGCAAAAAAGCCAATGCTTCAAATTATTCATATACATTATAAAAATTAAATACAATAAATTATGTAATTAAAATTTTCACAATAACAAGTTAAATATGTGTTTAAGTTTGGCTACAATGACCCAGAAGCTGACAGATAACTATGATGTATTTCTGTTTACTTGAAATCTGTATTATACATACGCTGTGAATACCCCTTATCCATGGGGCAATTGCTCTTAAGACAAAAGATCCAAACTTACCGCTGTCCCCTTTGTTTAAAAATATCTCATCAGTTGAAAACAGAGAAAATGTATCACTATTCTACTGTCTATGTAATTTCAATTACTTTGACAATAAACACATAGAAGATTTTAATTTAAAATTCTTTAGATGTGCAATGTGCACATAAATTGCAGTGTAGTCTAAATGATTTAAAAAGGCATGAAAAAACTTTCTTTCAATGAAAGCCTATGTTTCTCATAGTGCTGTAGAGAAATCTAAAAATCTTCTCTTGCTGAAAATTGATATTTGTTACTTGTAGATAACACAGAACAAAAAAGTAACTAAAATTTAAAATTGATTATTTGTAATAATTCTGTGTCACACACTGATTGCAAACACATTTCAGAGTAACAATATACATGGACTGTTTGAATTTCGCGGCTCAAGTTAGTTTCAGGAGAATACGCTTGGTGTCGCTAGGTTCGTATAAATCAGCTGATTAAAATGCGGTATTTCAGTCGCAGATATCTTCATTTGTTGATGAGTTACACGCAGTTTAGTAAAGAGTGTTTTTTTTCGTTTGTCGGATTGTAAAATGGACAGCCTGAAGGAGCAATGAATTGCTGTGAAATTTTGTGTAAAACTAGGGAAATCTGCAAAAGAAACATTTGCCATGTTTAACACGGCCTACGGCGATGTTGCCATGAAGCATACTGCATGTTTCAAGTGGCATGAACGTTTCAAGAGTGGCCGACAGTCGATTGATGACGATGAGCGTCCTGGACGTCCTTCAACATCAACTGACGACCCACACGTTGACAAAATCAACAATTGGTGCACAAAAATCGATGTCTGATCATTAGGGAGCTTTGCGAAGAGTGTGGGATATCAGTTGGATCTTGTTACGAGATTTTGACCGAAAAATTGAAGATGCACTGCGTCGCTGTGAAATTTGTGCCACGCCTGATCACAGTCGACCAAAATCCCAATCGGGTTTGTCGGGAACTAATTGATCGTTCAAATGAAGATGAAAAACTTTTTGTCAAGAATTATAACCGGTGATGAATCATGGGTGTATGGCTACGACATTGAAATGAAGGTCCAATCATCCCAATGGATGAGTCAAACGTCCCCAAGACCAAAAAAAGCTCGCCAAGTATGGTCGAATGTGAAGGTTATGCTGACAGTTTTGTTTGATGCTAAGGGTGTTGTTCACTACGAGTACCTCACCAAAAGGCCAGAACTGTGGAGTCGTGATAACTGGTTTTTCTATCACGACAACGCTCCAGCTCACTCAGCACTCAGAACTCGTGAGTTTTTGCCCAAACACTCAATCACTGTTCTTTTCCACCCCCCTATTCACCTGACCTAGCTCCTTGTGACTTTTTCTTATTCCCAAAACTCAAAAAATCCCTCAAAGGAAAAAAGATTTGAAACGATTTCGGAGATTAAGGCGACGAAGAAGCTGAACGCCATCACAAAAGAAGCGTACCAGGACTGTTTTAACAAGTGGAAACGCCGTTGGGATAAGTGTGTGCGCTGGGGATGAGAGTACTTTGAAGGAGACCCAGACGTGTAACTTCCAAATAAAGTACATTTTTTTTTTTAAAGACCTCAGTCAGCGTATTTTTTGAACAGACCTCGTATGCATAATTAGTTTATAAAAGTACTACTATTGTTAACAAATAAATATGGATGGTAAAAAAGTAAGTATAGTATCTTGGTAAACAAGTAGGGTCCTAAGAGCTGTTCAGTTTGAATCATGATTTTCTGTTTTATCATCTACCACTGGAAGCTATGGTTACTGACCGTATCCCTAATTGTTAATCAGAAGATGTTCACAAGGTCGCTAAGCTCTACACTCAAGCTTGAGTTCCAACTATCAAAATATATAAATTTCGTAATTTTAAATTAAACAATAAATTTTATTTAATATATTTTATAGGTTGTAGCTATGTCCTTTATTCCTTCTAAGTAACTTGTAAATATATAGTTTGTATCTATGTAAAAGGTCTAACTCGCTTTTGTTTTTTAATATATTTTGAATAATATATTCTGATTAATATATTTTGGAACTCTTTGTAATGTAACTCTTTCCATTAATCATCGATTAAATGGAATGTAAAATTGCCTATGATTGTGTAGATTTCTTGAATAAATCCAAAATGCAGGTTAAGCTTCGAACAGTAACAACGCAAGTCATCTTCAGCAGTACAAGCCACCATCACTAACAACTTCACTGTTGCGTTACTATATTTATTTTAAG
This sequence comes from Prosapia bicincta, assembly GCA_036971475.1. NCBI lineage: Eukaryota > Metazoa > Arthropoda > Insecta > Hemiptera > Cercopidae > Prosapia > Prosapia bicincta. The sequence goes on from JBAIZL010000002.1 coordinate 159,128,656, forward strand.
CAGCATTAAGGTATATGTTGTGATCTACTTCTTTTTGTCAATAAACTACCCTGCCATCCCTCAGCAATTATAAAAGTAATTTTTTAACTTTAAATCACATTAGATAGGTGTCAGAAACATGTTGTGTTTTTAATCTATAGCACTACCCGGCACATACAACTAGTCCCAACAAATGCTAGGGTTAGTGTCCTGGCTTCATCGCTGTAAGTTCGGCTTTTTCACAGCTACCAGCAATTCGTTTCTTGATTATTGTTATGTTTTTGTAATAGCAATATATTTTAGGACAAGACTTACAATTTGTTTTCCTAATGGTTATTACCAAAATTGTTTTTTTTAATGTTTCTTTCTTATCTATACAGAGATTAAATGAAATTTTACTCTCAAAATAATAATATTTCTGAACTAAAACAGTATAAAGTAGTGATACTTAAATGATAATATAATGATAAAAAAAAGTTGAAAAAACTTTACAAAAACTCACTTTTTAAGCCTTGTTGGATGATTGTAAAATCACTGTTTATAGGAATAATAGTGATTCAAGTGATAAGTGAAGAGTGGAATTTTTTCAACCTATCTTCACTTGTGAAAACTTTGCTATAAGAAAACTATTCCATCTGCTTTCAAAACACGACTATTTTAGTTATGCTGCATCTACAAATTCAGGTATTAAACACTGACTCAAGATATAATAATTTCTGAGTCTAGGGTTTAATGTTTTTATTTTCCGCCCTCATCTTTTAGTCCTTTCAGACCAGAGGTATTGCTTTTGAGACCTATGTCAAAATTTTTCACTTGAATTATGATATAATTTTGTTTTCAATTATATAATTTGTGATGTCAGTTAAATTGTCCAAAGATTAAACTGAAATACCATTTTGTTTTGAACTATAACAGCTTAGTAACATTTTTTGGGTGGTTAACTGAATGTTTTTTATTTTAAATAAATTTGTTGAAAATGTAGATTGTGTGTCTATCAATGTAATTTATTTTTATCCATGCATTTTTATAAATTTTTAATTAAGTTGTTTCTACTCTGCTTGTTGTTTTGAATTATTAACACTTTGTTTTATTTTTAATTGGGTGCTAATATCATGCCTAACAAATATTTAAGAAATTAAAATTCTTTATTTATGACATCAATTAACACTTTGTGATCCCAAGATCATTTGGCTCTAGTTCCCTGTAGAGTTCTTTGTGATAGAAACCTCTCCCAACATTTAATCAAAATACGATCTAAATCTCACTCTTGTGATTATAAATATTCATCACAGTTTAATAATTGATAAAAATACGTAGATGGAAAGAGATATTTTATATCATCAATGTAAACTCATGATAATTGAAATTAGTAAGAAAAAAGTCACATACAGTTGACAAAAAAATATGACATTTTTGCAAAAGAAATATAAATGTTTAAAGTAGCCTTGGTATTTATTCTTTTATTTTAGTATATGAATTAGTATATTATTATTAATATTTTAGTATATGAATTACTATTTCATTACTTAAAAAATTAAGTGAAATGCACAAAAACTGAGAAAATTTAATTTTCTTGGGTTTTCTACTACATAAAAACGAGAGTTGGCACCAATTTTCACTAAACATCAACACCTTTCCATTTTGCATTTATATCATAAAAATAGGTTTTTTGAGCTTTATCTTTTTTTTCTTTCTTCTCAAGAGGTAAAATTACTTGATACAGTTAGATTTGACTATTCCTGAAATCAAGAATCAGCCCATCCCTAGTTAATTTATATCCAGGGTTTGAAAATTTCTAATATTTCTATACTCTGTTGGCACAACTCTAAAGTTTTACATTCGATGTGTAATTATTAGTTAGTGAAAGTGTTTCTTTTAAAATCAAAGAAATTATGTTCTATTTTTAATCATATATCATCCATTTTCTTTCATTCATTAAGATTTGCTGAACTTTCATTTTTTTTTAATGTTAAAAATGACCATCCTATAAAATTAGAAATAACTTTGATGTAAACATTTTTGTGTTTGAAAGTATCATAATTATCTTAATTTTTTACTGATTTTGTTTTGCATGTTAAATTTTGTGTTTAGCTTCAAGTTAGTTTATTAATTGGTTTTCATCATCTTATTAATTGTACATAAATATTTATGATAGAAATTATGCAATATTAATTGATTTTCATGGTAGTACTGTTTAGAAATTTATTAGTACGGAGAATGTTGGTGATAATCACTGTAGGATCTAGAACCATATACCATGTAAATGTGTTTTTTCGGTATATTTCATGTAGTATCAAATCTGTTGTAGATAACATTACAAGTTCAATATTATAACATAATCTTGCTATACATAAGCTTAGTATTAGTCTATATTTCAAATAAACAAAAATAGATTTAATAACAAATTGTGTTTTTCTTTACAACAAATACCACAACACTTCTATTCATGTAAACACATCAACCTCATGATAAAACTCTTATTACCATTCTCAAGAAGATAACCTTACTTAACTTTGACCTCTGTCTTACTCATATCCTCTCTCTACTGCTAATTTACTTTGAACTGTTCTTCAACCTCAATGATATTGACCTACACTCTCTCTATTTTTGATTTATTCTTCATGTTACTTCAATATCTATGCCGCTTATTGAACTTTGTTCTTGATAGTCTACTCACCTAACTCTCAATTGTTGTAACAATCCTCTTTTTAGTGTTTGTTTACTACTCACTTCACTTTTGTACACAACAATACTTCAAAATATTAAACAAAACCCGCTTGTAACCCTCAAATCAACTTAAGGAGAATTGGACCTTCACATAAACATTTAATAAACTCGTCATTGGCAAATGAAGTGTTTACATCAACAAAACAAAGGTGTTCTTGTCAGTGTTGATAATCTTTTCATTAGCATTTCTCCCTTATTTCATTCTCCTCATTGTCCTTACAAAATTTGTCCTTTTGATTTCCTTTAAAATCCAATTTTATTCAAAGAAATGTTGTATCACCACTTTAATAGCTATTGGCATGCGGCAACAAATAAGGTTTGACTTCTAAATATTTGTTTTAATATTATGAAGACATATAGATCAATAAATCAAAAATACATAATTAATTTGCAACTACTCTAATAAGGTATGAATAAAAATTTGTTTCTAGCAATCAAAGGAGTGTTGACAGAAGTAATAACAAAATACTTATTTTATTCAATTTTTACATCTTTATTTCAGTAATGTATTTAATAAAAACTAATATTTATTGTAGTTAATAATAAAATCATGTGGGTTAAAAAATATTAATTAGATGTTTAATCTATACAAAATCTTTCAACAAATTCAATTCAAATACAGGTCTAAAAATGTTTTCATATCAAAATTTGTATTAAAATACATAACTTATTATTATCATTATATTGAATTATTGTATGGAGATTTATCAAAATTTAAATAAATGAATATATTTATTAACTTATTAAAACTATTCAATAATATGTGTAAAACAGATGTTCTACAACACAAAATCAGCTGTTACATGTAATCATATGTTATCATTTAATTCACTTTGAGGTGACTCATAGCGTAATCTGACAGAAATATATGCTGAAAGGTATGCGTTTCAGAAATAGCATGACGTGAAAGCAATGACTTAATCTCATGTTTTGTTCACAGTGTATAAAGAAGTTATCACTTCAAAAAGAATTTTTTCTCATGTTTTATTTAAATGAGTCGGGAAAGCAATAAATGTCATGAAAATTGTTAGTCTAATCTCTCAACATTACAATAACTTCCTCGAATTGTTCTATCTGGTATAACTTTTTTCTAAAGGTAAATTATTGATAGTATTGGATGCATCACTACTTGAAATATCAACACATTGACTGTAAACCAGTTTTTTATATCCTTCAAACTCAATTTTTTTTCTACATTTTGTATAAATAATAACAAAATATAATCATATTTTGTCTTCTAGTGTGTTTATTTATTTGAACTGGTTTATTTTATAATGTGGACAGACACCAGTGATTGTGATGCCCGAAGTAAATATTTATACTACGAGGTGCCACGTCAGTCATGTTGTCGGGCTTACTATGCATTCCTCGTTCAAGGCTGGTCTTCCAAATTAATGTAAAATGTTAACATCTTTATTGTATTTTCCCAATATAAATTCAAGTATAAATATATACTATAATGTATTTTCACAATATTATAGATATTTTTACAATAAATATAGCTAGATTTTTCTCACTAATTTTTAAAGTTTCAGCATACAAATAGGTTTTAAAAAGAGCTGTTTTTACGAATTTTATATTATTTTATGAATTGGAGGAAGAATTGGACTTATATTAATAGAATGTCTGGTCGTAAGTAATTTCAAAGTGTAATAAGTGATTAAAACCATCTCGTCATGAACAACAACATTTTTTTGTTTTTAGTTTCTAATTTTCGAATTGTTTTTCAAACTTTTTTTCAGGATCAAAGGTAACTCTATTTTAAAACGTAATGTAGTTCTACAAAGAAGTGTAAATAAAAACTATTTCCTTCTAATATTTCCTTGAAATTCTGAACTTATAGTTTTCCAATAGCTATAGTCTTGTAAAAAAAAATATTTTCTGTGTGCAAAGTTGCAGGGACAAACACAGAAGCCGTGTTGGATACCTCATATGGTTAATACATCATGAATGTGCCCAACAGCCTTGTGTAATGATTTAAAGTTACGTTGTCAGTCACAGGTAACCGCCACGGCCCTATGCAGAAATTCAGGGTCGGTCACCGTTGACTGTCAATGTGTTACATCAATGGACTGTGTTAAAAACCCATGGGTTGAATAAATAGTGTTTCATTCATAAGTAATAGTGTTCATTTTTAGCTCTCTATGACTTAAACTCATACAAGGTCACAAAGAATAGATTTCATCTTAGATTTCTTTTATGGGGATGAGTTGGTTGGTCCTCGTCCTGCCTCTGGATAGCTGTGAAATCTTGTGCGACATGAGCAATATTCACAGTGAACTGAACGCCAACATTAGCTTTCCTTGTGAAAGTCCCACACAAACGATGCTAAACCTTGCAAACAGTCCTCTTCAGGACTCCAGACGTGCCATGCTAACAGTAAGGCGAGAACATCCTGACAGATTAAAAGTCCCACACAAACGATGCTAAACCTTGCAAATAGTCCTCTTCAGGACTCCAGACGTGCCACGCTAACAGCAAGGCGAGAACATCCTGACAGATTGAAAGTCCCACACAAACGATGCTAAACCTTGCAAACAGTCCTCTTCAGGACTCCAGACGTGCCACGCTAACAGCAAGGCGAGAACATCCTGACAGATTGAAAGTAATTTTTTGGAATATTCGGGGACAAAGTATTAAATCAATACGCAGTCATTTTAATATTGACAAAAATATCGTAATGAGACTGAGGGAGTGGGGTTTTTTAAAAGAATTGAATTATGGTGCCCATCAAGAACCTTCGCAGACACTTTTATTTGCGATACCAAAAAGAAAGTTAAACCTCTTAAAGGGCACATTTCAGTTGGTACTACTTATCGAGAGCGGAAACTAAAAATAACACATAATAATAAAGATTAATTAGTTGACGACATTGAAATAATTGGCATAATTAATTGGACTGGAATGTGAGATCACTGAAGAGAAAAGCTGATGAGCTAAAGAAAGTAAAATAAAAATAGCTTGTATTCAGAAGTCCTCACTTCATCAAAATCATAAGTACCACCCTCGCTTCAAAGGTTACCAAATGTTTAATGTCTCGAGAGAAAACCGTGGAGGAGGTGGTTTAGTTACATTGATCCATGAGACACTCTCAGTGGAAAATGAAGAAATTATTGTAAGAGATGAAACTGAGCTAGCCAAATATAAGATACAAGTAAGCAATGGCATCGCCTTCACCCTCGTTAATGTTTATATACCGAATCAGGGAATTAATGAAGAACTTAACGTCTTACAGATTAATGATAAGAATGTGTTATTGGCGGGTGACTTCAATAGCAAACACTGTAGTTGGAACAAAGGCCCAGCTAATCAAAACGGTCAAATACTCTTCAAGTGGTTGCTAAACAATAATCAGGTACTAGCAAACAAAAAATTCGAACCGACCTTCCAGTCGGCTTCAACAGGTAGTTTGAGTACGTTAGACTTGACTATTTTATCTCCAGCAATGAACAAATTATTAAATTGGCATAAAGGCCAGGACTTAGGAAGTGATCATTTCCCGGTATTCTTCGAAATTGATGGGGGAGCAAAACAATTACCAACAATACGATTGTCCACAGTAAATACAAACTTTCAAAAGCTAACTGGACTCTTTTTGAAAAAGAAACTCAAATTGTCTCATTAGTGTAAAATGTAACTTCAGAAATCATTGAATCAATTCTTGAGAACGCAGCTGAAAAATCCATCCCAAAAAATCCCAGAACGGAAAGAAAAAATATATGAACAGCTGGTGGAGTCAAGAAATCCAAGAATTGAGAAAAAATAGAATTTCGGCCAGGAAGAAATGGAAAAAATCCAGGTCATCATACGACAGGATTTTATACAATAAATATAATGCCACTTGTAAAGCTTTGCAAAGCCATCATCAAAGCAAAGCAAAAATCATGGAAAAGTTTTGTTGGTTCAATGAACTTGAACACACCATCCAGCACAGTCTGGAAACGCTTCAGTTCAACAAACGGTCAATGCTCTCAGAAAATTATTTCTATTAGAAAATCAAATGGAGACTTAATAACGGATGACAAATTGAAGGCCGAAGAATTTGGTAAACATTACTCAGAAAAAGCAAGGCGAAGAATTGCCTGGCCGAAAGCTCTTACTCCCATCGAACAATTTCTAACATGTAGAATTGAACTGCTATTTCGTTGTTCCAATCCAGATGACTCCCCTTTCATATTAGCCGAACTGGAAGGTACTATATCTCTCTTAAATAGACCCGCGCCCGGAGAAGATAATATTCACAATGAGATGCTATCGCACTGTTCGAAGGAAATGAAAGTAAAGACACTTCAGCTTTTCAACTCTATCTGGAGAACAGGGAAGATCCCTCAAGAATGGAAAACAGCGAAAATCATACTCCTCTTAAAACCGGGGAAGGATGGGAAAAATATTACTTCTTATCGGCCAATAGCGTTAACATTTTGCTTGGGGAAGTTGATGGAGAGGTTAGTCAACAAGAGATTATCCTGGAGGCTGGAACATGACGAAATGCTGGGGAACCAACAATTTGGCTTCAGGCGGCACAGGAGCACAACTGACGAACTCTTATATTTCACTAATAAAATTTACAAAGGGTTCGATCACAAAATGAGCACAGTGGCCACTATGGTGGACTTGGAGGCAGCATTCGATAAAGTTCCACATTCAACCATCATCTTACAGTGCATGAAGCTCGGAATACAGGGTAAAATGTTGCAATTCATAAGTAATTTTTTACAAAACCGTCTAATAACAGCATCAGTAAATGGCTCACTATCTTCATTGTTCCGAAACGAAAACGACATTCCTCAAGGAGGAATAATTTGCCCCAACCTATTTAACATCGCCCTCAATGACATGGCGGATGAATTTCCACCTGAGGTAGATAGTATGAGTTTTGCCGACGATATAACGATCTGGGTCACATCCATTGATCATACAAAAGCATGTGAAATCCTTCAGTCCTCACTGGATAAATTCACTATTTGGTGCTCTAAATGGTCTCTAACTATACCGACGGAGAAGACCGATTGCACTTTTTTCGCCTGTCGAAATAAATTGGGTTCTTTCGCTCCCGAACTCAAAATACTTGGCAAGCGATTGAAATATAATAGGTCCCCTAAACTACTAGGGATCCTTTTGGATCCGAAACTGCGATGGGGTAGTCATATGGAGTATGGAAAAATGTGTATCAAGACTTAATGCTCTCAAAGCCATGGCCATCCGCAATACAACTACTCTGAAGATGTTTTATATTGCCTTCTTGAGATCTAAGGCAACCTATGCATGTAAAGTGTGGGGTTCGATGGCGAAGTCCCACCTGAAAAGACTGCAAACTCTACAATCTGCTGCAATCCGTTTATGCTTGGAGTGCACCAAAACCACCTCTATAGCAGCCATCGAGATTGAATTGGGAGTTGAACCTATTGGACTCTATATCGATAAAAAAATATGGACCAAATACTTGTCAATAAAGGCTCTTACACCAATCCACCCATTAAGTAACATGGTGTCATATGATTCCAACATAAAGCAGTCATCCACCTATAAAATTAATCAACTGTCCACCAAAATGCCTCATTTTATCCCTGTGAAAATTCCGACTTACTATATTATATGGAGCCCCCAAGTAGATGGCCCGAGATAAACATTGCACTTAACCTGCCATATGAGGTGAGCAAGAAAGATCATGTACAAATATTAAAAACAATAACATTAAACATGATTCAATCTCAATACAAAAGCCACATAAAAATATTCACAAATGGCTCGCTCGAACGGGAGAAGAGCTTATCGGGGGCAGGCTACTATAATGAATCGAACGGAGACTATTTTTACATCCCAGCTCATTCCAATTCCAGCATGGATACTGAGCTTTTGGCTATAAGTGCAGCCCTAACTAGCTGTGTGCATTTAAAGGGCAATTAAAAAATATGCATCCTATCGGATTCGAAAGCCGCCCTTCAGTCATTGTTAAGTAATTCTACAAGTTCATACTAGTTTCGAATATCAGAAATAAGAAAAACCATCCTAGAACTACAGGAAGGAATTAACTCTTCAATGGGTACCTGCCCATTGCAGAGTACTTGGAAACGAAAAGACTGACACTTCCTGCTACATTGCAAAAGTGTAAGCAGGGAAGTTTTCCGAAAACTTTGGTATGAAAATTGGGAAAAAGAGTCTACTGGTCGACACCTTTACCAGCTCCAACCAAAACCACCAGTCGAGGACAAATATAGAGAAATAGCACGATCAATGGCATCTTTTGCTGCCAGAGCAAGAACCGGCCATCTGGTTACACAGGAGTACCTATTTTGTTTTAGTCTCACAGAGTCTCCGTTGTGTGCACTCTGCGGTGTGGAGAGCGAAACAATTGAACACATCCTGCTGAACTGCCCTTACCATTACCTACAAGAGACATCCTCAGACCAATTGTGACAAAGTGGCAAGATATTCTAGTTAAGAAGAACCTGTGGGCCATAGCATCATATATATATATATATATATATATATATATATATATATATATATATATATATATATATATATATATATATATATATATATATATATATATATATATATATATATGTATATATATATTGTAACATTTTGTAGTATACATATAAAAGGCACTTACCAAAATAAGATAAATATATAAAAATAAATTCAGTATGTAAAAATTACTAAAATATACCAGGAACGAATTGTAAACATAACCTAATTTCACTTGTGTAGAAAATGCACATGGCCACATTTTTGATCTAATCACAAGATTTTATATAAAAGAAAAAAAAAACACAAATCACTATTTATAAAAAAATGTATTAGAAATAATTGATAGGTAACAATTTAAATAGAACTATGTAAAAATACACTTAAAACTTTCACACGGCAAGCTAGTGGAATGTGCTGTAGTAAACACGATGTAACGGATTTGTGGAGTTGCGTGCGCATTGACCGGCAAAAGATATTCGTTTAAATATTTCTCGTGGAGATATAATATAAAACAATTTTGGATTTAAATGCAAAGAAATTTAAGTGCAGTTGTTAAGAAGAAGAAGTGTATCCGTAAAGAAGAAGAACATGACATCCGTAAAGCTGTTACTTGCAAGGAATAAACGAAAAAATAGCGGAAATTCACGACTTGGCCATTTTTTTCTAACAAAGGTAGCGTCAGTAAGCAGTTGGAACAAAGCATTGGAACGAGGAAGACGTATTCAGAATTGGCTGTAAAAATTTTATTTTTTTAACTGGTGCGGAAAGTGCAGTATCGTATTTAAATCATAATTACAGAGTAACAATAAGCCAAACCATTGAACTGATCAATTAAGAAGACATTATTCAGGAAATTATTTAATTAGGAACAAAATAACTTGTAAAAATTTTAACTTGTAAGAATTGTAATTTAGATATTTTTTTGAAAGTGCCAACTCAAAATTTATTAGGCAAAATTTAGAAAACCCACCTATTTAACCCGAGATAAAGAGAGCTCAAGCTCAAATTGAAATAATTAAATCAATTTCAATTCATATTAAATTTTATAACTAAACTTCTTGCTGCCATAACAAATTTTAGACTTAGGCTAATAAAGCTTAATTTTTGTAATTCTTTGTAGAGGAAATAAGAAATTTTAATTAGTAAGTGACTTTGTAAAAGATAACAAGGAATGTCATTTTAAGATATTAAAAGTTTATTGTAACAAAAAGCAGCATTGAATTGTTATTTCTTTTAAATTATAACTTTTATTAAGACTTGTATAAAAGCAAAAATTACCAATTATTACATTTGGCACACAAACGTGGGGCTCGATTATAAAAAATTTAAGAATTAACCTCAAGGCACTTTAGATAAGATTATTAATTAAATATTTGTATTAATATTGTTTACTTTTCAGGACTTTGCAACCATAAGTCAATAATTTTTTTTAATTTTCAAAATTTAAATAGAATAAAGGGGAATTTTGAAATTTTAGATAAAGAAAAAAAAATGGAATCTGAAACAGGTACATATAATTTAAGGAGGGAGAAAGCGAAAAAAACAAAAAAAGGAGAGGAATATAACAAACATAGTAGGTCTAGGAAGGGTACAGCAATTGAGGAAGCTGCAAAAGGAAAATATGTGACATTAAAAGAAAAAATAGATGAAAAAGAGGAAGAAGCTACAATAGGCCTAATAGAATTGGAAGAAGGGACAAGCCTAGAAATACAAGAGACAGAAATGGAAGGCACAGATATGCCTATAGAAGAGAGTGAGGTGGAAACCCAAGTAGATGAGGCTAGGGGATTACCACTGATGGAAACCCAACAGAAAAAGGGAAATAATGAGAATGAAGATTTAAGGGAGATGATGAGAACTCTCATGGAAATGAGTGTAAAAGGGAGAGAGGAAATGAAGGATATGAGAGAGGATATGAGTGAGGATATGAGGGAAATAAACAAAAAATTAGAGGAAAATAGAGACGAAATGAGAGAGATGAAGGAAGATTTCAAATTCATAACACAGGAAATAAGGGAGGAAAGTAAGAAAATGATAGAGGATATGAGGGAACAGTTGAGAACAGAGAATAATGATGTAATAGGAGTTATGAGAAGAGACTTAGAGGAGAAGATTAAGGAGAATTTAGAGGAAACAAAAGAAATAATAGCTGATGTGACAGAAATTAATAAGAAAGAGATAGAGAAGGTAAAAAAAATGACAATACAGAACAGGGAAGAGTTAAGAGTTTTAAATAAGGAGATAGCGATTGAGAAAAACAATAATAATGATAGAATTGACCGATTGGAAACAGAAGGAAGGAGGAATAATGAGAAACAAAGGGAATTGACCCAGAGAATGGAAAAGGTAGAAAAGAAGGTGGAAGAAAATAAAGGAGGAGAAGGCCTAAGGATAATACAGGTGTCATGCGGGAATCAGGAGGAGATGCCAAAATTTAATGGTAGGAATGGTAACCCTATGGAGTTCCTAAAAAGACTGGATAGGTATGTGGAGAGAAAATTTGGATGTAGGACAGGGGAAAGATTTGAAAATGAATGGAGAGGAATCATAGATAGAGCCTTGGAAGTAGGAGCGGCAAGATGGTGGGAATCAATCAGAGAGGAGGTGGAAAATTTCGCGGATTTACAAGATAGGTTTATAGAAAGATACTGGGCCAAAGAAATACAGGAAGGCATCAAAGAGAGAATAGAAAATGAAAGGTATATAGAGGGAAATGGAAGAGCCAGAGCAGATTATTTCATAGAAAGAGTCATAGTTTTAAAGAACATGACACCACCGCAAAATGAGGAAGAGATAGTCCGGAGATTAAGCCGGCATTTTAATGAAAGGATACAGTTGTCAAGAAGGGTACAAAATATAAAAACGATCCGAGAGATGGAAAGAATGCTGAATGAGGAGGATATAGAGGAAAGAAATAAGGAAATAAGACAGAGAAACAGGGGACCATGGAATAGGCCTACCCCTAGAGAGGAACAGAATGGAAATAGATTTCCACCCAGAAGGGGTGAGGAAGGGATGAGACAGCAGGGAAATAGAAGATTTCCAGGACCAGGAGAATTGTATAGAAGGAATGAATATAGAAGTGAAGGACGGCCATATGTCCAGTTTTTTAACAGAAGAATAGATAATCATATGAGGGGGAATGTTGAACCAAGACCAGGGCAGGAAAATAGTCGAGAAAATAGAGGAGACAGGAATTACAGAACAAATGACAGGAGCCAGAAGGAAATAAATCAGATAGAGGCAAGGACAGGCGTGGGGACAAGGAAGGAGGATGGTGCACATAGTCAAACGGAAAACTAGAGAACACTGGTATCGTCGCCTTGGATCAGGAAAAGGAGCATCAAACAGAACAAATGAGGTTGCCAGTGATAAAATTTGATAAAAGCTCCTACGATAAAATTGAGTTAACTATAAATAATGTATTAATCAGTAGAAAATTTTTAGAACAAGAAGATGAGGAGAGAAATTATAATTTAGGAATTGAAAAAAAAATAATAAACCCAGAGATAGAGATTAAGATGGAAGATACAAGTTTACTAGCATTAATAGACACAGGCAGTAACGTAACATGTATCCAGGAGAAATGGATGTTAGAGAATAAAAATAAAATAAGAAAAATAGAAATCTTACCAATAAAAAATTTAACCATTCGGACTGCAACAAATAAGAAAACTAAAAAGATAAACAAAATGATCATGGTAATAGGAGAAATAGGAAGGGTAAAATATCCGTTTCAATGCCTACTGGTGCCAGGCTTATTGAGAAAATTTATTATAGGTACGGATATGTTGATGGATGTGGAGGCACAACTTAATTTTGGAAAATGGGAAATGGAGTTTAAATATGAAAACCAATTATATAAATCAAAAATGAGTGTAGATGGGCAGACAAAATTTAAAGGGGAGATGAATAATTTTGAAAATGAGATGGAGGAGGAATTGAGTTGTGATGAACAGGAAGGAATGAATGATATGGAAAAATGGGAAGAATTTGAAACTTTTGGAAACCAGAGTCAAAATTATATTAAAATTGTACAAGAGGAGGGAGAGATAAAAAAAGAGGATATTTTTGAAAGAATAGGGAATGAAGAGGTAACTAAGGAACAAAGACAGGAGATGAGTGATTTAATAGAAAAGTATAAAGAAGTATTTTCAGACCAGCCCGGTTTATGCACTGCATATAAACATAAGATTAAAGTTAGGGAAGATGTACCATTTTACCAAAGAAATTACCCAATTCCTACAAAGTACCAAGATCAGGTACAAGAAGAGATAGAGAAAATGTTGAGGTTAGGTATAATTGAAAGAAGTACTAGTCCATATATTAATCCAATAGTCCCAGTCATCAAAACCAATGGGAAAGTTAGATTATGTTTAGATGCAAGAAAACTAAATGAAATTATAATTCCGGATTATGATTGCTATAGAGGAATAAATGAGATTCTACACAGAGCAAAGAGAGTTAATTGGTTGAGTACCATGGACCTCACTAACAGTTTCTGGCAGGTTGAATTGGAAGAGGAGTCAAGAAAATATACTGCATTCCAACATAGAGGGAAAACATACCAGTTTGTTGTTACACCCTATGGATTGAAAACATCTCTAGCAGCATTGGCAAGAGCTATGGACAGTATTATGAGGGAGGAATTAGAAGATTTCACCTTAATATATGTAGATGATATAGTCTGTATGTCTGAGACATTTGAGGAGCATAAAAAACACCTAGAAAGGATCTTCCAAATTTTTTTAAAAAACAACATGACCATTAAATTTGATAAATCAGAGTTCTGTAGAAAAGATATTTCATTCTTAGGATATAGATTGACTACAAATGGAGTAAAAATGGATGAAGAGAAGGTTAGAGCTATATTAGAATTTCCCTCACCTAAAAATCCTCGACAGTTAAAAGGTTTTATTGGAATGGCTAATTATTATAATAAATTTATAGAAAAATATTCAGAATTTGTACAACCATTATTAAAATTATTATCTAATAGAAACAAATTTATTTGGACAGAAGAGGAGGAGCGAAATTTTATTAAATTAAAGAAAAAATTTTTGGAAACAAATGTACTTACTCACCCAGATTACCAGAAAACATTTTACCTACAAACAGATGCCAGTGAATATGCCATAGGAGGACACATCTATCAGATTGATGAAAAGGGGGAGAAAAAGGCAGTAATGTTTATGAGCCGCACATTAAAAGGAAGTGAAGTTAAATATTATACCACTGAGAAGGAATTACTTGCTATATTGTTTTGTCTGCAGAAAGCAAGACAGATCATCCTAGGAAGAAAAATTGTGATCCAGACTGACCATCAGGCCTTAACTTTTATTAAGACTTGTAAAATTTTAAATTCAAGATTGCATAGATGGATATTACTAATGCAAGAGTATGATTATACTATTGAACACTGTAAAGGAAAAGAAAATGTAGTTGCAGACCTATTGAGCAGGAACCCTTGTGACAAAAATAAGTTTGAAAGGAGAGACCAAAATTCAGAATTACAAATAAATTATATAGAAAGAGTTATGGATATGGAAATGTGTACAAAATTTAAGGAATTTAGTAAATTACAAGTAGAAGATTTGGAAGTTAGAGAAATAAAAGAAAACATTCAAAATTATCTTCAAAATTATAAAATTATTAATGACTTAGTATACAAAAGAAATAGGGAAAGTTGGAAAATAGTAGTACCAAAGGGAATGATTAAAGAAATAGTGGGTACTTGTCATGAATATTACCTGCATGCAGGAGCTAAGAAATGTCATACCATATTATCAGAGAGCTTCACTTGGAAGAAGATGGGAAAAAGCATTAGGGGAATTATTAAAACATGTAATATTTGTCAAAGAGCTAAAAATGTAACCCAAGGTAATTTTGGAGAGATGAAAGGGATCCAAGTGGAAAAACCAAAGGAGCAATTGTCAATTGATTTTATAGGACCATTTCAAAGAACTGTAGGAGGCTATAAGTATTTATTAGTAATGTTAGATGTATTTACAAAATTCGTTCAAATCTATAAATTGAAAAAGGCAACCACAGGGGAGGCAATTAAATGTTTAGAAAATTATATAGAAAATTTCGGGAGAGTAGAAAGAATACAGACTGATCATGGAACCCAGTTTAATAATAAGAAATGGCTGGAGTATATAAAAAATAGAGAAATGAAACCAATATTTTCTCCAATAAGGAGGCCACAAAGCAATATCGTTGAGAGGGTGAATAAGGAGATCATTAGATGTTTGAGAACATATTGTCATCATAACCATAGAGAATGGGGAAAGTATGTAGAGGTTATTAACCAGGCAATTAATGAAATTCCTCATGAGACTACAGGATACACACCTAACCAGCTACAACTAGGAATTCAGGATGAAAGGTTTTGGCAAAAGGAAATAAAAAATTTTGGCTGGAGTTCAAAATTAATAAATTTAGAAAGACATTTAGAAATTGCTAGGAGTAGAATTAAGAAGAAGGCTCATAAGAGAGCAGAGAAATTTAATAAAACTCATAAAATAGAAGAATTAAATGTTGGGGACAAGGTATTAGTAAAAGAAAATTGGCAACCACAGGGTATAAGAGGTGAGATGGCAAAATTATTTTATGTATATGATGGACCTTATGTGATCACCAAGAAATATGGCAAAGCGACTTATGAAATCAAAGATGATAGAAGCAATAAAATTAGAGGAATTTTCCATATTAGCTTGTTAAAGAAATTTTATGAACCAAGGGAGGCACACCAGGGAGAATCAGATAAATTTCAGGTAGAACAAATTAATTAAATAACGGGAGAAGTCGAGAGAAAGGAAAATAACAAGGGATAATAAGATGGTAACAACAGGAATGTCTCAGGATATAAAAGTATTAGGAGAAGGAAGCGAATGTAGGAGGGATAGATAACAAATAAACCGGAAATGACAATAGACCAGAAATGACTTAATAATTAAACAAACACTTGAAAAAAAAATATATATAAAGAAATAAAAAAAAAAAATATGTAAAAATAAATAAAATAGGAAGGGATGAATGAATAAGAACAAGGACCTAACCTACAAACAACCTAGACATGCTATGACTCGGTTAGGCTAAAATTAAAAAAAAAAAACACTGTGTCAGAAGATAGATTATATAGATAAATAAAAAGACTTATGATTGGAAGGATCCCATTCTATTAAAATTAAAATAAAGAAAGAAAAAGAAAAAGTTTATAAAATAGATTCTAAGAATCAGAAAATGATTAATGTACGAGATGTTAAGAGTAAGAGTATTGTTGATTAAATGTTAATTGTTAATTTATTGTATTGTTAGGAGTTAAGTATATCATATGTAATTAAATGGCAGCAGACAAGCAAGAAGGATAGAGTAAGAGTTTACTCCCAAAATGTGAAAATTGAGATAAAAAAAAAGGAATTTTGGAATCAAAATTTTTTTTTATCTAAATTTGGGGACTATGTAACATTTTGAAGTAGTATACATATAAAAGGCACTTACCAAAATAAGATAAATATATAAAAATAAATTCAGTATGTAAAAATTACTAAAATATACCAGGAACGAATTGTAAACATAACCTAATTTCACTTGTGTAGAAAATGCACACGGCCACATTTTAGATCTAATCACAAGATTTTATATAAAAGAAAAAAAAACACACAAATCACTATTTATAAGAATATGTATTAGAAATAATTGATAGGTAACAATTTAAATAGAACTATGTAAAAATACACTTAAAACTTTCACACGGCAAGCTAGTGGAATGTGCTGTAGTAAACACGATGTAACGGATTTGTGGAGTTGCGTGCGCATTGACCGGCAAAAGATATTCGTTTAAATATTTCTCGTGGAGATATAATATAAAACAGTTTTGGATTTAAATGCAAAGAAATTTAAGTGCAGTTGTTAAGAAGAAGAAGTGTATCCGTAAAGAAGAAGAACATGACATCCGTAAAGCTGTTACTTGCAAGGAATAAACGAAAAAATAGCGGAAATTCACGACTTGGCCATTTTTTTCTAACAAAGGTAGCGTCAGTAAGCAGTTGGAACAAAGCATTGGAACGAGGAAGACGTATTCAGAATTGGCTGTCGAAATTTTATTTTTTAACTGGTGCGGAAAGTGCAGTATCGTATTTAAATCATAATTACAGAGTAACAATAAGCCAAACCATTGAACTGATCAATTAAGAAGACATTATTCAGGAAATTATTTAATTAGGAACTAAAATAACTTGTAAAAATTTTAACTTGTAAGAATTGTAATTTAGATATTTTTTTGAAAGTGCCAACTCAAATTTCATTATTCAAAATTTAGAAAACCCACCTATTAACCCGAGATAAAGAGAGCTCAAGCTCAAATTGAAATAATTAAATCAATTTCAATTCATATTAAATTTTATAACTAAACTTCTTGCTGCCATAACAAATTTTAGACTTAGGCTAATAAAGCTTAATTTTTGTAATTCTTTGTAGAGGAAATAAGAATTTTTTTTAATTAGTAAGTGACTTTGTAAAAGATAACAAGGAATGTCATTTTAAGATATTAAAAGTTTATTGTAACAAAAGCAGCATTGAAGTGTTATTTCTTTTAAATTATAAATTTTATTAAGACTTGTATAAAACAAAATTACCAATTATTACATTTGGCACACAAACGTGGGGCTCGATTATAAAAAAAATTTAAGAATTAACCTTAAGGCACTTTAGATAAGATTATTAATTAAATATTTGTATTAATATTGTTTACTTTTCAGGACTTTGCAACCATAAGTCAATAATTTTTTTAATTTTCAAAATTTAAATAGAATAAAGGGAAATTTTGAAATTTTAGATAAAAAAAAAAAAAAAAAAAAATGGAATCTGAAACAGGTACATATAATTTAAGGAGGGAGAAAGCGAAAAAAACAGAAAAATTAGAGGAATATAACAAACATAGTAGGTCTAGGAAGGGTACAGCAATTGAGGAAGCTGCAAAAGGAAAATATGTGACATTAAAAGAAAAAATAGATGAAAAAGAAGAAGAAGATACAATAGGCCAAATAGAATTGGAAGAAGGGACAAGCCTAGAAATACAAGAGACAGAAATGGAAGGCACAGATATGCCTATAGAAGAGAGTGAGGTGGAAACCCAAGTAGATGAGGCTAGGGGATTACCACTGATGCAAACCCAACAGAAAAAGGGAAATAATGAGAATGAAGAATTGAGGGAAATGATGAGATCTCTCATGGAAATGAGTCTAAAAGGGAGAGATGAAATGAAGGAGGATATGAGAGAATTAAAAAAGGAATTAAAAGAGAATATAAAGGAGGAAAATAAGGAGATGAAAGAAGAGATGAACAGAGGATTTGCCTCAAGTAGGTTGGAAATGGATAAGAAATTCGAAAGCCTAAAGGAAGAAAATAGGAGAATGATAGAGGATATGAGGGAACAGTTGAGAACAGAGAATAATGCTGAAATAGGAGTTATGAGAAGAGACTTAGAGGAGAAGATTAAGGAGAATTTAGAGGAAACAAAAGAAATAATAGCTGATGTGACAGAAATTAATAAGAAAGAGATAGAGAAGGTAGAAAGAATGACAATACAGAACAGGGAAGAGTTAAGAGTTTTAAATAGGGAGATAGCGATTGAGAAAAACAATAATAATGATAGAATGGACCGATTGGAAACAGAAGGAAGGAGGAATAATGAGAAACAAGGGGAATTGACCCAGAGAATGGAAAAGGTAGAAAAGAAGGTGGAAGAAAATAAAGGAGGAGAAGGCCTAAGGATAATACAGGTGTCATGCGGGAATCAGGAGGAGATGCCAAAATTTAATGGTAGGAATGGGAACCCTATGGAGTTCCTAAAAAGACTGGATAGGTATGTGGAGAGAAAATTTGGATGTAGGACAGGGGAAGGATTTGAAAATGAATGGAGAGGAATCATAGATAGAGCCTTGGAAGTAGGAGCGGCAAGATGGTGGGAATCAATCAGAGAGGAAGTGGAAAATTTCGCAGATTTACAAGATAGGTTTATAGAAAGATACTGGGCCAAAGAAATACAGGAAGGCATCAAAGAGAGAATAGAAAATGAAAGGTATATAGAGGGAAATGGAAGAGCCAGAGCAGATTATTTCATAGAAAGAGTCATAGTTTTAAAGAACATGACACCACCGCAAAATGAGGAAGAGATAGTCCGGAGATTAAGCCGGCATTTTAATGAAAGGATACAGTTGTCAAGAAGAGTACAAAATATAAAAACGATCCGAGAGATGGAAAGGATGCTAAATGAGGAGGATATAGAGGAGAGAAATAAGGAAATAAGACAGAGAAACAGGGGACCATGGAATAGGCCTACCCCTAGAGAGGAACAGAATGGAAATAGATTTCCACCCAGAAGGGGTGAGGAAGGGATGAGACAGCAGGGAAATAGAAGATTTCCAGGACCAGGAGAATTGTATAGAAGGAATGAATATAGAGGTGAAGGACGGCCATATGTCCAGTTTTTTAACAGAAGAATAGATAATCATATGAGGGGGAATATTGAACCAAGACCAGGGCAGGAAAATAGTCGAGAAAATAGAGGAGACAGGAATTACAGAACCAATGACAGGAGCCAGAAGGAAATAAATCAGATAGAGGCAAGGACAGGCGTGGGGACAAGGAAGGAGGATGGTGCACATAGTCAAACGGAAAACTAGAGAACACTGGTATCGTCGCCTTGGATCAGGAAAAGGAGCATCAAACAGAACAAATGAGGTTGCCAGTGATAAAATTTGATAAAAGCTCCTACGATAAAATTAAGTTAACTATAAATAATGTATTAATCAGTAGAAAATTTTTAGAACAAGAAGATGAGGAGAGAAATTATAATTTAGGAATTGAAAAAAAAATAATAAACCCAGAGATAGAGATTAAGATGGAAGATACAAGTTTACTAGCATTAATAGACACAGGCAGTAACGTAACATGTATCCAGGAGAAATGGATGTTAGAGAATAAAAATAAAATAGGAAAAATAGAAATCTTACCAATAAAAAATTTAACCATTCGGACTGCAACAAATAAGAAAACTAAAAAGATAAACAAAATGATCATGGTAATAGGAGAAATAGGAGGGGTAAAATATCCGTTTCAATGCCTAGTGGTGCCAGGCTTATTGAGAAAATTTATTATAGGTACGGATATGTTGATGGATGTGGAGGCACAACTTGATTTTGGAAAATGGGAAATGGAGTTTAAATATGAAAACAAATTATATAAATCAAAAATGAGTGTAGATGGGCAGACAAAATTTAAAGGGGAGATGAATAATTTTGAAAATGAGATGGAGGAGGAATTGAGTTGTGATGAACAGGAAGGAATGAATGATATGGAAAAATGGGAAGAATTTGAAACTTTTGGAAACCAGAGTAAAAATTATATTAAAATTGTACAAGAGGAGGGAGAGATAAAAAAAGAGGATATTTTTGAAAGAATAGGGAATGAAGAGGTAACTGAGGAACAAAGACAGGAGATGAGTGATTTAATAGAGAAATAAAAGAAAACATTCAAAATTATCTTCAAAATTATAAAATTATTAATAACTTAGTATACAAAAGAAATAGGGAAAGTTGGAAAATAGTAGTACCAAAGGGAATGATTAAAGAAATAGTGGGTACTTGTCATGAATATTACCTGCATGCAGGAGCTAAGAAATGTCATACCATATTATCAGAGAGCTTCACTTGGAAGAAGATGGGAAAAAGCATTAGGGGAATTATTAAAACATGTAATATTTGTCAAAGAGCTAAAAATGTAACCCAAGGTAATTTTGGAGAGATGAAAGGGATCCAAGTGGAAAAACCAAAGGAGCAATTGTCAATTGATTTTATAGGACCATTTCAAAGAACTGTAGGAGGCTATAAATATTTATTAGTAATGTTAGATGTATTTACAAAATTCGTTCAAATCTATAAATTGAAAAAGGCAACCACAGGGGAGGCAATTAAATGTTTAGAAAATTATATAGAAAATTTCGGGAGAGTAGAAAGAATACAGACTGATCATGGAACCCAGTTTAATAATAAGAAATGGCTGGAGTATATAAAAAATAGAGAAATGAAACCAATATTTTCTCCAATAAGGAGGCCACAAAGCAATATCGTTGAGAGGGTGAATAAGGAGATCATTAGATGTTTGAGAACATATTGTCATCATAACCATAGAGAATGGAGAAAGTATGTAGAGGTTATTAACCAGGCAATTAATGAAATTCCTCATGAGACTACAGGATACACACCTAACCAGCTACAACTAGGAATTCAGGATGAAAGGTTTTGGCAAAAGGAAATAAAAAAATTTTGGCTGGAGTTCAAAATTAATAAATTTAGAAAGACATTTAGAAATTGCTAGGAGTAGAATTAAGAAGAAGGCTCATAAGAGAGCAGAGAAATTTAATAAAACTCATAAAATAGAAGAATTAAATGTTGGGGACAAGGTATTAGTAAAAGAAAATTGGCAACCACAGGGTATAAGAGGTGAGATGGCAAAATTATTTTATGTATATGATGGACCTTATGTGATCACCAAGAAATATGGCAAAGCGACTTATGAAATCAAAGATGCTAGAAGCAATAAAATTAGAGGAATTTTCCATATTAGCTTGTTAAAGAAATTTTATGAACCAAGGGAGGCACACCAGGGAGAATCAGATAAATTTCAGGTAGAACAAATTAAATAAATAAAGGGAGAAGTCGAGAGAAAGGAAAATAACAAGGGATAATAAGATGGTAACAACAGGAATGACTCAGGATATAAAAGTATTAGGAGAAGGAAGCGAATGTAGGAGGGATAGATAACAAATAGACCAGAAATGACTTAATAATTAAACAAACACTTAAAAAAAAAATATATATAAAGAAATAAAAAAAAAAAATATGTAAAAATAAATAAAATAGGAAGGGATGAATGAATAAGAACAAGGACCTAACCTACAAACAACCTAGACATGCTATGACTCGGTTAGGCTAAAATTAAAAAAAAAAAAACACTGTGTCAGAAGATAGATTATATAGATAAATAAAAAGACTTATGATTGGAAGGATCCCATTCTATTAAAATTAAAATAAAGAAAGAAAAAGAAAAAGTTTATAAAATAGATTCTAAGAATCAGAAAATGATTAATGTACGAGATGTTAAGAGTAAGAGTATTGTTGATTAAATGTTAATTGTTAATTTATTGTATTGTTAGGAGTTAAGTATATCATATGTAATTAAATGGCAGCAGACAAGCAAGAAGGATAGAGTAAGAGTTTACTCCCAAAATGTGAAAATTGAGATAAAAAAAAAGGAATTTTGGAATCAAAATTTTTTTTTATCTAAATTTGGGGACTATGTAACATTTTGAAGTAGTATACATATAAAAGGCACTTACCAAAATAAGATAAATATATAAAAATAAATTCAGTATGTAAAAATTACTAAAATATACCAGGAACGAATTGTAAACATAACCTAATTTCACTTGTGTAGAAAATGCACACGGCCACATTTTAGATCTAATCACAAGATTTTATATAAAAGAAAAAAAAACACACAAATCACTATTTATAAGAATATGTATTAGAAATAATTGATAGGTAACAATTTAAATAGAACTATGTAAAAATACACTTAAAACTTTCACACGGCAAGCTAGTGGAATGTGCTGTAGTAAACACGATGTAACGGATTTGTGGAGTTGCGTGCGCATTGACCGGCAAAAGATATTCGTTTAAATATTTCTCGTGGAGATATAATATAAAACAGTTTTGGATTTAAATGCAAAGAAATTTAAGTGCAGTTGTTAAGAAGAAGAAGTGTATCCGTAAAGAAGAAGAACATGACATCCGTAAAGCTGTTACTTGCAAGGAATAAACGAAAAAATAGCGGAAATTCACGACTTGGCCATTTTTTTCTAACAAAGGTAGCGTCAGTAAGCAGTTGGAACAAAGCATTGGAACGAGGAAGACGTATTCAGAATTGGCTGTCGAAATTTTATTTTTTAACTGGTGCGGAAAGTGCAGTATCGTATTTAAATCATAATTACAGAGTAACAATAAGCCAAACCATTGAACTGATCAATTAAGAAGACATTATTCAGGAAATTATTTAATTAGGAACTAAAATAACTTGTAAAAATTTTAACTTGTAAGAATTGTAATTTAGATATTTTTTTGAAAGTGCCAACTCAAATTTCATTATTCAAAATTTAGAAAACCCACCTATTAACCCGAGATAAAGAGAGCTCAAGCTCAAATTGAAATAATTAAATCAATTTCAATTCATATTAAATTTTATAACTAAACTTCTTGCTGCCATAACAAATTTTAGACTTAGGCTAATAAAGCTTAATTTTTGTAATTCTTTGTAGAGGAAATAAGAATTTTTTTTAATTAGTAAGTGACTTTGTAAAAGATAACAAGGAATGTCATTTTAAGATATTAAAAGTTTATTGTAACAAAAGCAGCATTGAAGTGTTATTTCTTTTAAATTATAAATTTTATTAAGACTTGTATAAAACAAAATTACCAATTATTACAATATATATATATATATATATATATATATCGTGGACATCGGGCATAAGGCTATAGTTAAGCTGGACGCCTGCACGAAGAAGTAAGAAGTAAGTAAGATTTCTTTTAGATTATTATGAGTAACATTTTTATACTTTATTTTTAGATTTAAAATGTTAGAGTTTACATTAAATATTTTAAGGCTAAATGTATGTAAGAATGTTGGAGTGAATATTCATATTCAAGATCTAAACAGATATGTTAGCTTTAGAATTTTAGTTTAAGATTCACAAGATGGGAAATATTAATTGTTGTAGGACAGACTCTATCTGTATTGGGAGAAGTAATTTTTATAGTTTTTTAAGCTTTTTTGTCATTATATTTTAGTTTTTATCTGTTTATTTCTTTTTGGCTATGTGAAACAGAACTCTATAAATGTAGCTATTTTGTTTCTTTATTCTTGCTATATTATTTTATCCTTATAATAAACTATTGGGTTATTTTGGGTACACATATGTAGTGCCATAGATCAATATACTAATTGTAACAACAATAATTTCATACCGATATTGAATAAAATATTGTTCCAAAAAAGCGTAAATTTAGGTAACATGATTTATTTTATTAATAATTAATTCAGACAGAAGTGAAATAGCAAATTTTCAAAAGTAACTGTTTCACATTTTTTAAAGCAAACATAAAATGCATCTTACCTTTTTGAATGTTTGTTGGGGGTTATAAGTAATATTTAACAGGTAATATCTATAAAAAATATTATATAAATTATTACATATGAGAACATCAAAAAACTTACATGAAGTGTTTGGTAATCGCCAACATCTTCTGGTGGTCGTGGCTTGCATTTTCCACAGCAGAAATTACAACAGCAGCAACAACAACAGCAGAAGAAGCAACCCGTAATAACTCCACAGAATACTAATAATGCCTGAAACGAAGCAACAAAAATCAAGTCACCAACACGTTGAAAGTAATGGGTTGATTTAATTTCTACCATACATTTAAACATTTATAATACTATTCTATTATAGATAATTTTTAACACTTTTGTTAACATTTGCTTAACACTTTTCATATATTCTGTTAAACAATTTCCTAAAAAGATATAAGAATATTTTTCTAGGGTAAAAATATATTTTTTATAATTTCTCATTATATTTCAAATGACATGAAAATATAATAAAAAGTAATATCAAATTAAAATTGATTGTTGTAATCATCATGAATTCTCTGATTAAACTATAATTAAATAATACTTAACTAAGTGAATACCTAATAGCTCACTTGCTGACACATTTTGAAACAATCGTTCCTTTTACGAAGCAAGCCTTTACTGGTGGCGTCATAAAAGGTTATCGGCATAAGATTTATAAGTGTAGTGGGGGGGGGGGGGGTAGGTTAAATGGGTTGTTCACTATATAATGGAACATGGTGTTGGCTTCGAAAAGTGTGTGGTCATTTAATATATTTTCTTTATCTGTTGTGTAGTGTTTGTATATTTCGTATTTTACTGTAGTAGTTAGTTTTTTACTTTGGTTTAATATGTAGAGAACATTTAAATTAGTATGTATGTCAGTGAATTTGTTCTGTGTGTTTTTCACTTGTGTTGTGTAACTGGATTATGAAAAACAACGAACACTTTTAGACAACAAATACAACCCTTTCAACAACAAACAGACAAATACCATCTACCCAGTATATACAAAATAAAATTTTTTTAAAAATATATATATATTTAGGTTAGTTTTAGTTGGTAAAAATTATTTAGATTTTTTGGACTAGGAGACTGACAGACTCACCTTGGTAAGAGTCCACTCTGTAGTCTTGAAATAGAAACACATAAAAGCACTTAAAACAATGATATATTTCAACCACACAGTGGTCTTTGTCAATCGAAGAGAAAACACAAAAAGAAATATGAGAGAATGAAATAAAATAATCAGAATGGAAATAAAATTTCATTCTCTCATATTTCTTTTTGTGTTTTCTCTTCGATTGACAAAGACCACTGTGTGGTTGAAATATATCATTGTTTAAGTGCTTTTATGTGTTTCTATTTCAAGACTACAGAGTGGACTCTTACCAAGGTAAGTCTGTCAGTCTCCTAGTCCAAAAAATCTATATATATTTGGACTTTCTTTTGTGTCCAAAGTTTATGGGTTTTCCCACATATTTAAAGATTGTTGTGAAGTTTGTGCGGCATTTTACAATGCATAGACGATTGAATAATGAAGTTCTCTTTCGTATTCAAAGTCAATGGTTTTTCCCACATGGTTACTGATCATTTGGAAGTTTGTGTGGTATTTTACAATAAAAAACAATTAACAGACAATTTTTAGCAAAGAAATTATAAGCAAACATAAGGTAAAGTTTGGGTAAACAGGAGAAATATTATTATTACAAAAAATATTACTATCATTTAAAAAATTAGAGAAAACTAAGGAAAAAAATTAGGAAAAAGGGAGAGTGTAGAAAAAGTTTTCAAAAATAAGTTGCTCCCAGGGCAGGCCATGTTGCTAATTAAAGGGTTAAATATTCTCCCCATATTAAACCAAAGTAAAAATCTAACAACTATAGAAAAATACGAAATATATAAATACTGCGCAACAGATAAAAAAAATATATTAAATGACCACATACACTTGGAAGTCAACACCATGTTCCATTATATAGCAAACAATCAATTAAATTATTTAACCATTCCCATTTTTAAAATAGTCAATTACATTCTTTTTACAAATTTATAGAGACAATGTAAAAATTAGAAAACCTGAGAAACATTATGTACCAGATAACCTCAAACCACAAAAAAAGAATTCGATTTCATAAATTTATTTACTGATTGATATATGTGTCTAGATTTATTTATTTGAACAAATAATTAATATATCGAGAATTAGATTTACCAGTAATATATTTTAGTTTTCAACATGAATCTAACGACTAATAAGTTGAATCAATGATTTATTTTTCTTTGTTATATTGCGGGTAGTTTAAAAAATAAGAAAAGAAAAAAGACACAAATTAGTTAACTTACCTTACACCAACCAGATGTTACAAGGAAATAAGCATTGACATTCTCTTCTCCAAATTGTTCAGCAATGTATAAGCCTAAAGATCCATAATTATCGTATATATTTCTTTTGGTAAGATCACTTAGGATTGCATGTGCTCTGTTTACATCTTTAAACTATAACAAAAGAAATTAATCCTCATTATACAAAGGGGAATTTTGTTAAGAGTACATAAAAAATCAAAACATTATGACAGTCAGATGACTGCTTTTCACTTTACCATAGGGAACTGCTTAGTTTACAAAACTTTTATTTCAACTCTGCTCTATTCTACTACACACATTGAAATATTGATAAAAATAACTTAATTTATGTTTAAAATTAAGAAACATTTAATTTTCAAATCTGATATAGCCACATTTGACATTATAGTACATCTTCAAAGCTACATAAATTTTGAGAGTGTGAATAAAATCTCATTTTCAAGTAAGGACCTAGAGCAACATAGAGCAACTCAAAGACTAGTTTAAATGTTTTTCTGATTAACAGATTTTCAAGCCAGTTATGAGATGATGCTGAGAATTAATTGTGTTTAGGAAAAAATCATTTCTCACTTTGAAAACATTTGAAATCACAAAGAAAGCCCTGAAATACTATTTACCAAGATCACATACCTTACAATATAACTCAACTCATTACAATATTACAGAATGAGACCCTTTGTTCGATACTCCCATTGAAGTATATGATATTATGAAATCAATATTCTGTCATAAATCTGTGTTAAGATTGTTTAATCCAAAACCTAGTACCAATTCTTCAAAATTCAAACTATCAGAAGTCAATCCCCATCAGCAAAAATATTTTTGAAAGCTCTTGGTTTGTTCTGATCAGTCTTTATTCATTATTTATTTCCTTATTCACAGAATATATATCTATTATGGGCTTAAGGTGTGATAGCATATTTTGTATAATTTCGATCCGGGAGAAGAAAGAATGAGTTATCAATACTATTTTTTAAGTAAAATACCAGATTTAGAAGTTTTGCATATTCCATTAGATAGAGAATAAAAAAAGTAGTGCATGTAGTCTGATAGGATTCTACCAAACAGCATACCCATAGACCAGGCATCCTCACTAACTGGTCTGCATGCAGCCCTGAGAACGATTTTTTGCGGCCCTCAGACTGTTTGGAATTAAAACGGCACTTCGGTAGCAATGGTATTTTTTAAGAAAAAAGAAGGATAAAGCTCACTATGAGTTTTGGAAAGCAGTTGAAAACGACGAATTTCCTAACTTAACTGACTGTGCTCAGAAAATATTCTGTGTTTTTGCATCTACATATGTCCGTGAATCTACATTCAGTAATCTGAAGTTCATAAAACACAAGTACAAATCTATGTTAGAGTTGAAAAAACATTTTGAGATTTTTAGTTGCTTTCCAATCTGCTAACATAGATCCCATATTAGAGAGCTGTAAAAGATTTCGCCCATCAGCTTCAAGGAATTAACAAATTCCTGGAATTGAGTAAAATAAATTTCCTCCTTTTTTATATGCAAAACAGTTGATTTATTTTAGTGATGTAATAAACTTATGTTATAATCCTACTGTTTGTAAGTTATTCAATGCCACTTGTACTCACCACCCTGAGGAAAACTTGATGCAAATTATTTGGCACTCTTAATATCCATTCTGTTACCCTTATTACAGGGTGGCCACTGATATCAATTAATGGTTTTCCCTGACTATTCCCTGACTTTTCCCTGATACAAACTTATTTTCCCTGACTTGCAAAAATTCCAAGATAGCGACGTATTGCAAGGGCTTTGAGTACAGTAATTTCAATTTTTTTTAACCAACTAGATGATAAGGTTTTTCTTAATGGTAATTTAGACTCCAAAAGCAAATAAAATATGGGTTATTTATACATTTGGTACATATTAAAACACAAAATCTGAAGATACATGATTAAAATTCAAGTATTGAAAATTTTTAAGAGAAATAAACCTATCCTACTGTAAGGAAAGATCTATCTAAATCAAAGTTAAAAGAAACAAACTTTGCAGCAATAACTCACCAATAATAAGTAGCATGATGATGATATTGAGAGTAACAAACACTATCTATAAATTGTTCACAATAAACTACAGATTAAATATTTTAAGCTGGCTCTTGGATCCTAGGTGAAAATTCTCTATTAGTCACCCAGAAAACATCAGGCACTGCTGTCCCCTTTCATTGGGGCCAAAAATCGATACTAGTGCGTCCTAACCCTTAGCCAATCCTATTGGATTTTTACTTCCACAGTTTTTATAGTATAATGAAGCCTAAATGCATAAATTCATTGGAAATAAGTATGAATTAATTTATATTAATTAAAAAATTAATTTCATTTAATTAATTTTTAAAAAATCACTGTACTTGAAAAATTAACAACCCCGTTAATTCCCCGCATGAGCCTTAATGCGATGGCAAACCCTAGAGTCAATGGAAATCAAAGCGATTGTTTGTAGAAATAGCCTGGGAGTACTTCCACCCTCCCCCCACCTTCAGGATCTCGCCAAGGCCCGCAACCCTCAAGTGCCAGCTTAAAAACATTTTACCTGTACCAAACTACTTTTTTAACAATGTCAGTTTAGCCTCGATTTCATCTAAACTTCTTTGGGTTTCTTCTAAAATTTCTCTTTTTTTTATCGCTAATCTCTTGATTTCTTTTGAAGCCTCTGCCTGCCTTTTTCGAGATTCTACTTCATTGGTTTTTTCTCTGCGTCTTCTTTTCAACTCTTCGTGGTAGCGGGATCTTGAATTTTTGGCATATTGCAGCATGGATTTGCTGATTTATAGATTTTCAAGTCCATCAGCAGATAATACACTGTCAAAAATGACACGTTTGAGCTATCAACGACTCCGCAGTCTGGTTTTCTATGATGCATTCTTTATTTATTGAAAACCCCCTTTCCAGAGATGCATTCCCATGAGACAGTGTTAATATCATTTTTAAAAAGTTCATCATGTCATCAGATAAGTTGCTTACTGAATTAGCAACATTAATCAACCAAAACTCGTCCAATCTTTGTTTTTTCTTGTCAAACGACTTCAGTTGTTCAGCTACAAGGAGTGTTGAACAAAGTTCTGTAAACTCTCTGTGTACCTTATCCGCTGATGAACCAACAAGCCAGTTATTTTCAACAAGTGTTTCAAGAGCAAACTTCATTCTGGTTTCTCTAAGTTGATCTTTCAAAGCAATTTCTGGGTTCAGAACCGAAATACCTTTAGTAAATTTACTTTTTAAAGGCGACTTTTCTTGAAGTTTGGAACAAATTGCCACTATAGCTTCTCTACATCGTTTCCTTAGGTGGAAAATTTCCTCATCTGTGCATTTGCCAATTTTGTTAAAGGCTTGTCGGGTTCCATATCCTAAATCAATTTCTTGACATCTCGTTAGGTTTTCAGTTTTATTCAAATCAATTTTGATGATACTGTTCGAGTGTTCTGCTAACTTGTCCTTTTTAACAACTTTAGACATTAAACTTTTCAAAGTAATTGATAGATAGTCGTAAAGGAAGGGTGCAAGTGGCTCATCGGATTGAAATACTCGGAGGAAAGGCTCCAATTCTTCACTTAGTGATTGAAAAAATGCAAGTTTTACACTTAACAGTTTATCTTTCAACATGGTTTTGAGAGTCACAAAACTTTGACACTTAGGCTCCTTTTTGTCCTTTTCCACTCCTTCCACATACTTTATGATGTTGGGTAGGATGGACTGAGCAGTCTTTGCAACATTACTATTTTCAAGCCACCGAACAGCACAATATTTTTTTGGGAATGTAGTTGAATTTGTGTAATAAGTATAAGCAGCTCTTCCAGATGGTACATGGTGAAATAAATTGTATAATGTTCTTAAAAATTCAACCACACCCCATCCAGTAGCCTTGATTCTTGCTTTAAAGGCATTGTGTATAATGTTCTTAAAAATTCAACCACACCCCATCCAGTAGCCTTGATTCCTGCTTTAAAGGCATTGTTGACAGTGTGTAAGCCACAACTACCTATGTCAGGAAGAATCTTGCAATTATCTTTTTTATTGAGGTATTCTTGATAAAGTCTCAAAAATTTAAGGTTAACATTTGGTTCATCCATTGATATCTGTAAAATTTTCTTGTAGTCAAGTTCTTCAATTGCTTTGACAAATGAATCCAATAAATCATCAGCTGTACTATGGTCCAAAAACACTGAGTTGAAATACCTAAACTGTACTTTGTTATTGCTATCACAAAATCGGACTGATATATCCATTTGTCCTTTCTGTGAAACCTTGTTTAAAGACTCATCAAATCTGATGACTAAATAAGATGAATCATTCAACATTTTGTTTAGATTATGTTTAAAATATGGGGCGATACCATGAACTAGTAAATATCCTACTTTTGTTCTACCAAGCTGAAACATTTTTGCGATTTCTGAATCTGGAAACATGAGTTTAAAAAGATCTGCACTTCTCTCGCTGCTTCTCATTGATGTGTTGCATTACAGTGTCTATAGCCCATATTACTTCTGATTTTAGAGTAGCTTCTGACTGTAAAAATTTGTTCAAACCAGTGTTTTTGGAGCCTGAAATTTGTGGTTCAACTGTCAAGGTGGGTAAACTAATTTCTGGAGGTTTTAAGCTTTCTGAGAGGGCTGATGTAGATGTTCCGGCTATACTTGTAGATCTACTTGCTTCATCTCTAACACTGAAGAAGCCTTTGATATTTTTAGTTTCACACTTACTGCTGAGAGCTAACTTGTGTTTTTTACCAGATAAGTGGCTAGTAACAGCTGTTCTTCCCATGTTACTCAAGGAAAAAGTTGTTCGGCACAGTGTACAATAAGCTGAATACTTGTCAGTTTCTACTCTTTGCAGCCACGGAGAGACGCTACTATTAAGGAGCCATGTGTCATTGAAGGTGGTTTTCTTAAATTTCGACATCTGTAAACACATAACTCTAGATTACATAAAGGTTGCAGTTTCATAAATGATACACTAAACATCGAATAAAAATAACTACATAAATAGTGCTAAATATTGGGAGATGTGATACCATTAAAGCTGTTTGAAGATGTGTGTGAGAAAGTAAGAAAGTAAACTCATTGTAAGATGCAATGGAGTTACTCCTAAGTTTACCCCTTTAACATTTATATTTCAAATAAAGGAGGTATATAATTTCACTTTGTTTAGCAGGCCACTTTTGGAAGGCTATTCTACTGAAAAAGTCACTTCTAGTCAAACTTTTTTAAAGTAAATTTTTCATTTAATTGTGCTCTCATGAGTTTAAGAATAATGTTAACCCTATAAGTGCGATAAAAATTTTTAGTAAGTTGCATTACATTAATGATTTAATTAAAACACTATGAACTATTGAAAATTAATTTTTCATTATTAGTTTAGTTAAATTAAAAGTTTTAGCTTCTTTTAAATTAAATTTTGAGGTACTTATCAAAACTAAAACTGCACTTATCAAAACTTGTTATATCAGTTTACCAAAGAGAAATAAAAAAGTGCTTAAATAATTTGCTGAGATGATACAAAGTGATGTTTTAGTATTGTGGTTTTTAATATATTTTTTTACTTGCATAGGCCTACTTCTTTTTAAAAAGTCGTTATAATTAGGGGAGTTTTCATACAATTTTGTAAAAGAATAGTTTTTTGTCAATACCATGTTTTCTTGCATTTTTTATTAACTTAAGCTACCAAAACTAGGTCTACAGTAGCCTACAATAATCTTAACAGTAAAACGTGTTATCTAATCATGGAAATATTACACTTTTTTATGTCAAAGTGTAAAAAGTTTTAAAGTGTAACAAACTACTGAATGTATTTTTGTTTGACTTTAATGAGTCAATATAACAGGAAGTCAATCAAACAGCTGTTTCCCGAGTCAATATGGAGGTGTCTAACTGCAAAATTTCCATTCTCCACTTTTTCCAATTTTAGGAAAATGAAAAAAAAGTTTTAAAGAGTAAAAAACAACTGAATGTATTTTTGTTTGACTTTACTGAGTTTACGGAATTATAACCAATGTAAGTAAGCCTACATTGTTGATAAATAAATAAATACAGTATTAGTAGAATTTTTTTTTAGGTTTGGTTTTTGTGAGCATTTTTTATTGATTTTAATATGGCCTTTGATTAATTGATTGATTTCCTGTTATAGTTTGCTGCGAGTGTAACTTTAATAAGAAAAAAAGTTTTAATTTACAAAAATAATTTCAAGCGGCTCCCCTCATGGGCTTGAAGGCAAGGAGCGCAGTAATTTCTAATTCATAAATAATGTAAATATGTAGGCTTTTAATAATCAAATTTTTCATAATTAAATCAAATTTAATAAATGTAAATTTTTTTCATCTACTGTTTTCAAAAAATTACAATTATTGATGAACTGTTGGCCGAAAATTGCGGTTATTTTTTAAGATTTTAAAGGTATGTAAATTTGAGCCAATTCGGCCTACCATTCTTTTTAAACAATAATTTGTAGTTGGGCCTATCTTATATTTAGATAATTGAAAAAAAAACTGTTTAATATGTGTATTGGTGATTTAGTTCTATAAGTCTGAAGCGCGAAGATCATATCTTGGTGTTTACCCGCGGGCCGCGCTTAGTCGAGTTCGACAACACTCGGGGTAGATGCCGAACCGAGGAGCTATTTGACCCAAGGGGGGAACGGATGGATAAATCCCCCTAAAAATTTAAAAAAACAATGAATTACATGGAAAATTAACGTAATTATGAGTTGAGTAATACCCCCGAAATTTTCAAATGATAATATTTCTTACTGAAACACCAACCCCTCCCTAAAGCAAGAAGGTGAAGAATATATATATATATATATTAGTAGTCATATTAGAAAAAAAAATATGGCTATTGTAATGAGCCAAGCGAGTGAAATTTTGAAATATCGGCTACGTTTCAAAATTTAATTCTGATTAAGTAATTAAAACCTTAAACCCTTTAAAGTTTAGGCGCTGCACGGCACGATATCGTTCGATATTTCGTTTGTCTCGTCCATAACAGCACAAAAAGTAATCACATACTCGCCCCGTCGAAGTGGCTTGGCCGAGCACTGACAGGTGTAAATAACAGCCTTTGGGTGAATAGACACAGTACAATTGGGAATGTTACGTGTCGCCGGAAAGTTTATTTAAAGTATAAATATTGTTGTGCAAGACAGAATATATTGACACTTGATTTCCAATACAAAATATTTACACTCGAGCATTCATCACTTGTGACACGTTTACATAGCTTTGTGATAAGAGTCAAAACGCTTTCTGTCGACGCAGAAATTATAGTCTCCAAGTCTGAGCGCTAACTACAAGTGAACCAACCGTTCAATCATAGGACAAAAACATTTTCAACATGATTTTCGCAAAACAGATTATAATACAACGAAAAAAGTAACGTTTAATCAATCGTTTTTGTTGACGTTCAAATTTAAAACAATAGTTCGTCAAGACCACTAATTCAAGCTTTGTGAAATTTGTATATCATATTATTATGAGTTTTAAAATTTTATCTCATTTAGGCCTACTGCAGATATTATAGTACAGCAACTTTATCTCACGACTCCTTTGTCTGATCAAACTTGTTTTAAAGAATAAAATCTCAAATAAAAATTATTATAAACAGTTTTGTGTGACTTTGGATGCGTTACGTTATTGAATATTATTTGATACAGAGTTAGTATGCGCTGATGCGAAAACTGTCCGTGAACACACGGGGAATGTACCAGTCTATCCTAATGGCTATAGCGGGTTTTCATATTATTGTGCACAATAAAAAAAATAAATAACACCGGAAAATTATTGCAGCCTAGTATCATTTTAACCTTCCAACGACCAATCATGAGAAATATTCAATAAAAATATTATATTCATGAATGTAAAACTGAGTATAAAATTTAGTGAAAATAAGAAATATTCAACTGTAAATATATAAATCTACAAATTATAGAATGAAATAAATATCGGCATTGTACACAAGGCACTAGCAAACAAAACGTCCCAGTCTGACTGCGCTATGTATAATAGATAAAATACTTAAATTACCCAGACATCCAGGAAAAAACTAACAAAAATAGGTTGAGCCGTTTCCTATAATTCAGTGTGTAAAATAGTGAGCCGGAAACTGACTAGAATCAGTTTTATTTACAAATAATGTTACGTGAGAAGAAAAACACTTTTCATTCAAATCTGATTTAAACAGTTGGTTCCAGTGACCCTCTCCAGTTGAGAGCGGCGGACCAGAATGTATACGCCTACTCTTACCTCGGGAGGCCGCGAAAATTTACGCTTCAGCGCACATTATCCCTGTATAAAATAAAAGAACTTATCGAATTTAATGTTCCGATTATATCGCAAAAAGGAACCCTGAGATAAAGTTGTTGTAATAAATCTACAGTAACTAAAACATTAGATGAAATTTGAATATTTAGGCTAGTGAGTCTTATAATACGGTGTAAAAATTTCACAAAAATTGGATCAGTGATTTTGACGCACTATTGTTTCAGGAACTTAAAACAAAAAACGAATGATGAAACGGTACTTTTTTGCGTTGTGTTGCAAAAATCACATTTTTTTCATTTACGTGCTCTAACAAACGCAAAATTAAACACCCTAATTAATGGTGCAAATAGTTTTTTCTAGCTCGAACGGTTCACTGACTGTTAACGCTCAAACTCAGGGGTACATAATTTCCGCGTCTACAGTAGTCAGTTACAGTCGGGTTAGCGTGGGCAATATATGAACACTTTATTTTACATTCTCTTTAGTCTAACCAATTACGGCGACTAATTAAATTTGTATCTTACATACTTTTAATATAAATTTATACAAATACTTTAAACAAAACTTAATTTAATGAAAATTAAATGTAATAATACTTTGTCATTTTAACTTACCTTACCTTTGGTGCTAACAGCGATTCAAGACAAAACTGCAAGACGCCGTACGCAGGAGGGTTATCAGATACAAAACCAACGGCACAATTCAAGGTCAGCTGTCACACAGGTCCTAAGCGTCGACCATTCCAAACCTCTCCTCCTCCTCCCCCCTCACATCTGCTATCGTTGCTTATCACGAACAGTTGCCACGGCTACGGCACATACTCCACTGGCTTTCGCAACTCCTTGGAGAAATACGTAACGTATCACTCGAATGTGATCTTAGCGCGGCAAAACCCCAAATCATTATAGCTTTGTGCAATATTACTATTCGAATATCGATCTAATTTTTCCCTGACTCTTATTAAGATTCCCTGACTTTTCCATGACAAACTGAATTCCCTGACATTTCCCGGTTTTCCAGGTCAGTGGCCACCCTGTATTATTAATGTCCTTTTGATAGGTAGACCCTAATAATACAATTCGTAGCAATAGGTAAAAAATTGTTTCATTTTATTGCTTTTACAAGACTATTTTCATCACATACAGTAATACCCCGTACTTACGCGATAACAGTGTAAGTCGAATTCGGGTAATAGGGGTATAATTTTACACACAATCACATAAGAAACATGTTTAATTGGGACCAAATACTAAATTAACTAATAATTTAGAAGAAAAAGCGTATGTGTTAAAATCTTAAAATACCTAATACAACAAAAAATTATATTATTTACATACATATTGCAAATAAGAAAGTGAAAAGAAGTTATTTTGACATAGAAGGCTTCATAAAATCTAATAAATTCAAGTTGCTTGATGTGATCATCTTGAATTCACTGATTAAACTAATTTTAAAAATACTTAACTAAGTGAATATGTAACTGCTTACTTGCTGATGCGTTTCAAAAAATTCGTTCCCTAATGCGACCAAAAGCAACCCACCCCATTCCACAGACATAAATCCATTCTCGTTACAGCCTTTATACCTAATCGATGCCGCGAGTAGAGGGTTGGTTTCGTAAAAGGCACGAATGTTTTGAAACGCGTCAGCAAGTAAGCAATTACATATTCACTTAGTTAGTTTTTTTAAAATTAGTCTATTAAATTCATTTGACGAATTGAAGATAGTTTCTTCTCACACAGAATTTCCTTGTAACTCGCTAATTTTTTTGTTTTGTGGCAGAAATATGCTCATCGTTGGGGG
Organism: Prosapia bicincta; assembly: GCA_036971475.1. NCBI lineage: Eukaryota > Metazoa > Arthropoda > Insecta > Hemiptera > Cercopidae > Prosapia > Prosapia bicincta. The sequence goes on from JBAIZL010000002.1 coordinate 159,165,521, forward strand.
GTCTATATTTACCAAAATTTGTAAGCCTTGCTAAAATAAACTAAGGCCTTCATGCTTGTGTCGAAATTAGTAGGAGAATGGCCAGGTGCATTGTCAATTAATAGTAATTATTATAAAAGGAATTTGTTTAGACCAGACCAACAATAACGTTCGACAAGGTATGAAATGATGACCAAACCAATCCTCAAAAAGAGAAGCTGTCGCTCAAGCCTTCCGATTCGACTACCAAATCACAAGCAAACTAGCATTAGAAATATTTTTAATGCCCTTTGATTTTCTGAGCGATAAACTATGAGAGGTTGTAACTTACAGTCATCATTGTATTTGCGCTAACCATCACTGTCAATCGGTCTTTGGCGGCCTTAAAACCTGGAAATATTTTTTTTTGCACTATAAAAGTTCTTTTAGACATTTTCATCCAAAACAAGCAAGTTTCTGCATAACTCTGACAGCATAATTTAAAACCGTGTAACTCGGGAATCGTGTAGGACGAGGTAGCGTAAGTGAAGGTATTACTGTAGTCTTTTGCTAATTTTATATCCTGATTACTTCATCATACTACTTGAATTCAGGTGTAAAATTTTAAGGCTTCAAGATAAAACAATATCGATTTTATTGGAAAATTGTTTAAAATCAAAGGTCTTTTATAACTTGAAAACTTATTTTTATTTACTATTTTTAAAATTGTTTTTAATGTCTGAAGTAGCATACCACTAATACAATTACTGCATGATTTTCCCAGAGCTTTTATCCCATAACTCACAACACTTCAAGAAGAAACCATAATATATAAACTCATTGTTCATTATTTTACTTATAAGATACAAAAACCAAATACAGTAGCGTCTTCATAATTCCAGGTAGATGGGGCCGAGACCACCCCCGGATTACACAAAAAGGCATGTTTTTAAAGTAAGTACCGTTTTAATATAAAAAATGAACAAGTAAATTTTTTCAAACAAAACTTTATTTACCTCAAAGAGCATTCTTTCCTCTACTTCTCTACATAATTTCCATTATTATTAAGGCACTTGTCGTATCTTGGGACCAGCTTTTGTATGCCGTCGTCATAGAAGCTTGCCGCCAGACTGGACAACCACTGCTGCACAGACGTTTTTACTTCTTCATCATTGGAATGACGCTTCCCCGCTAAATGCGTCTTCAAGTGTAGAAACAAATGGTAGTCGCTAGGCGCTAGATCGGGACTGTATGGAGGATGGTCCAATTGTTCCCAGCCAAATGAAGTGATGAGCTCTTGCGTTAGATTTGCTGAATGTGGACGAGCATTATCGTGGAGCAAAACGATGCCTGCACTCAACATGCCACGTCTTTTGTTTTGGATTGCGCGGCGCAGTTTTTTTAAAGTTTCACAGTACGCGGCTCCATTGATCGTTTCACCGCGAGGCAGAAAATCGACCAACAACACACCCTTTCTGTCCCAAAAGACAGTGCACATGATTTTCTGGGCAGAAATTGTTTGCTTGAATTTGACTTTCCTAGGGGATGTTGAATGCCGCCATTCCATTGACTGTTGTTTTGATTCTGGTGTAACGTAGGCTACCCACGTTTCATCACCTGTAACGATATGGCTTAAAAAATCATCGCCCTCGTTACGGTAACGCTCGAGAAAGCTCAATGCACTGCCCAATCGTTTGGTTTTGTGCTGATCAGTCAACATTTTCGGTACCCACCGTGAACACAGTTTCCGATAATTTAAACGTTCAGACACAATTTCGTAGAGAACACTTCTTGATACAGCAGGAAGTGTTACAGCTAAGGACGAAATTGTGAACCGTCTGTTCTCTTTCACTTTACAGTCCACTTTTTGAATGAGATCATCGGTAATGACTGAAGGTCGCCCACTTCGTTCCTCATCATGAACGTTTGTGCGGCCATCTTTGAAGGCCCTAACCCATTTCCGCACCATTCCTTCACTCATAATGTTTTCACCATAAACTTCACTGATTTCACGTTGAATGTCAATTGCTTTTAGCACAGAGAAAACGAATCACACCACGCACTTCACAGTCGGCGGGATTCTCGATTGTCTGCGGCATTTTAAAATCACGTAAACAAACTAAGACTCGATCAAACGGCGTCACAATGGCGTCTGTAGCTTCCCAACAGATGTAGCTACACTGCGCGCATGCGCTAAACGCCGACCGCAGAGCTGCGGCGGGGAAATTTAGAAACGGTACTTACTTTAAAAACATGCCTCGTACGTTCATGTACATTAGAAAAAACAGGAGTTGTAATGAACCTGTACTATACTATACAGGTTCATTGCAATAAAACCATACATTAAGAATGCACAAAATACGTATATAGAACTTTATTGATTACAGTACTTACATAAATTGATGTTGCTTTGGAAAACATTGTTCATCACGGTTGCTACATTTTTTGGAAAAAGTTGTTATAAATCTTCTGCTATTACATATCAGATCGTTTTTGTGCCACAGTGTCGCTTAGACGTCTTAGCAGAAGCACATCTGTTGGTGTGGTGTCTGTCTGTTGTTAGCTTAGTGCAGTTTCCAAGACAGTCCTCCTTCACTGTGACTATTTTCCCTTCTTGTACTGTCTTGGTCAAACCATCCTCAGTATTATCATTACCACTGTCTTCAGTATTTTTTTGTACAATTTCAATAATCATAACATCTGTTATCTCAAATTATCACATAAAAATTTTCACAACCTGAAGGTTTCTTGATAAGAAATGTCAAATATGTTTCATCTTGTGGATGAATAACATAGTCAACAGACGATTAAGGATTACACAATCTGAGTCAGTACACAGTAGACAACTCCCTTGACTGTAAATTTTTTTAGAAAGGTCCCTACAAGGTCGCTTTTAAGAGAGATTGTAAAATGTAACCTGTGTATTTTTTTTATACATTCAGAACATGCTGAATCAGCTTGGATTGAGTCCGTAACATTTGCAGGAAGATATAAAGCACGGATATCACTAGTGCACAATTGATCATCATCGGGATGCTTTGTCTAACATTAAAATAGCCTTCTGAGGCAAATTCTTTGTTTTTAAAAACTTTCTACTCTTTGAATAGTTCTCTATCACTCCAATCAGCACTTCAGTTCTTATATGAAGCCGGCAATGCTGACGCAAAAATGTTTTTAAGCGCAGGCGACTTAGATGATTAATCCGGCAGCTTAGCTGACTCGAACTAAACAGAATCTTGAAAAATCGGGACTTGGAATTTCGAGAGTCTACTGTATTTTGTTTTTTTTAAAGATATTCAAAATCCTTATCCCACTTGACATTGAAATCAAATACAATTCCTAAATATTTAAAGCAGGGGCTTCAAAGTATTTAAAGTACATCCAAAAAGTAGGATATTTTACTAGGATATTTAGAAGTAGGTATATTTAACTTTGCAATACTGTTTTTTTGTATTCACTTATATATGTACTTAAACAAGAATCTTACTTGGTATTTATACGAGTTAACTTTTAAAGATTAATAGTCTCTCTATTATCGAGTATCACTGACCGAGGGTTGTAGTAGACTGACTATACAACCCCCGGTCAGTGATGCTCGATAATGGAGATACTATCAATCTTTGAAAGTGAACTCTCATAAATACCAAGTAAGATTCTTGTTCAAGTACATATGGTGAAAGTACATTTTTTAAAGGTAACATGAATTAGATTTGTTTTATACACGTACAAACAATATGTTTTGTATTAAATTCAAATACAATATTTTCTTATTAAGATGAAAATATAAATTTTCTTGTTATTTTTAAATACTGTAGGTTTATTGTTTTACATTTAATAATGAAAGAAACAGGGAGTGAACAAACATTTTCTTAATGTCTGATAAATCTAACTACAAAATAAGTTAGTGATTAATGATGTGTATTGTATATGTAAACTCAAAAGTAAAACTGTTTTAAAGCATTATCAGTTAGAAAGAATTCCTTATAGCTCTTGGACCTATTTGGTTGGAACTATGAATAGTGTTATCCAGAGATCTATGGCACGGTTTGAGAGTTAAATGCATGCAAGAGAATATCAAAAAATTAACTGAACTACTAAGGTAATGCATTAAATGTTAATTTTAGCATTAGTGTTACTAAAATTAGAAAAACAGAATCAAACACACATTCATTATTTTTCAATTACATTGTTAATAATATTACATACCAAAAACAATTCAACGTTCTTAGTTCCTTTGAAATACAATTTTTTTTTTTTTAATTTTAGTAAAAGTCTCGGTTTAACAGAATTTTATTTAAAGCCTTGCTGAGATAAAAAAAAGTCTCATATTTATAACAGAGGTCACAAATTAAGTAACAGGAGGTCAAACCTTTTATCATATTCCTATAAAGAGATTTAGAGTTGTATTTCTAGTTACATAAAACCATGTTGAATTTTAATTAAACTAACTGAAAATAATTTAACTGTGAAACTGAGTTGATCTGATGCATAATAATTACTCAAAAAAGGAATAAAAAATTATTTACTATTTGAACTAATTCCTTAGTAGTCTAGAATTTCGCTAACCAAAATCATAGTGGTGAAAAATTTCATGATTCATTTTTTGGAAAAATGTTACATTTATTAATGCCAACAAATTTAATTTTTTAGTAATTAGATTATAATCAATTCTAAATGGAAATCTGCAGTAGATCAGATAATGTTAATATTGAATTATAAAAATTTTTGTAATGATGGATTTTACTAGGCAATAAGTGTGTTCATTTTTACACATTGAAGTTTTCATTATAGATCTTATAGTCCTTGGATCTTATAGAGTTAGTGAATAAGACTATTGAAATGCCGGAAAAGATAACCCAAATTGCCTTAGAAACTTTGAACTCGTGCTACCCACAGGACTCCTGGGTGACAATCTACACAGATGGGTCTAGAATGCATGGTGAGACGAGAACGGGAGTAAAGGTAATTTCTTCTCACGCTATTTTGCACTGAACAATAACTCAATTATTTTTGAGGCAGAACTGTTTTTGCCCTCAACGAGGCTTTTCAACAGCTGATTCTCTAAGACCACAGCTTAATTAATACTAATATTGTTGACTCTAAATCCTCACAAGCAATGGCTAATAATGATTATACAGTTAGTGCAGTTGTACAGAATATAAAAAAGATTTATAAAATTGTAAAAAACAATGTAATCAATATTGTAATGCAGTGGATCCCGTCTCTTAGGAATACAGGGGAATGAAGCCGCAAATGAACTTGGAAGGGGAGGGACTAAACTGTTCAAAAACCATCAAAAGTTCTATCACTGCAAGCAAAAATAAAAAATATTAAAAAATCTTACCAACAAGGTTTTAGGAATATGATGGAAGAAAGATTGAAGGACACAAGTCCCATAATGTGTTTGATATGTCTGAGGTGAATAGTACACACCCGAGATAAACATCTGTTGCTAACTTCAGACTCGCCACAGGGTATGACTGTCTCGTCAGACATCTCAGCAGAATGAAAATATTAGAATCCAACAGGTGCAAAATATGTGCATGCCAAAATTCTATTATGAACAAGGACCACCTCCTGGTCTTTGTTCAAGGAAAGACAACAAGGGAAGGGACTTACCTGGATTGTATTGAGAGGCAAGATCTTGAATGGCATAAGCCAAGTGAGAGCCATTGGAAGAAGAAGAAATTTTTACATATAAGACAATTTACTTTAATGGAATGGGCAAATTATGGTATCTCGTAGACATATACACGTTCTTTACCTAAAGTAGAACTAGCCTACTATTTATCAGGGTTATACAGAAGTGACTACCCATTACAAGCCCTAAGGGAAAGTAAGAGGAAGGCTAGCTAGAATTAGGTAGGAGTAAGGAAAGGACATAATACTGGACATAGTGAAAATTATGATATCATGTAACATGGTTGCTAATCAGCTACTGACATGACACATATTGAACAAGGAAGTTCACTACATATAAAAACTAATGATGGGTCTATCATGCCTAGAATGTCAGATAAAAAAGACAACTTATGGGCTATAGATATCCATCCTTATCTCATGCTGAAAGTTTTGAGAGATAATAAATATCCCTTAGATAGCACAGACATCTAGTTATTTTTGAGGCACATCCAAAAAATAAACCCTCTGACCTCTATATCATCTCTACCACTAATGTGCCATGGCAAACATATTTCATTTGTAGGATGCATTGCAATAAGTTTGTAGGATGCAATAGGTTATTAAGTATATTTTAATATATAGCAGGATTGGTTAAAGCATAATTTTTGTATTCGAAATACTTCATATTTTTTTCAAATAATAAATTAGGTATTTGGAAACAAGCAAATTTCTAGAGTTTGTTAATTTATACAAAAAACGACATCAGTATAGTCTACCACTGCAACATACTAAGAAATAATCAATGAAGATACCGAAGTGACCCTATTGGCATGATAACAACCTTTGAAGTATTCATAACGTAAACATGCTATATTTTTAAATTGTCTGACTCATTTTAATTTTTTTAACATATTTTTTAAATTTAATTTTAAATTAAAAACAAAACAAATTTATAACATCCTAAACATAATTTCTTCTCTTCATTATCTCTCCAGGCTTACAAATAGTTTCTCATTTTAATATTTGTTTTTTCATATTTCTGTCTATCAGATATAAGGGACAGATATATTATTTGGTATTTCTCAACCTTCTTCTTCTGATATTAAAATTTTGTCAACAAAATATATTTACGTATGCTCCCATTTAATAAAGTAGCATATATGAGTACGTTTCAATTTAATAAATTAACGGCCTTGTCAGACTTATAAATAAAGTAAATTCGTGAAAAACTTACTGAGGCTAAAATATTTAGCCACAAGTTGGCTGTTGTGAAGCATTGTTAAGCTGAGTGGCGGGGTTTTAAAGCAGGTTCTGGTCAAAAAGTATAGTTTTATTGAGTTTGTTTCATATTGTTCTAGTGTGAGATGTGATCTTTTTTTTGTTTGATATGTAGAATTTCTGTGTTATGACTGATTTCCATGAAACTGTGGCAAGTTTCTATTATGTAGTTAGCAAAATATGAATCGATGTACAAAAGATGAGCATTAGTTCGTTAAATCTTTGTTGAACCAATTTAGATTCTTTGACCAATCTAAATTAGAAGCGGCAACTTGTTTAACCAATTTAAAATTTGTTACAGTCCATACAGTTTAGTTTATACATATATATATTATAATTATTTTTTTATAAAGGAGAATTATTATTGATTGAATGAATAATTTAATTTCTTTTAAATTTAAAACAAAAACTCATTAATAATTTAAATTCTTTTAATTTTAACAATTTTTTTAATTTACACAATAAACAGAACAAAAAATAAAACTTAACAAGTTTTAACACAATAGACTAAACTCAATCCTTAATATTTTAGTTACAAGATTTTATAACCTAGGCTATTTTCTAAGATCTCTTAATATCTCGGGGTTTTATGCATGGGCTATATCTTCTAACTCTTTGGTTAATTAAATAAATTTTAATAAACAAGACTAATTTTAGAAAATAGTTTTAATAATTAGCTTCCTGATGTAAAATCTTAAATTTGGAATTAGAAAAAGGTCCCTAACCTGTTTGAACTGGATTAGACTTTCTTACTACTAAACTATTATATTATTTCAAGATATTCTAATAATTTACAATTTTAGATTTTCTTATAATTTTAAAAGTTCACTAAAGGTTTATTTTTATAGCGCTATGTACTTATCAATTTTAGGAGTTTTGCTGGTTGTTCATATAGGATTCAGTTCTCTTTAAATTTTATGTTTCACACACAATTAAATTCTTTTTGGTTACTTTAATTATAATAATACTGTATTATAGGTTTTAAATTCACTTATTTTCGTTTTATTTTGGCCAAGTTTCTTCACAAATTCGTATAATTTTGATGAGATGCTTCAAACGGGATTTTGGCTTCTAAGAATGGCTTCGCTTCGTTCGGCTGCCCACTCTAGACTAACGCGTTGTTTTTATTTTTAAAAATGTTTAAAACATGGCGCCGATTCCTTCTCCAAACTCCAAATTAAATATCCATAAACGTTTGCTTTCATGTAATGAGGTTCCATTTTTTCCCACTAGAGTCGACTGTAACACTGACCTACTTTCTTGGCTTTAAACTTGATCAACTAACGAAATTGTTTTCAACCGTTTTAATTTGGTTAACATACTGCTTCACCTATCCTATCCTCAACAAACCTTCCAGTGTTTATTTAATTACTATTATTTGTGTGTGCAGTGTCTTTGCTTTTTACTTGTGTAATAATTCCGAAATGTATGTGTTTGGCATGGATTAATACAAACATAACCCCTATCTCATTGTTTACCATCGTGTTTCACCTTCTCTTTCAAGTAATTACTTATGCCCTATGTTAACACAGTTTACAATTTTTTATATTTTATTATTATTATTAGATTATCTTGTTCTAATTTAATTTGTTAGGTTATTTGATCCAACAAATTTCCTAATGCATTCTTTCCAGTTCATAATCTTTTTTATATTTTTAAAACCTTTTCTAGGCTTTCACCTAAAATTAGTTTTAATTCAATCTAACCAATCTCTTAATGAATTTCTACGATTTCACATTTTGTGTGAGTTATTTCTAATCTATTCATCCAATTCTTAAACAACATTATATAGCCCATTCTATAAATGCTACAATATATATATACTAAACAAAACACACACACTTGTTGGTAAATGAATTTTGAGTTCTAGGTAAAATAGTTTTGCTCAGTAGTGGTTTGAAGAATGTGCAGGATATCAGTGACATGGGTCTATGGTAAACTGTTTTGCATTAGTTGGATCTATGGTTTCAGATTTGGGAACATGTGAGTATTGTAAAAATGATAGCGTATATTTGTCTTATTTTGTTTATCAGATCTCTCTTGTTTATTATGTTTTTTGTCTGTATCGATATTAATGGTTTGTATGATTACGTAGTCCATTTGTTTTGCTAGTTTATGTGCTAGGGCACTCCGGCAGTTTATAATTGATCAAGTGGAAATATTATTGGTTTGTGGATTTTCGAGAGAGTTCAGATAGTAGGTGCATTTAGATGTTTTTTAGACAGCTTGGTTATGTATATTCATTATGTTAGAAGATATATATTTTCTTGATAGTTCTGTAATATCTCATATGTATTTGTGAACATATGTGTGAGTATGAATGTGTCCGCCCTGATTACAACATGGTTTCTATAAGAAAGGGGAAAAAATGGCTTCCACATATATTATAAATATACATACATACACAGTAAACTTTCTATAATCTGGCATATTCTTCAAGGATTGAAGATGTAAACATTCAATATATAAACATAACCTATATATTATGCACTTCATGTATCAACCATATTTATGTCAGTGACCGAGTGACCTTCACGCCACTCGGCTCTATTTGTGTAGTTTGTGATATACTAACGATTTCAAACTGTATGCTGGTACAGTATCTATGTACAGTGACAGAAGTGCAAGTGAACAATGTCGTTGCAGTGTAAATTGAAACCTATTTAATTTTTTGTTATTACCTCTAAAGATAAAGTAACCTCTTATTGTAAACTACAGACCGGTGTGTTCATTCTCATTTTGTATTTCAAATACAGTACAGAATATCTGTATGTGTTGTAACATTTATAGAATGGGCTATATAATATTATTTAAGAATTGGAAGAATAAATTAGAAATAACTCACACAAAATTTAAAAAAGAAATTCATTGAAAGATTGGTTAGATTAAATTGAAACTAAATTTAGGTAAAAGCCTAGAATTGTAAACAAGGTATTTGAACTGTAAAATCGATTAGGAAATGTGTTATATCAAAACCCCTAACACATAAATTAAAACAAGATAATCTAATAATAATAATATTCAAACAAAATTGTAAATATTAGTAACATAGGGCATTAATTTTGTACATTAGAATATCTTGTGATTAATAGTAATAAGAACATAATCCAGTTCAAATAGTTTCGCCTTTTTGCTTATTCCAAATTAAAGTATTTCCATCCGGAAAATATTTATTAAAACTAATTTCAAAATTTAATATTGTTTGTTCAAAATTTATTTAATTAACCTAAGAATTAAAAAAATATAGCCCATGCTATAAACCCCGAGATAGTAAGAGATCGTAAAATTAGCCTAGGGTATATAAAAAATTTGTAACTAAAAATCAAAGAAAGTGAGTTTAGTATATTGTGTTAAAATTTGTTAAGTTTATTTTTGTTCTGTTTATTGTTAAATGTTTATTGTGTGAAATAAATAATTATAATAAAGAATTTTAAATTATTCAGGAGTTTGTGTTTTAACTAGAAATTAAACATCATTCAAATAAAATAATAATAATAAACCCTGTTACGTCTTTTTTATAATTATGTTATAATTGGCGCAACAACGTGAGGCTCGATAAAATAAGAGATAAAATTTATTTAAAGAGATTTTGAAACAAAACTAATTTAGAACTTTTTATATGAAGAACATTTGAACTGGAAATAGATTTAGAAAAAATTTGTAAAATTAAACACTGAGTTGAATAGAGTCAAGGCTAGGTTTATAGTATATATATATATATATATAAATTGTTTATAAATTGTATAATAAGTTACTTACAGTTGAAAAAAAAAAGAAAAAATATGTCTGATGAAAGGGAATCGTATAATTTGCGGGGAGAAAAAGCTAAAAAAACAGAAAAAGGGGAATAATTAGAAAAGGGTAGGCGGAAAAGGGTGATAGAAACAGAAGGGGCTGCTCAGGGGAGATTTGTTAGTTTTCAGGAGGGGATCGAAAACAGGGAGGAAAATATTATAGGCGAGCTGGTAGTTGTAGGGGAACAGGAAAGAGGGACAAGTTTGGAAGTGCAAGAAATAGAATTGGAAGGCACAGATATGCCAATAGGAAACATTGAGGTAGAAGAAGCTAGGGGACTACCACCTATGCAAACCCAACAAAAAAAAAACAGGGAAATAATGAGAATGAAGATTTAAGGGAGATGATGAGAACTCTCATGGAAATGAGTGAAAAAGGGAGAGAGGATCTAAATAGACAATTAAATATAAACAATGAAAAAATAAATAGACAATTAGATAAGATAGAAGAAATAAAAGGGGAAATGAAAGATATGAGTGAGGATATGAGGGAAATAAACAAAAAATTAGAGGAAAATAGAGACGAAATGAGAGAGATGAAGGAAGATTTCAAATTCATAACACAGGAAATAAGGGAGGAAAATAGGAAAATGATAGAGGATATGAGAACAGTTGAGGACAGAGAATAATGCTGTAATAGAGGATGTGAGAAGAGACTTAGAAGAGAAAGATAGAGAATTAGAGGAGAAGATTAAGACAAATTTTGAGGAAACAAAAGAAATAATAGCTGATGTGATAAAAATTAATAAAAAAGAGGTAGAGAAAGTAGAAAATATAACAAAGAAAAACACAGAAGAGTTAGGAGAGTTGAAATTAAAGGTGATAGGAGAAAGAAAGATAGCAGATAAACGTTTTAGGAAAGTCGAAGATGTAAGGGAGAAAATATTAGGAGAGCAAGGAAGGTTAGGAGATAGAAATAAAATGGGAAAATTAGAAATATGGCAAATAAAAAATTTAACCATTCAAACCGCGACAAATAAGAAGACTGAAAAGCTTAATAAAATGAAGATGGTAATAGGAGAAATAGGAGGAGTTAAATATCCGTCTCAAGGCTTAGTGGTACAAGGCTTATTGAGAAAATTTATCAGAGGTACAGATATGTTAATAAATGTGGAGGCACAACTCGAGTTTGGAAAATGGGAGATGGAATTTAAATATGAGAATATCAGAGAAAATAGAAACTATGAAGCAGATGAAAGATACAATGGAGATGTAAACGGTGTTAAGGCAAGGACAGGCGTGGGGACAAGAAAAGAGCATGGTGCCCACAGTCAATCGGAAAACTAAGACAATAAGAAACCCAGAAATAGAAATTAAATAGAGGAAACAAGTTTACAGGCATTAATAGACACAGGAAATAATATGACATGTGTCCAGGAGAACTGGATATTGAAAAATAAAAATAAAATAGGAAGGGAGATATTAAATATAGGTAAAGGAAGCAATATGAATAAACTCTAGGTGACTATGTGTATAAGAAAACGTTAGCAGGAGATACGTTTTAAGGGATGGTAACTATATCTACGATAATTTATTGGAAACTTCGTCGAATAATGAATAAAAATAAATATGAATCTATGTTAATAAATATTGAAGCATCGTTGTAATAAAAATATGGTAATTGTGTATTTAAACTTCGTCGTATTGTAAGGGAGAATCTGCGTTGATAAATAATGGAACTTCGTCGTATATATTATATATTATAAAAGAAATATGAATCTATGATAATAAATATTAAAGCATCGTTGTAATAAAAATATGGTAATTGTGTATTTAAACTTCGTCGTATTGTAAGGGAGAATCTGCGTTGATATATATAAGTATTAAAACAAAATTTATATTCGTTGATATAGGGACAGTGTAATCGAAGGAGCTATAGCTATGATCAAATAGAGGATATAAGATTGCAACCTTTAAAAATATTAGATGTTAAACTTCATACAAAGTAAACTGAAATGATATAAGAAAATAATTGAACTGGATGTGAGATTGGAAGGGGAGATAAAATACTAACTTAGAACTGAGAGTTAGATGAAGCTAAAAGCAAAATAAATATGAGATAAATAATAAACAAGGAATAAACAGAAATAAGGGAAAGAGAAATGTTATAACCAATTTGACCAAATCTAGACATACTATGACTCGGATAGGCTGGGATTTAAAGACACGGTATCAGAGAATATATGTTAAACAAATATTGAATCAGGCTTATGATTGGAAGGTTCCAATTGTAATAAAAAAAAAAAAATTAAAAAAAAATATAATTATGGAAGGAATTGTAAATACCAGAACATGATTTATTGTTACTATATGTTAGAATTGTTAAAGAATTGTTGATTGAATGTTAGTTATAAGTATATTGTATTGTTAGAAGATAAGTTAAGTAATATGTAGCTTGAAGTTTTCAGCTCAGTATTTGATTGTTAAAGAATTAAGATAAAATTGTGTCGTAGGAATTAAGTATAAATGGACAGATGAATGTATAAATGACTTTTAAATGGACAGTTATAAAAGTAGTAAAGACAATGGACGGTAAGTTAGCCAAAGTGTTGAGGTACTTACTCAATAAAAAATGTGTTCAATTAGTTATTAAATAAAATGTACAATTAGGAAATAAATGTTAATTTAAATTTAATTTTAAAAAAAAATATTTATATTTAAACAAGCTTGTAGAATGTAAAGAATGTGTAATGTAGATATTAGGAATATTTTTTTTATTTAAATTAAATTAGGGGACATTGTAACATTTATAGAATGGGCTATATAATATTATTTAAGAATTGGAAGAATAAATTAGAAATAACTCACAAATTTTAAAAAAGAAATTCATTAAAAGATTGGTTAGATTAAATTGAAACTAAATTTAGGTAAAAGCCTAGAATTGTAAACAAGGTATTTGAACTGTAAAATCGATTAGGAAATGAGTTATATCAAAACCCCTAACACATAAATTAAAACAAGATAATCTAATAATAATTATATTCAAACAAAATTGTAAATATTAGTAACATAGGGCATAAGTAATTACTTGAAGGAGAAAGTGAAAAACGGTAGTAAACAAATTGAAAGGTTATGTTCTATGAATCCAGTCAAAACACACACATTTCGAAATATTACAAAAGTAAAACACAAAGACACTTCACACACTAATAATAGTAATTAAATAAACACTGGAAGGTTTGTTAAGGATCGGAAAATTGAAACAGTATGTTAACCAAATTAAAACGGTGAAAATAGTTCGTTGACATTAACAGATGTAGAAAGCAAGAAGTAGGTCAGTTGCAGTCGACTCTAGTGGGAAGGAGCGGAACTTCGTTAAATTAGAGCGTATGATTTCTTTTTGAAGAAGGAAGCCGCCATATTAAAAAAACAAACAATTGTTTAAAATCTAAGGACGTGTAGTTGAGTTAGAGATAGCGTGGGTGACGCTACGAGATGGGACCTGCCATGATCAGTCAAAATTCCTTTTAAAAAAAGCCGTCAAAATTATACAGATTTGTGAAGAAACTTGGAAATTTTAAATAAGGAGAAGTGAATTTAAAGATAAAGTGCAGTGGTAATATAATTTGAAGGAACTAAAACGAATTTAAGTGTGTAAAAAGTGAAATTTGAAGAGAACGGAATCTTACGTAAGCGACCTGCAGAATTTCGGTATTTGATAAGTTAAGTATATATAGCGCTATAAAAAAATAAAATTTAGTGGACTCTTAGGATAATAGGGAAGTTTAATTTTGTACATTAGAATATTTTGTGATTAATAGTAATAAGAACATAATCCAGTTCAAATAGTTTCGCCTTTTTGCTTATTCCAAATTAAAGTATTTCCATCCGGAAAATATTTATTAAAACTAATTTCAAAATTTAATATTGTTTGTTCAAAATTTATTTAATTAACCTAAGAATTAAAAAAATATAGCCCATGCTATAAACCCCGAGATAGTAAGAGATCGTAAAATTAGCCTAGGGTATATAAAAAATTTGTAACTAAAAATCAAAGAAAGTGAGTTTAGTATATTGTGTTAAAATTTGTTAAGTTTATTTTTGTTCTGTTTATTGTTAAATGTTTATTGTGTGAAATAATAATTATAATAAAGAATTTTAAATTATTCAGGAGTTTGTGTTTTTACTAGAAATTAAACATCATTCAAATAAAATAATAATAATAAACCCCGTTACGTCTTTTTTATAATTATGTTATAGTGTGTGTGTTTAGGTGTATGAGTGTGTGTGTGTTATAAGATCTTTCTCCCTGTCTGGCAATTTGTAGTATGTATGAAATTTTAATATTGAATTAAATCAAATTTGTTATTAATAACGATTGATAACCATCATTCACTTAGCAAACAAACTACAACTAACAAATCTATAAGTCCACAATAATAACAAATAACCAATCTTGCTAATAGTCAACAATATCTGTAAACGCATAATATTCACCCAATAAATTTAAATCTAAAAATAACAATAATAAATAGAATTACAAAGTCTCTAAATTAACATTTTTATGACTATATTTAGTCAATCACTTTAACATTAGTTTATGACTATCCGAACTTTAAATTTTGTAAATTTGTGAAACTTACTAAGACAGAACGTTTTTGATCACTATGTGGCGATCTTCTTCCGTGTCTTCTATACGTAGGTCTTTCTAACAATACTATTACATAATAGAAATCCTAGTTATATTATTATTTTTAACCAACCAGATTTAATATTCTACAATAATTTTTTCCTCAGGGATATAGATAATATCAATGCTGCTATATTTTCTTAATCTCCATGACAATTTCAAGCAAATATTTTAAACATTAAAAATGTTTCAAGTACTCATATTTTATTTGATTATGTAAATAATTACCTTTTCAGCAGCCTCCGGATTATTTGGGTTTTTATCTGGATGATATTTTAAAGCTAGTTTTCTGTAAGTTTTTTTTATGTCTTCTGGAGTGGCAGTTTTTGGAAGTCCAAGAACTAAATATAGGGAATCTCCTGATGTTCTGGAAAAAAAGAAATACTTCCATGTAAAATAAGTTAGTAAAGAAACAACTACTAGTTAACAAACAAATTTAAAGCACTGTGATCTATAAGTTACTTCAAAAAAAAATCTTTTTATTACCTATTAGACTGAAAATGAAGAGGAGAATAAGGAAGGGAGGGCAGAAAAAAGAACAAGGAAGAAGAGAGCTGAAAGAGAGAAAATGGGAGAGAAAATAAGGTTATTTTATTTACACTTTAATTCTTTACAGTAGATTTTCATGTCTTTGGATCTATAAAAAAAAAACAATTTACGGAGAACATTTTTTATTAAAATTATACAATTTACACAAATAGTACAGTCAATATTAGGTTATTTTTGTATAGTGTTCCATTAATCCTGATATTATTTATACAAATATTTTGTAAAATCATCCTAATATTACAAAATACTCTTTAAATATATTACATTCTGTGAAACTCAATCAATCACTTTTACAAAAGTGATTTGTAAAAACTTACTGACAGAACGTTTTTGTTCGCTCATCAGTGTCTAAATTTTCCGCTTAGAGTTGTTATCTTAAGCAGTGACAGTTTAAAAGGTCGTTTTTCGATAGTATCAAAGAGTATGTGTGATATATATATTGCGTTTGTTTATATTTTGTGTTTTTGTGTGTTTATAAATTTCATATTGTTCTAGTGTGTTGAGATGTGGTCCTTTTTTGTTGATGTGTAAGATTTCTAAATTATGGTAAATGTCTGTCTATTTGTGTCTTGTTTCATTTAGGAGATTGGAGAATGCCGAGTTGGTGTTCTGTTTGGATGATTTTGTGTTCCTCGACTCTTTATTGGAAGCCTGTTTGGCAAATGTAGAATTTGTTGCAGTTTGTACAGTTTAATTTGTATACGCCTAGGGCTTGTAGTTTATCTTTGTTGTTGGTGTCGTATTCTATTTTGTTTGTTATTACTTTTGTATGCTATTTTGTATACTGTTTTTTGAAAATTGTGGGCTATTTTATTTGATGTTCTGTTTATGTATGGTATTGTAATGTATTCCCTTCCTGTAGTGTTAATTTTAGTGTTTTTTTTTTTTTTTTTATTGTAGAGTTTGTCTATTATTGTGGTGTATCCATTTGTGTATGCTAAATATTTAATGGTGTCTAGTTCTTTGTTTATGTTTTCTGTGGTCATTGCTACTTATTTGAGTCTGTGGAGCATGGATATAAAGACAGCATGTTTGTGTTGGATAGGGTGGTTCGAGGTGTTGTGGATAAGTGTCTCTGTTGTTGTCGGTTCCTGTAAATGTTGAAGCTGTGTTTTTTTGTGTGGGTTTTTGTTATGGTGAGGTCAAGAAAGTTTAGGGATCGGTTGGTTTCAATCTCTTGGTTAACACAGTCTTGCCATAGTTTCTTCCAACATGCAGCACCAATTAGTTTTAGTTCGTCTACAGATTAAGTAATTTTAAAAATGCAATTCACGATATATTTTTACCAGCATTGGCTCCCTGTTATTGTTTTGTTATTTCTCATGGCATTTAATAATTCGCCAAATGTTCCTCTGCTCAGTAACTATACTATCTTTCTTGTCTCTATTTAAAAATACGATACAAAGGCAGTATTAGAGGAAACTTTTCCTGTAACTTTGCAAATAAGCAAATCCGCGACTATTGTATTGGTTTTGCTAGATTTTCGATAAATATTAAATTTATGTATATGTTTGTCTGTACGTATAATTATAAGGTCCAAGAAACTAAGGAAGTTGTTTTATTCTATTTTGATGGTATATGAGAGTAGGGTGAAAAGTTCTTGGCCTGACCCGAAGATGGCATTCCAATCAGTGTAAACTTATCTCTCCTGCTTGCACTCACATGTCCTTATAGTACTTATGTTCATATAGTAAGCTTTAAATTGTTTGCTCAAGTAGTTTGTGTAAAAGAATTTTTTGTAGTAGACGTCATGTATTTTGTTAAAATTGATAAACTTTAATATCATGCGGTGATACAATTTTTCATTTTAGATGGATTAACTCTTAATAAAATTCATCAGAAGTTGACAAAAATGTAAGGGAAGTCTGCTCTTTCAATGTCAACAGTTAAAACATGGGCAGCTGAATTTTAACGTGGTCACATGTTTTTGGAAGACGACCCGCGTGAAGGACAGCCAAAAACTGCAACCACATAGGAAACTATCGAAAAGGTGTACACGATATTGTGTTGGACAATAGGAGAGTAAAGGTGCATGAGATAGCTGAGGCTGAGCTATCAGAAGAAAGGGGGCAAAACATCTTGCACAAAGAATTAGCGATGCGAAAGCTCTGCACAAGGTTCGTGTTGCATTTGCTGAATGGGGATCAAAAGCAAATTCGCAAACAACATTCACAGCAATGTTTGGACTGATTGAAAAAGCATTCGACTAATTCTATGCAGCGATTTGTCACCATGGATGAGACATGGGTCCACTACTACTCGCCCGAAACTAAACACCAATTGAAACAGTGGGTGAGAGCGTCAAAGAAAGCAAAGTCGATCAGATCTGATGGAAATGTTATGGCCAATGTGTTTTGGGATGCCAAAGGGATCTTGTTAATTGATTACCTCGAAAAGGCAGAATGATTACAAGTGATTATTACTTCAACCTTGTTGACCAGCTGGATGTCAAAATTCACAAGAAGAGGCCTGACTTTAAGAAGAAAAAACTAAACTTTCTTCAAGAAAACGCACAAGCTAACAAAAGTGTGTTGGCAATGGGAAAATTGCAAAATTTGGGATACGAATTCGACCATGCCTCCTATTCTCCTCACCCTCAGACCTACATCTCTTCCCAAACCTGAAGAAATTTGTTTTTGGAAAACGCTTCATATCCAATGAAGATGTTGAGGGGGCATCAATGAATAATTTCATAGCCTTCCAGATTCTCAATTCCGGGAAGGAATACTGATGTTGGAGAAATGCTAGACCAAGTGTGTTGAAGTCAAGGGAGATAATGTGCCGAGAACTTTTTACCCTATCCTAGTATGTTAGTTTGAGTGTATGAAAATTGATATTTTTTTTTAATATGTGCCCTCGGCGTTTATTATCTTTTTACAATGTGATAATAATATTCCTTTTAGTCTGGTATCCTTTCTTAATTTAAGATATAATACTGGGTATTTTATATTTTTCTAAAAAATTTAACATCCTAACACAAAATTTTGTGTGACTATTAAAAGGAACCACAGTTCACATCTTAAAAATATTGAGTTAGCAGTCAGGAGTGACCTAGGTGGATCTTGAGATTACAAACATTCTTTATATAAATTTGATCAGATCATTTCCTTTAAGTGTCCAACTGATGAAATATTATCTGATTTAAACTCTGTTTTTTCTTTACTTACTTCTATAATTTTTCTACATTGTTAAGTTTTACCTAATCTTTCAACCAATGATTTCCTAAAATTGATTTTTGTTTCAAATCACAAAAAATTATAACTCTTATAATTTATTTAATTTTGTAATTGTTGAATTGGTTACCTGACTTATTAATCAATTTATTTGGCAAAAAATTACTTACTGATATTTCTCTGCAGACATTTCATATTTGGTCAATGCTGCGAATCATAGACAAATACTCGCTGAGTAAGTAGTATTTTTTTACCAAGTGAATTGATAAATAAGTATTAATTTCATGCTATAGTAAACTACCATTATGTTATTCAGGTGACCATACTTTATCACTATGAAGATGAACTTTAAATGCATTGGTACATTTTCTAAAAAGAAATAAATTATCTTACAAATAAATAACTTTTATTCGGTTATTTTCAAATTTTATGAAGTAATTTA
This sequence comes from Prosapia bicincta, assembly GCA_036971475.1. Lineage (NCBI taxonomy): Eukaryota > Metazoa > Arthropoda > Insecta > Hemiptera > Cercopidae > Prosapia > Prosapia bicincta. Next base: position 159,184,967 of record JBAIZL010000002.1, read on the forward strand.
GTTTTTTTTACTTTTTACCTAATTTAAAAACTTTTTTTTCAATTTGATCTCCAATTATTAAATTGCTCCATATACAGTAAAATCCTCTTAATACAATTTTCAAGGGACCATCCAAAAATAGTGTTTAAAATGGGAATACGTCTTACACAGGAATAGAAAATACTTGTTGTATTTGTATAATGGGAAACCATAACCTACATAATGTACATTATTACATTGCTACTGTATAGAGAGAATATATTTCTAATGTTTATATTTTCTTATAATAGTTTTTGATCTTATTTAGCTATAATATTTTTAAAAGATTTTAACACAATGTTTCCAATAGAATAATCTTTTCAGTGTGTTGTCTGAAATTCCGGGCACCCTGATATATAACATATTACATCACCTAGTGCACTAAATGCTGAAGCAGGTGTTACTGGCGGTAGACTCTTCTTCTTCACTATCATCATCATTTGTAGTGGAAGCTATTGAAGCGGTGTCTTTCCCAATTTCTTGTACTGTTGCGTACCTCACAAGTAGTGATATTATCATCGACAAATGCGTAGTCGGAAAAGTTATTAAATATGATTTCTTCAACTTTGTTGTCAGTTCACACAGAGACCATTTGACAGCCACTTTAATGAAACAGTTTTTTAAGACTTTAGGGCTGGTGTTATTCCAAGCCTAAGCAACATAATTAATAGCATACAAAATGTTTACAGAATGTTGCTGATTACCTTGTTTCATGTGACGTAAGTATCTTTGCACTAGACACTTGATGGCAATGCTGCTTTACAACTTTTATTACCCCATGGTTCATAGGTTTAAGCTTGTGCCGTCCGATGTAGAAACATTTGTTTAAATCTTGATTACTTCAATAATTTTTGGATGTGCTGGACAGTTATCAATGAGTATAAGAATCTTCCGATTCTTTCTTACAAAATCGTATTGAGCTGTTTGACCAATAAAACAAATTGTTCTGATGTCATCCATGCACCACACTGTGTAGCTTAATCGCATGGAAAGAGCGAATGTTCTTGAAACATTGCGGTGACTTCAATTTTGCCATTACTAACAAATTTAGCTTTCCTGAATCATGTGCATTTGCACACACTAGTACTGAAAGTTTCTCTTTACTTAATTTTCCACTGTGGCATTTGTTCTTTTTATAAGCAAGTGACTAGTCTTTCATTAATTTGAAAAAAAATCCAACTGTGATAACACAGTTTCTTTCCACGAAGAAACATGTTCCTCATTTGCTGACTCTAATTTTTCACTGTTCTGAGGAATCATTCGGTTAGCAATGTCCCATTTGGAGGAAGATGTAAGCTTCAATCTTGATGAGACCATTGTCAAAACAAAATTTTTTCTTACTCTATATACTTTCCAATCTTTTTTTTTCATTTCATCTTGCACTGCGTTTCCTTCTTACTTCTTCATTGTTCCTCTTAAAATTGTTCCTAATGTGGAACTTGGAATGTTTAGATAAGCTGCAATTTGCTTTTGATTTCTCACATGTGAATTTTAATCGAAACACTTCAACATATTAAATTTATCATCAACTGATAAAGCATTTCTTTTTATCTCCCTCATCTCATACAACTAAAAAACACACCACTCTATAATTGATAACAACTACACACTGTAACAATAAATGAGCATATGACATATACAGTTATATACTTACTGAAAAAATCTCCAATGTGACTCATTAGAATCTACCTACTTGGCGTTTTGTATGACATCCGTGTTTAGAGGATGTAGGAAAACTGGAGAAGGATGGAAAAGAGGGAGGCGGAAATCCATTCATGGTAGAATGTATACTGTACTTGTATAAATCAAAACCTTTTGTTCTAAGTAAACAGAAACTTGCTGTTGTCTTCCTATGGCATAAAAACTTGGGGCTCTATATATCATTGATCCTGCTGAATCTTTATGAAGGTTCTATTGTTTTACCTACTGGATTCCACTCCTTAATAAATGTATTTTTTGTATCCATTTATGTGTTAGACAGTACTGTAACTGCTGGACTCCATAAAACTACCTTAGTGCTTTTTTACTTGTAATTTATTGCTACCCAGTAAAATTTTCAATAGTGGTCAAGAAAATCGTTGTGTCAAAACGATCGTATTAAGCAGGATTCAAAGTGTATTATCCGTGAAACTTACTATGCTTTTGAAGCTGTTTTAGGGTCTGAGAAAAAATCGTAATAAGCGGGAAATTGTCTTAAACGGGAGCGTATTAAGCGAATTTTACTATATATAAAAAAAAATTTCTGGGAACAATTATTTGGAATTCACTTTTTTATATGTATCTACTTCAAAAACTCCAGTTCAAACAAAATTCAATATTTTGTTTACAGCTACTCTTCAGTTTGACCAAAGGTTTTCTAGTCATAATTACATAGTTCAATACTTAGTTTACTAAAAGCAATTTTATGTCATTGCTTGAAAGGTAAGCTATCTTGAAAAACATAAAGTCAAGTCCTTGAGGCATATGTTAGAAAATTCCTAGGTTAGGATCAATAATATAAATCTACAGATAGGAGTTTTGTTGTTCGAACCAATGAAAGTCACTCCAACTTTTAACTACTAGCTTTACATTGTAATGCCATCCCAGGGTGCTTTCAAATTGTTGCTACTAGCCTATTATGAAAATATTATACAGCGAAATACAGAAATGAAAAAATTTAGTAGGACAAATATGAAGGTATGGCTGTACAAAAATGCAGGTGTGTGTTAATAAACTCAACTTTTTTATGACAATATTTACCCAATTTAAATTGATACATCTTTGTTACCTTCTATACACCAGGATCAAAAACCTTTGTTGAGTATTTGCTTTTTTTCAATAGTACTCAAAACATTTTTTTAAAACATCTGACACTGTCAAAAAAATATTATTTCAACAAGGTTAGTGATGAATTGAACATCACACAAATAAATATTGCTATCACTTAGTTTTATGATATTTCAAATAAGATTTTAAAATGTTATCATTACTAAGTAAATATCATTGCGTAATAATTGTTTTAAGAATTTTTTTGCATTACTCTACATAATATCAAATGACATTTTCTGTATCTAGTCGTAATTAAATTTTAATATATAAAAATAATTAAATCTCCTTATCTCTCTCACACACAAAAAGAATCTCTTTTCCTGATGCTTTTTCTTTCTCTTTTGCTCTCTCTCTCTCTTTTTTCTCAATATTATTATCAATATCATTAATGTATAAGACTGTATGTTATTAAACTTTACTGAAATTTATAAAACAGTAAAACACAAAACACTGCATATTAAACATAACAACTCAAACAGTTAACAATTAGATCTAAGCAAGGCACCAACAATCATCAAAAGATGTATAAAGAAGCAATTAAAGGGGAGATCCATAGCAGTTGTGGAACTGCTAACAGAAATGTTTCTTTAAAAATATTATGGTTTATAATAAAATCATATAAAAATCAATAGGAATGTAAAATAACCTTGTAAATCTTTCAAATTTCACTTTTCTTCTGCAAAAAGGATGAAAAAACTTGTAGAACCCATAACATAGCTTTATTTAATATTGTAAGAGCATTTTGAACTTAAATTTTATATTTATCATATGTATAAATTTTACTTATAATAAATTCTATTAAATAGGCCCTGATAAACGAACCTAAATAAGAAATATGGGTTGAATCTTTAAAACTAGTATAATAGATAACTACACTTTTTGTTGACCAAATAATGTCAAAATAATATAATTTTATTGGATAATGGATTTAACTTACTGCTAATGTAAAATTCAGAAATTATGTAGCATATAAATAACATAAACAACTGTTATCTGGAATTATACTAACATATAATTAAATCAAATATACATATATATTCCTGAAAATATAAGATACTACATTTCAAAATGACTCAAACATAACCTCTATCAATCTCTAAATGAGAGGATAATGTGTGTTGCTAGCCATAACCTAACTCTATTTGAGCTTTCAGAAATTTTCAAAACTATTTGCTGATCTTCGATTTGTTACATGCTCTTACAAAAATATCTAAGTGATGACATCATGTTCTATTAATTCATTCCAAGTTGAAGTAAGTTATTATCATCTAAAATGCCATATTATACATTGTTAGTAAATTTTAAAAAAGGAAAAGAAAATTAATACTATACAAGAATGGCTACATATTTGATCCTCAAAATCTTTTAAATACTTTGTCAATCAATAACTTGACAAATGTCATAAAACTTTCCTTCAGCATAAGCAGAACAACTTATAAAGGTCATACTAGAGAAGATTTTCATTCTTATAAAGGAGATTTTTACCATTTCAGCTTATTATGCTACCTTATAATGCATTTTTGAAGCAGAATATCTGCTTTTGAGAAATAGTCTAGTACATCAGAGTATAGTAATACATCTGAGTAAAATAGTCTAGTAGTCTAATACATCACATTTGTTTAGATTTTTTTCTTAGTCCTTGTGTTTTTACACAATGCTGTTTTTATTTTAAAACTCTTGAATTTTGTAGTCCATTACGTTCGGTGAATCGTAATTAATCACTTTAACATTATTTTATGACTATCGAACTTTAAATTTTGTAAAAACTTACCAAGACCGAACGTTTTCAGTCTCTATGTGGCGATCTTCATCAGTCTTCTACTTGGAGATGTTGGGTAAAGTAGTGACGGTTTTAAAGGCAGGTTTTTGTTAGTATCCAAGAGTATGTGTGATTTCTATTGTGTTTGTTCGATTAATATGTTTGTACTTTGTGTTTTTGTGTGTCTGTAAATTTCATATTATTCTAGTGTGTTGAGATGTGATCCTATTTTGTTGATGTGTAAGATTTCTAGGTTATGATAAATGTCTGTATATTTGTGTCCTATTTTTTTTAATGTGATTTTAAAATGCTGAGTTGGTGTTCTGTTTTTGTTCCTCGACTCTTTGTTTAAAGCTGCAAACTCTTTGCCCAATGTAGAATTTGTTGCATTTGTCGCAGTTTAGTTTGTATAGGCCTGATGCTTGTAGTTTATCTTTGTTTTTGGTGTTGTGTTGTATTTTGTATTGTAAATTGTTATTAGTATGCTATTTTCCTGTTTAGTATTGGTATCCTGTTTTTTGAAATTTGTGGGCTATTTTATTTGATGTTTTGTTTATGTATAGTATTGTGATATATTTGTTTTCCCTCTCTGTAGTGTTAATTTTAGTGTTTTTCTGTATATTGTGCCACAGTTTGTCTATTATTGTGGTGTTGTATCCATTTGTGTATGCTAAATATTTAATGGTGTCTAGTTCCTTGTTTATGTTTTTTGTGATCAGAAAATAATTCCCATTTCCATTTCACTTCACAATGTCTTTCGGTTAACCCGTGTTTAATTAATCCAGGCTCCACTGTATTTAAAAAATCTCATTTCAAAACAAAAACCATATAACTTTCAAAATTTTCTTATCAGCTCCATTAAATATCCTGATGCCAAATATTCTCAAGATACTGACAATTAACTTTTAAAAAGTTCATAACTTACTAATATATGTACTTTGGTAATGCTACTGAAATATAATATTCTTAAACAACTAATAATTGTATATATGTAAATATACATGTGAAACACATCAATTCCCAGTTAGACCAGTATATGCCATGAATCCATAAGTCACAGAGGCAAACTTTTGATTATGTTGATATTGAAGAATCTCCGTTTTTATGCAGGTATATGTGCCATTCTCTAGAATTAAAAGAAGGAGTAGCTTAAAAGTTCTATTCCAAATGATAATCCACATCATACGCAGAACATAAAGCTTAAAATGTTGGACTCAATCGGAGTATGACCCACCCTGATCAATTTCCTGATATTATATCTTTATCAAGAACAAAATATCAAACTCCCATTCCTTCATAAAAAAAAAAAAAATTTAAATATATAAATTCAAACAAAACTTTCTTACATAAGCAAAAAAAAATAAATAAACCCAATTTAGGTATAATTAAATTTAGAGTTTACTAGTTTGTTGAACACTGAAATATTTTATATCTTTATTTCTATAATTTAAATACTTATTTAAAACTTACTATTTAAATATATAATTATTTAAAAAATAAAAACTTATTGTTTAAATATTTATTTAAACCAGACTGTTCTCAATAAATGCAATTAGTGCCAAACAAGTGAGTGGTACATAAATTTAATTAACTGATATTGCAATATACTACATCTTTAAATAAAAAATGTTGGCTGATAATGTAGACAGGTCTTAACATAAAAGGAATTTAAAGTAGATGCAATAAACCATAAATAAATAGCCTCTACTCTATGTATCTTGATAATAAAGTGATTGTTGTCAGTACAGTTTGTCTCTAGTACTACTCTCAGCCGTTCTTACCATCACATCAGCAACAACTTTATACTTAGTATGATTCTGACAAAGCTAGAAATAAATGTCCATAGTTCCAACAAATGTATTAAATATCCTAGCAGTAAATATGAAAATAATATTATTGAATCAACACTTATTTCCTATACATCTCTTTTTTATAAAATAATACAGTTGATATTACTTTTCTATTATACAGTAAAACTCCAATTATCTGAACTCAAACTATCCAAATTGCTAATTATCTGAATCGCTTTCCGATTTTGAGAAAAAAAATGAAGACAAAAATGTAGTGTGATTTCCCAAAATAATAATTATGACTATATGTGCAATTAGCCTTTTCTCCTTGACTCCATTCAGGTGCAGTATAAAAATTATTTCGATATTTATTCACCGCTTAATGCAGTTCTGTATAGTTGACTGTCGTCTGTCTCCAGGTGCCTGTTACAACCCGACTATCACTTTACATTTTAATTAGTCAGTCAGTGGCTTGATTCACATTGGTCCTTTGTTTTGTTTGTGAGTGCATTTTGTCATTCACCATTGCTTCTAAAAAAAAAACTAAACAAGTTCTCTTATAGTTACTGGGTAAACTAATAATGGATCCATCAGATAAGAGAGTTACAGGTAAACAGTTGTCTGAGATTTACAAAGCTGAACAAACAGTAAAAGGAGTAAACCTACGCTTTTTAATTTCATGTCACTGCTTGAAAATGTAGATGAAAATTCTTCAATAGAATCAATGAAGGCCGCAAGAAACAAAGCACCAAAAGATGCTATTTTCAAGTGATTTTTCCAACACATTTCTGGTCTGTGTATTTGTGATAAAGCTAAGATTTCTGCTCAGAAACTTGAAAAAAGTTAATAAAAAATAGTTTTTTTCTCCCACTTGCAACACACATACAATAAATAATTAGAGGATGTTTCGCTGAAGACCTATTTTATTATTATTAATACTTTCATATTACAGATGATGATTTTATAACATTTTGATGTTTGAACAGTTATAAATTTATGAAGAACAGACATTTAAGTTGCTCCACAAGCATATAAAATAATTGTATGGAATTATTAAATAGCCACTGGCACTAAAGTTTGACAAGCTGCTTTGGTATTATTTTTTTTAATTTTAGGCAAACTTTTTTATTATGATGGTATCGACTTAAAATAACTCTGTTTTAATGCAAAGGGTGGTATTCACTTCGATTAAAAAAAGGAATAGCTTTAAAATTCTTTTGCCAATTGATAACACATGTTATACATGAAACATAACGTTTAAAATTTCAAACTCAGTCGGACTATGATCAGATCGTAGATCAGTTTCCTGATAATGCAGTATATATTGTTTTGAGGTGAAGTTATATTTAAAATTAATTTATTGTTCATTATAACATAGCATTCAAGAGCATAAATAGAATGGAAAAATTAAATCTAGTGAAGAAACTGTCAACTGTCTTTCAACAATCTTCTTTTTTTTTTTATACAGGAAAATTCAGTTTATACAGTTTACCATTGTTAGTAAATTTAGGTTAAGTTCATATTAATTTTTTTTTTAAACTAGGTTAAGTTCATAATTTTTTTTAAACAATAAACTATTTATGGTTTATTACTTTTTTAAATAATTTTATTTTTTTGGAATATATTATCTAATAATATACATGAAAGGAAAAATATTATGTATGATTGTAAATTGGTTTAACTTTTACTCTACCTTTTACTCAAGTAAAAAATAAAAAATAATCATGTTTATAAGTTGTTTATAAACAGACATTTACTTTATATAGTTCTCCTTAAGTGTTGGTACATTTAACCCTGCACTGGGCACGTAAATTTCAAACCAACTTTTTGCGCATGTGCGGAATTTTTCCGCACTTCTGCCTTTGGCATTTAATGATTCCATATAGCATAATATGCCCGGACTAGAGGTGATTTCCTCTACTTTTGGTTTTCGAGAGCATTCAATTTCAGGGTTGTGTTGAAATATTTTGTACGAGTTTATCCTAGCTACATCAACCTCACAAAAAGTACTGTTATTAGCCATCTACTAGATTTGCGGGACACTGAATAAGTGGAGCACATTTGATCTACCATATCAACTCAGGCTTTAGTACTATTGTAATTGACAATCATAGTTGGTTTATTAGTCTGTTGATCTATTTGTCGGTGTCATGCATCGTTGATAACAGAATTACAGCTTTTTTTCTTTTTTGTCACAGTACTCAAAAGAGTCGCATTGGGCTGGAAGACAAACAATGAAGAACCAACTTTGCAAGAGGTTTTCAGGAGGTATTTCTTTTTTATTTTTTTTCAAAGTGCCTAAGAATGTGAGTTCTTCTTTTAATAGATAATTAGCTAAAGGGTAGGTTGTCTGTGGTGTCTGTAATAGTTGTCCGTGTTGAGATTTCTATTTGATTTTCTAATGGGAACTACCAATCTTTTCATTACGTCCATTGCCTTGTTTGAAGTCAAGAATGGTCTGGTTTTTTGTTTCCCACAGCAAATTTTAAAATTGTATGTATAAAATGTCTTGTTGTTGCAGAGTGCATAAATCTTGATTTTGCGGGTTTTTGTAGCATATATTGTATTGAGCCCCATCTCTCACAAAATAGCACTAACATTTTGTCAATAGTTGTGAATTCGCTGCAGGTATAATTTACTTGGCAGTTTTCAACAAACTTGGTGTGGAATTCTTGAATTGCTGCTAACTTATAATTTTCTTCTCTAAGCTTCCTTAAATGCACGTCATCAAATCCCAAACATCACATTACAATATAAAAACGTCTACTGCTTAAACATGATCGTAAAACTATCATGCCAGAGCCATCATTTGCCCATAATTCTAGAACATCCGTATGATTACCTTTATTCACAGAAATTATGTAATGTGAACCTAAAACAACATATACTTACATGTTATGCGTTTGGCGGAAAGCTTTCGCATAAACACTCAACTCACAGTCTATTCAATTGCCGACTGAAACACATGAAAAATTCGCGCCCGAACAAAGTGCTACTGGCGCCCCTGATGATTCGATAACCAGTTAAGGAATACTGGTGCCCCTTTGGCTGATTTGACTCATAACCTTCTAATGGCGATAAAAAAAGTGTGAAGTGCAGAAAAAATCCGTTCACGCGCGCAGTGCAGGGTTAAGTAAATACTTAAACAATTTTTAATTTAACTATTATCTAATGGTCCAACACTTAAAATCATTTGTTTCATTGTTAAAATTTATTTTTGAGTAACTAAACAGATGACAACAAAAAAAACTGAAGTACATCTGAATTTTATCAAGAATTACAAAACATACAAATATAACCTTAATTTGTAATAAACAAAATTTTATAAATTGAAAGTTTCTTCCTTATTTTTATGAGTCGCATAGTCTTCAAGTATCATAGTCTTCAAAGCATAACCCAAAAAAAATAATAAATATCAATAAAAATCATCAACACTCACAATGCAAGATATACACCAACACTTAAACTAGTATCATATACTGTACATTATTCAATTATCGGGCCAAACATCTGTAGGCAACAAGGCCAATTTGTATGCTAACTACATGCAAGACAAATTAGTACCTTAACCAGTTAGCTTATATTAGAAAACTATTTCTATTAAATTCCTTCTATTAGCTCAAACTCTCCTTATATATATCTTGTACAAATTTTGAATCGTTAATAAAATACATTTTTATTCATCCAATCACGTTCAAATACAATGTTCTTAACCTATAGTGGATGACAACTGATATTGATAGTATTTTCTAATATACATTCAATAATTAAATTATAAATATTTAGGAGTCTAGGTCGGATTCGAAATGAGTACCTTCATGTTTAAAGTCCAGCGCTTTGGTACTCAACCAACTTTCCATTAGCCAGAAGTGTATTTCTCAGAGGTATAAGAATTCTTCTCTGCCCCCCCCCCCTAGTTGTTTAAACCTACATTGTACAACCTTGAATTATTTCCAAGGTTAACTCACAATCTAATAAATGATGTTTTAGGATTAAAAATGATTGAAAAGAAAAAAATAACAAACTAGATTAACGGTATCGAACCTTAACACAAACAATGCCAAACAAAAGCGAAAAGAAAGTAACACACAATGTAACTAACAAAAAAAAGAAAGTGTATAAATAGTAACAAACAAAAATAATAATCCAACAGCATAGACAGGAAAATGCAAAATTGCAAGGAAATTCGCTTTCTATTTTGCCACTTTTAATCTGACACACACACACACACACACACATATATATATATATATATATATATATATATATATATATATATATATATATATATATACACAAATTTATATATTAGTTGTAATTATAAAATAAAAGAAAACTAAAATAAAATTTTCCTTTGTTGTAGGAATGTTGTAACGTAGTATAATACAATGCACTGTTTTATAAAGAAACATTGAACATTATAGAATTCAATGTCTGGTAACTCAAAATTATTTCTAATTTTCTTTTTTCACAATTTTTGTTTTGGGGTGTTAATTTTAAGTTTTATTGTTCATTCCATTTTTTTCAGACTTTCTACATTTCCAGGTAAAATTTTTCAGTATAATATCAGTGATATGGTAGTAGGCAAAAAATATTTTAAAGTATGAATACCTAATTTTAAAAATAAAAATTATATTATATTCTTTCAAATGCTTTTTTTAGATAAATCAATTTGTCAGTGTATTTAGATAAAATATTGTAATCAAATTTAAAAAATTTTACAATTTAAATTCATCAATATTTTATTTTAATCAAGTCTGAAAATTAATAATGACAGTAGAGAAATTTGGTGTGTAAAATATAAATATATTGTGTGTCAATAATAAAGTACAATTGTATCTATAAGGGTGTGGTGGTAAGGTTGGTCTCATCCAGTAAGGTTTTAGATGTGGGGTGGGAGTGGGTGTTAAAAGAAAATTTCAGGAACCATTTGGTAACAATATATGAATATTTACAACTTGTTTACTTATATCAAATGCAACTACCAACACAGCATTTAAAATATACTGGAAATATAATTCAAAACTTAAATGCATCATTATACTTGACACATCAAATATATGGAACATTAATTATAAACCCCTTTTAGCAATTAGGTCTATAAATTTGATAGGCTTATGTGGATATAATTTAAATGTATGAATATGATAAATAGAATTAGAATTATTTATCACCAAGTTAGATTTGAGGTAAACTACATACAATGTTAGTTTAAGGTTTATACAAACATTAGAATTCATCAACTTTGTATAAAAGACTACTAGATTATAAGTAAAAAATAATTCTACCTTTTGAGCTAGTGCTGCTACACGGTATTTATTTTGAATAGGTGATTTTTATATTTTAAAATTAATATGGAGAAATAATGATCTAAAAAGGTCTTTCAAATTCTATTGACAATATTACAAATATACAGGATATATATTCAAGCAAAACATACGCATTTAATACAATTTAAAAAAATATATATTGTATCTTGTAGTTTAATGCAGTATAAACTTTTAAAAAAAGCCGTATCTTAAAACGAACATTAGAAAAATTAATATTACTTACGACAATTTTCTCCTATCCATTTTCCTTTTGTTGCTTTCGTTTAACTAAAACGAATAATAATTATTAGGAACAAATAAATCTAAAACTACGATTTACTACAGCATGTTTAAAGATATAAAAATCACTATAAATTCAACCACCTACACCTACAACACAATATATTAAGCCTATATTATAGGTTGATCTTCAGCTATTCCCTTTATTTTCAGCTGTTGGTTTCATTAGGGAACGTCATCGACGATCAAACACTCATTACATTTCCAGATACAGAATGCAGTATAATCCAGCGTCTATGGTAACTAAATTACAGTCAATGCCTCTGAATATTAGTCTGTGTTCTTAGTTATTAACTAGGAGCAATGATTTCTGAGGTAGATATTTTTTATAAACGCACTCATTCTTATTCCAGTAGTCATATAACTACTAAAGTATCAGCCAACATCTGTTTGTTTTGTGCATTTGTATATATATATATATATATATATATATATATATATATATATATATATATAAAGAACTTAGTCAAAATACAAATACAAGAATTATAATTTGAATTGTAAATTCAATTATTATTCTTGTATTTGTATTTTGACTTAGTTCTTTATTAATACACAATAATACATATTGCGATATATATATATATATATATATTTGTAGCTTTGCAATAATGTTTCCTTGTATTCACTTATCACTTTCACTATATGTACCTAAACAAGAATCTTACTTGGTATTTATGCGAGTTAACTTTCAAAGATTGGTCGTATATCCAAAAACAAAAGTAAATGTTAATAAATACTATATTGGCTAATAATATTTAGCAGAATTCCTTATAAATCTAAATGAAATACCATATTTTACATTTGCAAAATATAATGATCTTTAATTATTATTTTTTCTTCGACATACGTTGAAATTTATGGTGGTGTTTCAATTATATAAATTTTAAAATAAAACTATTCATTGTACATTATTTTATCAGTTTTGATTTGTCATAGAAGCAATACAATTATTATATCAATAATGATCAGCTGAGATTAGACCGCGCTCAGCTGTTAATACATTCCAACTCGTAAGTTATCTCCACACATCAGGTTTACTAGTACTGTATTGTGTTTGTAATTTGCCAAGATGGCTTTTGTGTACTTTTTAATCATATTTGAATATCTTCAGCCCTAATTAGTTTGGGGACGAAATTATTTAACATATTGTTGAAAGTGATGTTTTGCTTTATAAGAATTTAGTTTACAGTTTAACCATTTAGTTGCAATAATATTTAAATATGGTGTTTCTTCTACCTAGAAATTAAGGCTACCTTGTAAGTAATATTTTTGTAAATAAAAGACCTTATATTATATTTAAGAAATTATTTTTTTTCTTAAAAATGTGTTCCCAGGGGAAAAATTGTTTACAGTTATAAAATAACCGTGTAAAACATTTCGACAAGGTGTTATTTTTTTTTAGGTGTAAGATTTTTTTATATAATGTTAGACATGTTTGCGGTAAATACAAATAATACAGCAATTGTGTTTGAAAGTAGCATTTTTCAAAAATAGAACCCTACCACTTCCATTTAACACGTTCCCTGCTCAAAAAATCTCCATTACATAGCAAAAATGCTAAAAAATATTTTTGAATGGAAACCTATCTTTATGTATGTTTTAATGATATGCGATGTCCTTTTTGTGATTTCTTTTTAAAAGAGTCGATATTTAGAAATTTTTTTGTGGATGACCTGGAACAACGCCAACACTCCGTGTCATTCTGTTGAAATTATTAGTTTGAAAGTTATCATTTTTCATATCAAATGTAGTATTAGGGACTGTTTCCACTATACATGTTATGGTATTTATATCCTGTGCCTATGTATACGGTTTTAGCGAATAAAATTAACCCAGACAGCACAGAAAGTCATCAGGGATACGAAAAAAATAAAAACTCTCGCTCAGGGAAATAAATACCATCTTATCAAATTGAAGTTGCGTAAGAAATCTAGTGCAGAGTAGTCAGAAGTACTATGTTCGCATATCAATTTATTGATATGTGTGCCGCACTGTACTATGTATATGTATATTAAGCATACCAATAAAGTCCCCAGTTAGGATAGATTTGGTTGTAATTTTATACATTACTATATACTTAAATAAAAATATAGGTAAAAATTCTGAAGCACGGCGCCATAAGATATTTTGGAAAATTGTTCAAAACCACCAAATTGGACGATATTCACAAGAATTTTTTTTTATTGAAGTGGGAAAGTTACTTTTTTCAATTTAAAGTAGGGTAAAAAATTCAGCGTTGATGTAGAAGTTGTGAATAGGCGCGGAGTGATACAAATGCTTCGTGTTGTCACAACTGTATTTCGTGTTTTAGCAATCTAAACTTTATGTAACAAAAACATGTCTTTAAACTATATTGATAACTATTATTTTTGTTACTGCCAATTTTTTTCTGCAAATTTTATATATTTATATTGAAATATACCTATGAAGTATCCAGTCAGGATGGATTTGGATAGAATTGTATAAATGTAACCATTTAGGTAATGTATAAAATTAAAACCAAATCTAACCTGACTTGACACTTTTTAGGTATATTTTAATATAGGTAAACAGTATTGTATAAATTTAAAACCAAGTCTATCCTAACTGGAGACTTTATAAGTATATTTAAATATATGTATAAAAATTATGCCAAAACGTTGTTTCTCAAATATCTACACATGTAAGGTTGCGTGACGTACCGCGGCCGATGCGTACAATCTTATGAGCAGCACTGTGACGTAACAAAACATTTGTATCACTCCGCGCCCATTCACAACTTCCACACCCGCGCTGAATTTTTTACCCTACTTTAAATTGAAAAAAGTAACTTTCCCACTTCAATAAAAAAAAAAAATTCTTGTGGATATCGTCCTATTTGGTGGTTTTGAACAATTTTCCAAAATATCTTATGGTGCCGAGCTTATGCATTTTAACTAGTAAAGTGTCCAGTCAGGATAGATTTGATTGTAATTTTATACAACCTTACCTAATTAGACGTCTACTTTCGCGGAGTAATACTTTTTGCCAGGTGACGTCACGCGATCTCTATTCTAGCCTTAAATGTGTACATTTGGTTAAACGTATAAAATTATAACCAAATCTATCCTGACTAGATACTTCATAGGTATATAAAACTAACCTTCTTTGGCAATAACAAATAATCCGTGGCAAATAACTACCAATATACTTCTGGACATGTTTTTCATTCATTTTATATGCATCGTATTCAGGGTGGACAATGTGCATTTTTAATACCACTATTAGCACCATGTTTGGAGGGAATTATAGTTTTCCAAAATTGTTATATTTTTTAAGTGTGAGTTGTAATAACTTTTTTCGTATCCCTGACAACTTTCTGCGTCGGTTGGTATAATTTTTTTTACTAAAATCGTTCTAAAAATGTGGGCATGGAAATCAAATAACAAAATTATGACTATCAAGTGTTTTTGTACTGGTTGTTCCAGAACACCTAAGAACACTAGTCACACAGCACAAAACTGTCCACTTTCTATATAGAATAATGAAGAGTGATAAATTCGTAACAGATGTAAAAGATAAATATGAAAACTTTTGTACATATGTATAAAAAATATTTATAATACATCAATGTAAAACGTTTTATTGCTGGTAGTATATATCATACAACTAATTGCACAATCCTGGCTTTTCGGGAGAAGCAAGAAACTCATATGTTGTGTATCTCTTCTTTTATGCTTTGTACACTGGTGACATTTTATTTGCAATATCCGGTTCGAGTTTGGTCTTTTTTTTAGTGATTCTAGAAAGGGTGTGTATTGGAGGGTGCAGGAAAAGTCGAGTTGTAGGTGGCAGCTCAGGAATAAGGTAGAATGAGTGAAGTCATACAGGTTCATTTTTTTGGGTTTATTCACAATGTAATCGTCACAATGTATTCACATAATCATCATTTACAGATAGCGTTCAATTAGCAATGAGGCATCCAAACAAAAGGATTTTTGTTAAAGTTATGGTTGTATTCCTCATCCTCAAGTTCATATTCCGAATTGTCTATACCATTATTAGAATACTACAACAATACTGTAACAATACTAGGTCCTTATTCTACATCCATCCTTTATAGTACAAGTCAATAATCATACGCAAGACAATATGCTATCCCACACTTTATCACACCACACAATAACTAGGAACACTATTATCTTTAAACTATGCCACACTAAATCACTGCAGACTGACCAAACAAATAAACATATCATCAACCCAAATCTCCAAAGCCATATGATAAACAGATTGAATTATTATGACGAATGTCTTCGTTGTTCCGGAACAACTGCCGCACACGCAAACAACCACTTGTTGTTATGGAACAACCTCAGTAGTGAATGTGTTAAAACTACTTTTAACTATTAATGGTTTTTGTAATTTCACTAAGCTCATGAAACATAGTCCTAACAAATGCCAGGGTGTTATGATATGTAAAATGTAGAGTTGGAAAGTTATATTAAGGATTAAAAAAATTCATTTTGGAATCAACACAATAAAGGTGGACGTCACCTGGCAAAAGGTATTACTATATGTAAGCAGATGTCTAATAAGGTAATGTGTAAAATTACAACCAAATTATCCTAACTGGAGACTTTATAGTTACATTTAAATATAGCTATACCTATAGATATATGTATAATATAGGTAGAATGGCATGCCGTTTATACTCGATGCCAAAAAACCAATTTCTACCGATATTTGTAAAAAAAAATAACCTTTCAAGACAAAAACAAATTATCTATGTTGTTTTAGGATAAAATAAGGATTTTTTTTATATATGGAGGAAATCGTGCAATCTTCATAATAACTATTATTGAAGAGGCTTTTCAATACAAAATTCAAAATATTTACTACGGAAATTTACTAAGTGGAGCATGAAAATCAATCATTTTTGTTATTATGTAGCTCATTAGAATGTTTTATGACATTTTATTGTGTTTGAAATTGTTATAATTAAATATTTTAATTACAGTAGAACCTCTCTAATTTGCCCTCGCGGTACCCCAGTTAAACATACACACTACTGACAACACTCACTTCACTTTCACTTTCTACAGATGCCACATATTCAACACAATCTCTAACATTACAACACTTACACCTTCTCTTACGGATTTTTGACTGGTCAGAACTGTTCCGCGTTGGGAGTGCTGAAAAGGTCAGAATTGACAAACTGTGGTCCAGGATGCTGATATGAGCTTGCTCTGCCAAGACATACGCACGGTTACTGGTCTATTCAGCCCTTGGTCAGGAAGTGTCTGTGGTGCACAGGTGTTGAAGACTATGCACATTATTACAAATGCTCGACTGATGCCCATCAAGTCGAGCTAAGGAGAAAAGCTATAGGCCTCACATTTCTGAGGATTGGAAATGATCTTAATGTGATTCAACGGTGTATCCATTCCTATAGTCTCGCCTGCAATGTCGACACGATGGATGGCCTAAAATCATTTATGGAACCCAAAAATACGTCTAATGGAATTAGTTTAAAGAGACACATCAGGATTCACCTGATGAGCCTAAAGTTAGTGAGGGGAGTGAAAAGTTGATCGTGGCAACGTCACTGACATTGCCATCTCCAAAATACTTGATATTTTTAAGTGCCGAAGAAGGAAAAAACTTCTCTAAAGTATCTCCTTTCCTTATAAACAAAGCCTTTACTGTGTGGTGAAAGCCTAAACAAACAAGCTATCTGTGGCTCCCTATAGATCCTTGAATTTTTCAGAGGATGTTATTACATATAGAAATTTGATAAACGTCTCTGTCGACAAAATCAAATCTGAACTATCTTCTCAGTCAGTTATGGGCGTTGTACCTGTCATGAAGCCTGAGAAAGTTGCAACAGCATCTTTCATTCTTATATTTGGTAAACAGGAGATTTGCAAAATCATACATACGAGATACGAAAGACTCTCAGTGAGGCTATATGTGGCTAACCCTAGAAGGTGTTTCGTCAGCAATCGGTCACATTAGTTTCACCTGTTCGAAACAGAGTGTATGCTGCAATTGTAGCAGTCCAAGGCCATGATGAGAAGGATTGCATAAATGCTCCAAAGTAAGCAAACTTTGGTGGTGAAAACCCAATGCGATCATTCAATTGTCCTACATTTAAGGAGGAGAAGGCAACCCTTGGCATCACGGCTAAGGAGAAAATATTCTTAAAGGCAAGTTAATGTTATCGATCTGCTCAACCAAAGGTTGACGGTAAAATCTATGCCTCTACTGTGAGCGTTACAAAGTCATCCTGTGCGAACTATGCCGATCTGACAAAGAAAATATAAGTTCTTACTGAACAAGTAACTTGCCTTCTTTCGTTAGTTGCAAAAGGCCCATCTCTTAATTTGGTGCAACCATCAAACACCTCATGTGAATTGGATTCTTTACCAACCTCTTCTGCAGAAGGATTTGGTGGACGAAACAAATTTTTAACTGACACTTGCAGTTTGATGCAGAAGAAATTGCCTTCTGGTAATAAGCCTTTTGCGTCTAGGGAGGTAATGCGCAAAGATAAGAAGAGAGTTGAACAATCCCAATCTGCACCGACGCTATCAGGTGTCTAAAAATTTAATATTAAAGGAGAGCATACACAAAACCACCCCTTCAAAATAAAAAAACCTCCTCTGATTCCATTCCTAAACAGGTTGTTATGGAATCATAGAATTCTAAGCCTAAGACGTCTGTAAACGTCCCAGGTAAGAAAAGAGAGAACTCTAATCGGTGTCAGAATAATCTATTGCTAAATTGATAAATGTCAGCAATTACTAAATCAGTGAAACAATAGGAGTCACATAGAAGATCTTAAAGTAATCGTCCGAGATATGTATCCAATGCTTGTATGTCGACTGGAGACACATCTCCACGAATCGCATAATTTCCATTTAAGGGAGTATTCAGGTTTTAGATCGTACTTTGTTACAGAAGATCGAGCTAGAGGTAGCAATCCTAGTCCGCGACTCTATCTATGATGTTTCTCTAAACTTGATAACCTCTTTACAAGCAGTAGCCATTCATATCGCTGTCCCATATAAAATCATTGTGTCTAGTTGCCACCACAAGAAAATCTGCAACACAGTGATTTAGTGAACTTAGTTAGATAGTTACCGACTCCGTTCTAGGTAGGAGATTTTAATGCTCAACATTTGTCTTGGGGACCTTTGACTAGCATCTCTCTAGGTCAACTTGTGGAGAGTGTAAGAACAGAACTGGACTTATGTCTGCTAAATGACAGTTTGCCTACTCATTTAGCAGGATCTACTGAGGAATGGAGAGCTGTTGACTTATCGTTCTGCAGCCCTATTCTGACTACTAGGTGCACATGGTTAGTGTTCAACGACATGTATAGTAGCGACCATGTGCCCATTAAGATCAATTAATGTGATTCTTGTCCCTGATATGTTCGACATCCCCATTGGATTTTGGGAAAAGTCAACTGGGACACCTATTAAAAATATTTTGTATCACTGACACGGATTATCTGACACCCATTGATGCAAAATGGTTGTTAAAAATTTTATTAATGACGCTGAAAAGACCATTTCTAAATTATCTGTGTACACACGCCGTCCACCTCTCCCGTGGTGGAACGATGAATGCACAGAAGTCCTCTGTTTACGATGGTGAGCTCTAAGGTGATTTAAGCGATACCTAAAAAATTACCACCTTCAGGAATATAAAATACTCCGTGCGAAAGCACGGAGGATATTAAGGCTAAGTAGGATGAACTCTTGGGCACAGTACATTAGCACAATTAGACGAAAAACTCCATCCTCCACAGTATGGAGGAAATTAAGATTAGTTTGTGGTACTTCCATTTCGTTGCCAGCCATTTCACTGAAGCAACCCGATGGAAGATTGATCATAAACAGTGGTGATATTGATAATGTACTGGGAACATCATTTTCTAACTTTTCTGCTCCTGCAGCCTATAGTAGATCATTCCAGATGTATAAACTAAAGGAAGAAGCAATACTGTTTACTGTTGGGTTGTCTGAGGACTCTCCTTTGAACACTCCTTTCTCTATAGGGAAATTAGGGTCAGCTCTCGCGTCAACGAAGGATTCTGCACCAGGTCCTGATTCCATCGTATACTCCATTCTGAAACATCTACCATCATCAGCGAAACTTGTCCTCCTTCGAATATACAATCGTTTATC
This sequence comes from Prosapia bicincta, assembly GCA_036971475.1. NCBI lineage: Eukaryota > Metazoa > Arthropoda > Insecta > Hemiptera > Cercopidae > Prosapia > Prosapia bicincta. The sequence continues at coordinate 159,205,113 of JBAIZL010000002.1, forward strand.
CGAGAAGCGGTCTTTCCTCGATGCATGGTTAGAAGCGACTGAAATTCCTCTTTTCAAGCCAAATAAAGACAAAACAAATCCCAGTAGTTACAGGCTTATATCTCTAACAAGCTTCTTGTGCAAGCTACTGGAGAAGATGGTCAACTGCCGTCTTGTCTGGTAGCTAGAAATCAACTATCATCTTTGCAAAAAACAGTGTGGTTTCAGACAAGTTTCTGTATCCGTTGATCAACTGGTTTTGTTAGAATCCTCTATTCAAAATGCTTTTCTCTTGCATAAAACATTTGTTGCTGTTTTTTTTCAACCTTGAGAAGGCATATGATATGGCATAGAAAATAAAAATTCTGAACACTTAAAATCATGAGGTATACAGGGGATATATTTGTTTTTTTAGTTAAAATTTTGATATAACATAGTAGGTAATTTTAAAAAAATTTATTCATTTAGAAGTAGACTACGTTAGTCAAGGGAGGTCATGTCTATGTTCCAATATTTAATGAAACTCTTAAGTACTCTCTTTGGATACAGACTTTTGAAATATTTTTTTGCCTAGAATATATTTATAAGTACAGTAGAGTCTCGATAGTTCAAGTTAGAAGGGACCAAAACCCCTAAGGGTTACTGAAAACTCAGATTACATGGAATACGGTCCTGTGCATTAGAAAAAATAGGAGTTTTTATGAACCATAATTCAGTACTTTAATTAAGAATGCACTAAATAAGTTTATAGAACTTTACATGAACATTTATTGGAAGCCTGTCTTGTTTACTCTGCCATATTCTTTGCATACTGTATGGCTATAAACATTTCTTGGAACTCCAACTCATTTCCTTTGCATACCGTATTTATATTAACATTTTTTTGAAGCCCGACTCATTTTCTTTACATAGTGTTTGGCTATAAACATTCTTGGTAGGCCGAATTATTATTTTCTTTCAAATAGACTCAAATAGAAATAGGCTCGAATTCAACATTAGCTCAAGATATCTCAAGATATAACTCCGTAACATATAAGAAAATTTTAAAAATCAAAGATGGTGGACTAGTGGTAAACTATTACCGTTTTATGTATAACATTACATATAGATTTTGTATTGATTTTGAACCACTATTTGTTTTATGAAAATGGACTAGACTCATATTTAGTCATGTATTACCAAAAATGACAAACACATAATATCGTTGGTTATCTTTAGGTTGCAGTTAGTTGAAGATTTCTTGATTCATAAGCCCATGTCTGAAGTGAAAATTTGCAAAATTGCAACGAGCAGCCACAAAAATTACAACGAACAGTCACCTTGACTAAATTAACAGAAATTTGTAAGAAAAAATTAAAAAATGATTTTACAGAACATAAACACTAGAATTAATATTTTAAATGATGTCACTTAGCAAAAAACCACTACCTACTGAAATTTTTCATCAGACATGTTTCACAATAGATTAGTCTTTGTTCAATGGTGTGAGTCATGGATACAGCTTTTCTGTGACTCACAGTATTGAACAATGCACAGATCTAGTGTGAAAAATATCAGTAAGTAGTGATTTTTTTTGCCAAGTGATATCAATAAAAAAATTGTTTGAAAAACTTCAATATGTACAGCACATAAATACTAGAGTTTTCCATGAAGAATACAAAAAATAAACAAACCATTTTCATTGTTCAGCATGGTCTTAAAAACCAACACCTTGTATTGACAAATGCCTAAACAATTTTATGGCCAGGATAATATGAATAAGTAAGGGCTGTGCAGATTGTAAATACTTTAGTTTATTTTATATTTATATCACTTATACCATCTCTTGAATAAGAAAACATTTGATACGACATGCAAAATAATCAAATTTAATGTTGTAAAAAGTTATTAGAAGGGACCAGTTGAATTCTAGTAGCACACTATGATTCCAAATAGGGCTTAATTTGCTACCAAATAAAACCACACTTCTTGGATACCATTACTAAATTATTGTCTAATAATATATTTTAGCTTCAAGATAAGTCTTCATGTTATTAACTTATTTGATTTTCAACACAGGATTACATTGGTGGAAGAGTTATTTTCTACAGTATTAAAGCTGAAAACTGATTAAGAAATATAAATTAGTCTGCTTTTACTACTGTCAAAAAATAAGTCCTAGACTATAGGTTTAAAAAAGTTGCATCTTTTTAAGTAAAATATTTTTTAATTTTTTGTAGGTGAACCCTTGGAGTGCCTAATAGAATGTCCTATCAAAAAATGTCAGCAAAAACTTCTAGAATTGTGGGACTCTGTTCTATAGCCAATTTTATAAATGCAGCAGATAGAGTGATTATGCCAATTGCTATAGTTCCAATGACAGATGAGTTTAAATGGAGTTTGCATTGGCAGGGCTGGATACTTTCAGCATTTGCATTTGGATATTTTACTAGTCAGGTATCTTTAATCATATTGATCAAAATTATGTAAATATGGAAGTTATTATTGAGAGCAAATTATTTAATAAATATCTTTTTGCCATACGTCATTAATAGAATCCAGTATCAATATTCATAGATTGTTTTTAATTATAAAGGCTATTCAGATAGTAACAGACATTTTGAAATAAAAAAAACCAACAAAGTTTGAAAAAAACTGTTGTTACATAGATGTAAAAACTACTCTTGTTGCCTATTTTTCTCTTTTCAAATTGAGGACTTATAACGTGACAGATGTTTTTTGTATTTCTACTTTGTAAAAATCCGCCGCCTGAGATTTAATCCTGTCAAGACCTTTGGTTAACACTACCATGAAGTTCTGTGTCCCTGTCAAAGCTGTGCTGTGAACCATGTCTTCATCGTTGGAAAGAGCTATTAGTTGCTTGGTGCTAGATCTTCACTGTAATGGTGCGATTCCTATGCTACGATTGCAACGACTATAGCCGCGTGGCTCTAGTCGAGCGGCTATGAAAAGTGACTCATTGTTAGTAAGTAAACGTAACTGTTTCCTAAGGAGCGTCTGGCGCTGTGTGACTGAGGCGACTCTGGCGAGTCGGCTTGAACCGTACGGCTCAACTGCTGACATGAGCAATGTAATCATATTGTCGTGGCGACTGGAGTGTTTGTTTTAACTGTGTTTAAACATTTTGTATTTTGAACATGGATGATTCCAAACTTATTGAGCGAGAACACTCATCTATCTATAACCCAAAGCACCGCCAATACAAAGATTCCAATGTCAGAGATAATGAGAATGACATGCTGTTTATGACAAACATGTCTGGTTTTAATTTTCATGAACCACAGACCAACTAATGAGTTTTTACATTCCATTTTAAAATTTCAAATTGTACGATATTTTTATCTTTGCAATGTTTCTTAAATAAATAAATTGAGTTTAAACAATGATTACTTTTTTACCTAAGCATCAATCCTAGTTTTTCTGCAAGGTTTATGGGCTGTATCACTATATTACACGACTGTCCTATTAAAATCACTTTCAATTTGACAAAATGTAATTAAACTGGTTTATGTCCAAACGGAAAAACTTTCTAAACATTGATTCGTCTTTTATAAGATGTCTCTGATTTAGAATGTTCTGAAACCCTTCTTCGCACCTGGCAAGATACAGTAGATTAGGCTCGGGTTTCTTGAGCTCGGCCAGTAATAACTCTTCTTCAAGAAGAAGATCCACAGCCAAAAATGATGTCGGCCATGACGTTCACAATGCAACTGTACTAGTCGCGCCATAAGAATTTAACAGAGTGACTCGGGTCATACGGGAATAATCGCGTGGCTCTGTAGTTGCCACAGTCGTAGCATAGGAATTGCACCTTAAGGAGGATGATCAAACATTTTCTATCCAAAAACAGTCGGATATGATTACCTTTGTGTAGACATGCATTATTGTGAAGTAACCAAATTTTCTCTTAAATTTTCCCTGACATTTGTTTTGTTTCGGATGCCGTGGTTTTTAGAGTGTTTCACTATATCTTTCTGCATTAATTGACAGGCATTATTCAAGGAAATCAACCAGAAAGAAATCACCATTGTCCTAGAAAACAGTTGATAATAGAGTATGGAGACATTTTCATGGTTATTTATGGTAAAGCATGTGTCCCCAAACCATAGACTGCCTTTTTGTCTCTCAATCCACATGGTTCACCAATGTTTGGAACCTACCTTGCACAAAATTTATTATAGCCAAGCTTCTTCACAATGATTTCATAAAATAAAATTTTGGGGAAATGTTTTGAAAGTTTAGTCATCATGAAATAGTGATTCTTAAAATTCTGTCTTTGATTTTCACTAACACAAACCGTGTTAGACAAATCACTTTGGTCTTTGTCGTGAACATTGGTGCGGCAATTTTTAAAATCTATACATCACATCCTCCCTATGCTTTCATTCATTATTCCATTTCCATAAACTTCATAAGGTTTGCGATTGGTTTCATTTGGTTTGTATATCTGTTTCCAATAAAAACCTAACGGCTGAACATACTTCAAGTAACAGGATTTTTGATTACACCATATTTAAAATTGGGTACATAACTTAGATTTGTGAATAGAAGTCAAATAGATAGTCTTGATCTCTAGCAACAAGAGATTGGACTAATAATAGCCTCACAACAGGTTTCAAAATGAATAAAGTCATATCGAATACATTCATGCTCAAAAACAAAAGTGTTTAATAAAATTTTGTGACATAGACTTAGTAGCGCTAACGGGTAACTACAGAAGATTTAAAGATGGCACGGAATGATAACTACAGAACTAAGTAAATCATGACATATAAAACAAGGAAACTATTGGAACGAACTTTGAAAATGAAATAAATACATCTTGTAAAATTACTCCCTGTTTCAAGAGTCCAGAAAACAGAATTAAACCAAATCTAATGATAATAGGGTCTAAATTAAAAATAAATAGGCTGGGTAATATGACAACGTTACTGTAATTGTAGGAAATGGAAAAAAGCGGGGGATACAAGAGATTTCACAAGGACAAAGAATTCTTAGTTTCCCTGAGAGTTAAGTGGAAACCAAGCTGTTGAAAGAGTGAGATGTGTTTTATTAGTGCTCCAAGATTAATGGCTAGTAAGTAAAGAATTGTAGTGTGAAATATGATTTGGAGGTGTTCCAGATAGTTGGGCTTTATGCCCAAGTACGAGGGGTATTCTTAAAGTAATGGCCGTTTGAAAATTTAAAAAAAAACAAAAAGACATTTGCAAAAACTAATTTTATTTTTGGAATCTACATACTTTTATCTATTTTTCTACATATATCCAAGTTTTTGTAAACACTTATCATATCGCACAACTAAATTTTGGAAACCTTCTTCATAAAAACTTGCCGCCTGCTGTGATAACCAAGAATTCTCGGCCGTTTTCAAATCGTCGTCATCGTCATTTCGGCTGCCGCCCAAGTGATGTTTCAAATGACGGAAGAGATTAAAGTCGCTCGGCGCAAGGTCAGGGCTGTAGGGTGGGTGGTCCAAAACTTCCCAGCCAAAAGAGTCCAATGCAGTACGGGTCTGAGCGGCAGTGTGATGCCTTGCATTATCGTGCAGAAACAAAATTCCTTTTGTGAGCATGCCACGTCTCTTGTATTGAATCGCTCTGCGCAGCTTCCTCAGAGTTTGGCAGTAGGCTTCTGCATTTATTGTCGTTCCTCGTTTCATAAAGTCGACCATCAAAACACCATGTTTATCCCAAAACACGGACGCCATGATCTTGCGCTGTGGCAAAGTCTGTTTTGCTTTGACCTTTACGGGAGATTGCGTGTGTCTCCATTCCATGCTTTGTTGTTTCGATTCGGGAGTGAAATGCGAAACCCACGTTTCGCATGTCGTCACCATTTTCGTCGTAACGTGTCAGAAAATTCAAGGAACTTTTGAGTCTTTTGTGTTTGTCCTCCTCCATCAGGAGTTTCTTAAAGTTTAATTTTTTATGAACAATTTTGTAAATCACAGACCTCGAAACTTCCGGAAATTTGTGTGAGATAGTAGTGATCGTGAAGCGTCTGTTGTACAAATTTTCGCTTCAGCTGAAGCCAGCTAATCGTCTGACATTAGAGATGGACGACCAGATCACGTTTCGTCATGGACATTGTTGCGGCCATCTTTGAAGTCTCGAACCCACTTACGCACTTTTCCTTCACACATGGCATTAGCACCGTAAACTTCAGAAATCTGTCAGTGAATTTCTGCAGCAAACATGTTTCCTTATAACCGTATAACCGAACGAACTTCGCAAGGGGTGGGTGATTCGATAACCTTGAACATTTTGCAAGCACAGAACACAACGCACAGGTTAGCTACACAGCTGTAACTGAGTGTAGTTGTTGCCAAGGCATGCCGGAACGCAACACAAGCGCTCGTTGCGGCGGGCACGCGAACTATGAGGGAATATAAACAAACGCCCCTTAGTTTAGAAATACGCTTAGTATTAATAAATGACTAATCACGACAATGTAGGTGCCATCTTTATAAAAAAGTGCCAAACTTTATAAAAACTATAAGAAGATGGCATAAATTATGTGATTTTTAAAAAAGTTAAAATTTTCAGAATTGTTAAACTTTGTTAAAGTATTTTGATACAAATTTACTAAGTGAAGAAAGAAGACAAGGACAACAGTTAACTAAATTCAGTGCCAGGGGAATATATACTTCAAAGAGAGTATGCCGCCAAACGATAACTGAAATTATGGACAAGTATTTATAAACATTAACATTTCTGAAATTATTACTGTATTTTGAACATTAATAATTTAAATTCAAAATTTATTCAGGATACATAGCATAAGAAAGAGAAATTCCTCTTGGGCTAATAAAGTAAATTTAACTAAAACACTTGTAAATATTTTACAACTTGCCTATAGTAGCACTTACTTATATTTGTTGAGGGCAGCCGTTTCGAGAGACTATCTAAGTTGACAATGGGACACATCTCCCGAAACGGCCGCCCTCAAAAAATATAAGTAAGTGCTACTATAGGCAAGTTTATAAATATTTATAATTGTTTAATAAATATATTCTAAAAATAATTATGATTTTTGGTTGCACACACTACAATTACTTATCACTTACATTTATTAAGACAACATTAGCAGAATATGAATTGACTTTGCCAACTGGTTTTAATATTCGGTTTTGGGTCTCGTATATATACCCAATAACTATGTGTAATATGCTTGATAATGGGTATATATATATATATATATATATATATATATATATATATATATATATATATATATGAAGTTAATATATTACTATTGTAAGTAATTTTATCCACCATTAAGTGCAGTGATTTTACCTTGAGTGATGAGGCTCCTTTCGGTCACTTGACCATTGATTGACTGATTGATCACTGATTAATGGTGATTTTTTTATTATAACTTAAAAAATGGCTGCTTTATATAACTTATTATATAGAATGCATAAAATACCCATGAATGAAGAAAATAAAATAAAAGAAAAAAACATAATTTATCAAATTGCATTAGAAAACGGTTATAAAAAGAAAACTGTTGACAAACTTAATTATAATATTTTTAATAAACAAAATAATAATTTAATTAGCAATAATAATATTAATACAATATGGACTTCATTTTTATTTATAGGCCATGAAATAAAAAATATCACCAAATTATTTAAAAATACAAATATCAAAATTGCATACAAAACTAATAACAAAATAATAAACATAATAAATAACAATAATAAAACAATTAATATGCATGAAAAAGGTGGTGTTTATAAATTAGAATGCGAAAAATGTAATAAAGCTTATATAGGTCAAACCAAGAAAAAATTAAAAGAAAGATATAAAGAACATTTAAATGCCTATATTAATCCAGAAATATATAAATCAAATTTCGCAAATCATTGTATCAGTAATAAGCACCAATTCCAAATATAGAAATATTGACATTTTAAATGTTACTATATAACGCCATGTTAGCGTAAACGAGTCTTAATGAAATTGTTGAAAAAACATTTTTTATTATATATGTATATTAAAATATATCTACGAAGTATCCAGTCAGGATAGATTTGGTTATCATTTTATACAACATTACTATCTACCTATATAAAATAGGTACTATCTACCAATGAATTATCCAGTCAGAACAGATTTGGTTGTAATTTTCTGCGTTGGCAATAAGTCTAAATAGCTACCAAAATTACAACCAAATCTATCCTAACTGGATACTTCGTAGGTATACTTTAATTTAGGTAGATAGTAATGTTGTATAAACTTATAACCAAATCTGTCCTGACTTGATACGTTATAGGTTTATTTTAATATAGGCATATGCCTAAGTAATGTTGTATAAAATTACAACCAAATCTAGACGTAGTGCAGTGCACTGTAGCTACTGCGCGCCCGGTTCACGCCAAAGGCTTACATGCCATTACAGCCTAACATATAAAATGTGAAAAAAATAACTTTCCTTATTTTCGCGGAAAAAGAAGTTGATATTCGTGTTCTACACATTAAAACAAGTAATTTAAAAACAAAGAAAAATTTTTTTATCCAATGTCATTAAGACTATAATTTTACCATAAATAAATACTCTGCTAACTGTATAGAAAACAAAACCTAATTAATTCCTTAAACAATAGTTTATGACTACACGGCAGAAGACACTGATGAAGATCGCCACATAGCAATCGAAAACGTTCTGTCTCGGTTAGTTAACAAATTTACAAAATTTAAAGTTCGGATAGTCATAAACTATTGTTTAAGTGATTAATTAAGATTCACCGAACGTAATGGACAACAAAATTCAAGAAAACCTAATTTTAATAATTATACATTTTGGCTTATGATAAAGTAATTCAATAATTGTATGTAATATGGACAATATGATCATTGAAAATTTGCTAGGGAAAATAAGTTAAATAATCATACTTTGAATTGAAACATAAATTTAATAACTAGGCTTTTCATATAACATTAATTTTAATTTGATGTTTGTACTTCTGATTAGGCATAATAGGATATAATCATTATAGGTTAGGTTGAAAAAATACTATTACTTCACGTTATACACTGTAATATACACTAAAGTTAGTTATTTTTTGCAGGATTTGTCTTACTTAAAAATTCTATAACTTTTTACTTCATTGTAAGAAATATGTTTTTTCTCGATTATAAAAATCCCTGGAATGTTTGAGTTCACCAATATCAACATTATTTTAATCATTTAGACTCAACAGCCTTTAAAAAAACTTGCCTCCTTTACCTTCTTTAATGGAAGTATAAAATGTCCTACCTACCCAAGCCTTCCCAAAAAATTTTCATGCTCTTCGTTGATTTCTTTTTCTTAAAGTTTTAATGATCCCGAAAAGTCATAACAGCATTTTTTTATGAGCACTAGATTTCAGATGATCAGTTAAATGTCCTTTGACATTACCAAATTTTTGGCTCTAGTTTTCCTGAGGTAATTGTTGCTCTTCTGGCAGAGAAAACTGAACAAATAAACCTGTTTTCAAAACTGCTACATCTTAACAATTTTTTGAATTTGTAACACACAGAACACGTTTGATCATTTCTGATTCTGCAATAAGACAAGGCATCAGACTACATATTTGTGTTGTAGTGCATAAAAGAGGAGTGGTAGGTATCATGTCCATAATGACCTCATCAAAAACAAGTTTTTGAGTTTGAATTTTTTACATTCTTGGAATATTTGTTTTGTACAATGTATTCACTCAAAAAATAGCCTAAATGATTTTTTGCATTCGGTGTGTATTGAAAATGTTTACTGAGACTTTAAAGAAAACTGTAAGAATAATTAAACAAACACTATTTTACTCTCAATTTACCTAAAAACATATTTGACAGTATCCTTTTCAAATGTCTCTAAAAAGTGCTTTAATCAATGCTAATATAAACATTATAAAAACTTTCGAAGAAGTCTATTCATAGGAAACAAACTATCAGAAAACATCAATGACAATAACAGGCTGAAATAGAAATGCCTTTCAAAATATATTTAGATCAGGCATTCAATATACAGAAGAAATAAGATAATCTATTTCTTCAACGTTGTGTATCACTGGTTTCCAAATCAAACCACTGTCTAAAATCAAGCTATATCATTCAGCGCTAAAGTAGTTTTTCTTAACTCCTATAAAGGTTATTAAGTCACATGCAGTTTTATACTGCTACGTTTGACATGTAAATGTTGCATACTCTCAACAACCCAGAGTTAAATCTAGCTGGAACTTGAAATATAGAAATTTCTAATACATCAAGGCTGAAACCTAAATGATTGTACCCTTATTATTAAGCTTTATGCTTTTTTTTATTACAAAATAATTTTTACATTTGATTTTAAGGAGGAATTAACATGCAAAGTGAATAAAAACCTATTATAAAAGAGTTTCTAAGCAAGTATTTTAATTTTATGCTAATATTTAATCTAGATGGTATTTAAATCTGTCATTGTCAAGCTTAGATAAAGAATTTAATTAATTACTTTGTCTGTATTTCCATACCATTCACAGTGTCAAGATATATTACATATTAATTTTTATTAGAATAAACAAAGTTTTAGTGTTATGGTCAAGTGCAGTAATTAATCACTGTGAAAATTAATATCATTCATGGAATATAAAACCTACATGGAATAGAAACATTAAAAACTTACTTTTTACTTTTGTTTAATGATCTTGTCTTGTTTTTAAAGTTTATCATGGTTTTGCATATCTATTTAATTTCACATTTTTACTGTAAATATTTGTAATCAGATGCTTAGATAATTCAAAAATTCAGGTTCCTTTAATTTATTGTCAATTTTTATTAACAAAATTAGAGCATTTTATTGTTTATTTCTGAATAACACGAAAAAGTAGTTCAATATTTTTCAAATATTTTAAAAATTATTTAATAATATATTCTAATTTATCCTTGTAGGTGGTAGGTGCCTGTGCAGCTAGTAGGTTTGGAGGTAAAACTGTTTTACTGTTTGCAGTGTTTCTTTGGTCAGTGTCAACATCAGTTACACCTCTTCTTGCTACATCTGTACCTGCTCTAATTTTTTGTAGAGTTCTTTTAGGATTAGGAGAAGGCCTTGGTAAGGATAAAATTGTTTTATGTGTTTAGATTTTTTTCATGCTGTATGTTTAAACAGGTAGGTAGTATTAATCATATTATAAATAAGTTTGTTAAAGCTAATTAACTTCATGGCTAATGAGTTTAAATAGATATTGAATTACTTTTACTTTTAGAAATTAAAAAACCATTTATCTTGAATTCATACTAAGTGTTAAAATATCCAGTCTTTTATTTAAAATATTTTTTTACAATAATAAAGTAACGTTTCATATATTCCAATATTTATTTTTTGAAAAAGTACGTATTTATTATAAATGATAAATTCATCACAGCCACCAGTCTGGAATACAGTAACATATCTTTCTATTTCTTTTCTTTTTATATAATGGGCCTTAAAAAAAGATAAAAACAACCTAACAAATCAAACAAACAACATTTAGTAACTAGCTCAATAAACCCAATAATAAAAACAAACACTGCAGTGTTTCACATGCATTGTCCCATAACACTATAACTACCTACTTTGGATTGAGCCAAACTACTGTTTAAAAAAAAATCTGCTTAACCATGATGCCACACTAAGTTATTGAAACGAACTTGTTATGCACTGTTATGTGCAAAGATTGGTAGACACACTACTATATAGGTCATACAGCCTATATAAAGTGCGGCAGTGGATATATCACTCTGATAAAAAATACAATGAATAATTTTGTATTTCAAAAAGTAACAAATGTACATTGAATTTGATTTAACGTCCTTCAAAGTACTGCCCTTGGCTGGCAATGCACTCATCCCAACATTGAATCTATGGCTGGAAAGATTTCTGCAAGGCTTCTCTAAGAAGGGCGGTGCCCTGCTTGGTCATGGCCCTCTCAATGTCAGGAATTGTGTCAAAACGTTCTCCTTTAAGCTCAGTTTTAATTTTTGGGAAGACCCAGAAGTCGCGTGGTGCTAAATCAGGAGAGTATGGCGGATGTGGGCAGACAGGAATACTTTTTCCAGGTAAAATCTCGCGAATGAGAAGCAAGGTGTGACACGATGCATTGTCGTGATGAAGAAGAAAACCATTTGCCCATTTTTCTGGTATCTTTCTTCGTATGTCGTATCGGAAACATTGCAGTACATAAGTTAATAGAATGTGGAGGAATTTTTTAACATATTTCCAGGATGGTTCGTGGTAAGTTTGGTGTAGATCCATCTGCAGGTCTCTACCCTAGAGGCTTAGGATGGTTCAAAAACCGACGTATGTATGTATCTTATGGACGTCTAACCCATTCAACAAAAGTTAATATAATTTGGAGAGACTGTTTAAAATATTCCCAGGATGGTTCGTTTGAAGTTTGGTGTAGATTCATCCACAGGGCTCCGCCCCAGAGGTTTAGGATGGTTCAAAAGCTGATGTGTATGTGTATATATCTTATGGACGCCTGAACCGCTGTACATAAGTAGATGAAATTTGAAGGGTTTGTTCAACACACTCTCAGGATGGTGCTTGTGAAGTGTAGATCCATCCACAGGGCTCCACCCCACAGGCTTGGGATTGTTCAAAAACCTATGTATCTATATATATGTGTGTGTGTGTATGTAATGTCTTATGAACACCTATACTGCTGAACAGAAGTTAATGAAATTTGGAGAGATTGTTTAACATATTCCCAGGATGGTTCGTTTGAGGTTGGGTTTAAATCCATCCACAGGGCTCCGCCCCAGAGGCTTAGGATGGTTCAGTGTACAGCCTTTTATGAGTCTAATGTTAAAATGTATATCTATACTTGTGTTACTAAAATTAATTTTTAAGAAATTATAAACATTATGTAAGAATAAAAATACAATATTAAAATTTTTAAATTGTTTAAAATTCCTAAATTCTATGTACAATTATTGCCACCACACTTATTGATATTAAAAGTACGATTGCCGATAATATTTTTGCGAAATTTGAATCAACCAAAGCTGTGGAACGCAAGCAGAAAACTACAATTTCCTTTGCGACTAGCATTCAGAGTAACCATAAACAGGGCACAAGGACAATCATTGACCATTGCTGGATTAAATTTGGAACATTCAAGCTTTTACCACGGGTAATTATATGTTGTGTTCTCACATGTTGAGACACCTACAATTTTTATGTTTATACGCCTAATGAAATGAAGAAAAACATTGTCTATCCTCTAGCATTGGAGTAAATGAAATATAATTTTTTAGATATTTGATTTCCTTTTCTTTTTGTAAAAATTATGATTTCGGGCACAGCAACATGAGCCAGGTAACGCTAGTATTTTATATAAATAAAAATCAATGGTTTTTACTAACTTACAACTAAGAGTTAAATGTATTTTTCACTGAACAAATTTTGTAAATAGTCCTACAATCTGGTCACTAAGCTGTGTGATACCTTTAAATAAAATAATCCTATTTTATTATTATTTTCCTCTTTCTTGTCTTGCCATTGATTAACGTTACCATTTGTCATACAAGAAATTGTTACTATCAATTAGGGGCCTGTGATTAATTTAATATGCCTTCTTGTATATCCAATATATGTTTGTAATGACATTTTCTTTATTTCTTGGAGTATATTAATCAATGCAAAAGGAAAGATTTTTATTCTTAAAATATATTATGTTCATTGCAGATGGTGCTAAAACTTGCTACAATTACATTTTTAATAACTTGGAGCAACTGTGGTGTAATTTTTTATGATAAATAAATAAATAATCTCTTAAACAACAAAATCTTTTTATTTATGTCCTGATGTACATTTTGATTACAAAGCAATCATCTTCAGAGGAAATTAGTTTAAGACTAACTAGATTTGGTCTTATCTTTCTAATATATTAATATTTTTTTATACCAGATGCTACCAATATCATTCCGCAATTATAGAATTCTGTCTTTAACAAAAAATGCAAATTTATTGAATTCCCCTGCAAAGTTTTAGATTTTTTTACTAGATATTTTTTATCTTTAATATCGGAAGGAGCAATAATTTTAAAGTTTTAAATAGCAATCCCTTTATGCAATTGTAAAGAATATATAAACAAATAATCCAAAGCCAAAAAATAGGGACATCATGAATAAGAAAGTATTTTACAAACTATGCAATAACTTTTACAATAGTCATGATTTTTATTATAGTCATCCTTATTTTCTGTGTATGCCTTGGACGGTATAATAATGACGGTATTATGTTTATTTCGTATGAATAGTTTAGCGTATTTTGGTGTAATGTTGAGAAATATGTATTTTATATTGAACGTAATCCTGTTAATGCAGTTTCGAAGTTTGATGTTTAGGTTAAGAAATTTCAAGTAGAGATGTTTACCTTGGTTGGTGTTAAAATCGTATTATATTTCACTTTGCCCATTATTTTTCCGTTGCACTAATTTTATAAGGTTATTATTGTTAACTGTAAACAATTATTCCACCACTAAGTGCAATTATTTTTATCTTATGTGATGAGGCACCTTTCGTTCACTTGACCCTTGTCGAATCACTCTAGAGTCAAGTGAAAGAAAGGTGCCTCATCACATAAGGTAAAAATAATTGCACTTAGGGGTTGAATAATTGTTTACAATTAACAATAATAACTTTATATATATATATATATATATATATATATATTATATTGAATATATTTTCTATTTATATAATATATTATAAAAATACTTCCTTTTTATTATACTATTTATGGCCTATATGAACTTTTTATCTTAACACGTTCTGGATTAAATGATTCACATTACGATTGACTCAGCATCATAAATTAATTTCTTGTGTCAGTTGAGTTTTATTTTGCTGTAAAAATATTCCCACAGTTCTCAAAAACCTCTACCCACACATATTTTTACTTTAACCTCATATACATTTTGGCTACCAGAACTCTTGTGTTTTTTGCCTCTTAGGATGGTTACTTGGTAACCTAAATGTACACTAGGTTAAAACAAAAATATTTGTAGTTAGAGGTTTTTTAGTATTGTTTATTATTATTTAACCTCGGTTTATTTCAAATAAATAATCATCTAGTACTTGGTTGTGTTCTCTTTTGTAATATGTCAAGTGGCATGACTTCCAAATTATTATAAGTAAATATGACATCTATTTTTAAAACAATAAAATTTTGAACATGTTTAATATTTTAGAATTATTTAAATTTTCTATTAGTTATTGTTTTACTGAATAAAACTGTTATCAAGATAAATAAAAATTTGTATTTGATTTAGGTTTACCTACAATATTTCATATATTTGCAAACACAGTGCCAATAGAAGAAAGGTCTCGGGCCTTTGGTTATTTAGTTGCAGCTGGCTCAGTAGGTCAGACAGTTGCTTCAGTAGTAAGTACTATAATTACATCAATTGTAATAAATAAGTATGTGAAAACTTATCAAAACAAAAATGAAATATTGTTAAAAACATTATAAGTTAACTTTTCTCACCATTATTACCAGCAATTCTTTCTTACCATATTTGTATAATATTGTTTTTGAGCATGTTTTTTTTTTTAATTTAGTAAATTGCCAGATTCCTTAACAGTTTATTTATACTTAGTTTTTTTGCACGGGAACAGATTTTTAATGCAAACCCTACTTTCTCAAATCCCTCATGTTATCAGTGTTTTGTACCATTTTATATTTATATTAGCAAGTAAAGTTTTATATATATATATATATATATATATATATATATATATATATATATATATATATATTGTAACATTTATAGAATGGGCTATATAATGTTCTTTAAGAATTGGAAAAGTAAATTAGAAATAACCCACACAAAATTTAAAAAAAGAAATTCATTAAAAGATTGGTTAGGTTAAAAGTAAAACTAAATTTAGGTAAAAGCCTGGAATTGTAAACAAGGTATTTGAACTGTAAAATCGATTAGAAAATGTGTTATATCAAAACCCCTAACACATAAATTAAAACAAGATAATCTAATAATAATTATATTCAAACAAAATTGTAAATATTAGTAACATAGGGCATAAGTAATTACTTGAAGGAGAAAGTGAAATACGATTGTAAACAATGAGATTAGAAAGGTTATGTTTCTATGAATTCGGCTCAAAACACACACAATTCAAAATATTACAAGAGTAAAAATTGTTATAATAAATGTTAATGAATTGTTCCTGAGTAGTTTTTTGGTTATTAAATAGAAATAATATATCTTCATTTAATAGTATAAAACATCGTTGTATTGCGTTTTATAAATATTTTACATTTGGCACACCAACGTGGGGTACTATTATTAGAAAAATAATAATAAAGAATAAATTAGTCAGGAGTTTGTGTTTTGTAACTAGAGAAATTAATTATTTTCATTCCATAATAAACCTCGTTGTAATGCGTCTTAGAGAAAAATCTTTATAATTGGCGCAACAACGTGGGAGCTCGATAAAATAAGAGATAAAATTTATTTAGAGAGATTTTGAAATAAAATTAATTTAGAACTTTTTATATGAAAAACATTTGAACTGGAAATAGATTTAGAAAAAATTTTGTAAAATTAAACACTGAGTTGAATATTCAAGGCTAGGTTGTTTTGTAAAATAAGTTTACTAATAGCTTAAATATGTCTGATGAGAGGGAATTATACAATTTGCGGGGAGATAGAGCTTAAAAAACGGGAAAAAGGGACAATTTTAGAAATGAAAGAAATAGAATTGGAAGGCACAGATATGCCAATACCAAACATGGAGGTAGATGAAGCTAGGGGACTACCACTTGTAGAAATTGAACAGGAACGAAGGGGTAGTGAAAGTGGAAGTAGAAATAATGATGACTGGATAAAAAAATTGTTCGAAAGCAACCAAAACTTACTAAAAGAAATAAATAAAGGTAGAGAGGATGTAAATAGACAATTAAATATAAATAATGAAAAAATAAATAGACAATTAGATAAGATGGATGAAATAAAAAAAGAATTAGAGGAAAATAGAGACGAAATAAGAGAGATGAAGGAGGATCTAAAAGTAATAAAAGATGAAATACGGGAGGAAAATAGGAAAATGATAGAGGATATGAGGCGACAGTGGAGGACAGAGAATAATACTGTAGTAGAGGATGTGAGAAGAGACTTAGAGGAGAAAGATAGAGGATTAGAGGAGGAGATTAAGGAAAATTTTGAGGAAACAAAAGAAATAATAGCTGATGAAATAGAAATTAATAAGAAAGAGACAGAGAAAGTAGAAAATATAATAAAGAAAAACACAGAAGAGTTAGGAGAGTTGAAGTTAAAGGTGATAGGAGAAAGAGATGAGCGTTTTAGGAAAGTCGAAGATGTAAGGGAGAAAATATTAGGAGAGCAGGGAAGGTTAGAAGATAGAAATAAACTAGGAAAATTAGAAATATGGCAAATAAAAGATTTAACAATTCAAACCGCAACTAATAAGGAGATTGAAAAGATTAATAAAATGAAAATGGTAATAGGAGAAATAGGAGGAGTTAAATATCTGTCTAAATGCTTAGTGGTACAAGGCTTATTGAGAAAATTTATCAGAGGTACGGATATGTTAATGAATGTGGAGGCACAACTCGAGTTTGGAAAATGGGAGATGGAATTTAAATATGAGAATAACAGAGAAAATAGAACTTATGAAGCAGATGAGAGATACAATGGAGATGTAAACGGTGTTAAGGCAAGGACAGGCGTGGGGACAAGAAAAGAGCATGGTGCCCACAGTCAGTCGGAAAACTAAGACAATCAGAAACCCAGAAATAGAAATTAAAATAGAGGAAACAAGTTTACAGGCATTAATAGACACAGGCAATAATATGACATGTATCCAGGAGAACTGGATATTGAAAAATAAAAATAAAATAGGAAGGGAGATATTAAATATAGGTAAAGGAAGCAATATGAATAAACTCTAGGTGACTATGTGTATAAGAAAACGTTAGCAGGAGATAAGTTTTAAGGGATGGCAACTATATCTACGATAATTTCTTAGAAACTTCGTCGAGTAATGAATAAAGATAAATATGAATCTATGTTAATAAATATTGAAGCATCGTTGTAATAAAAATATGGTAATTGTGTATTTAAACTTCGTCGTATTGTAAGGGAGAATCTGCGTTGATAAATAATGGAACTTCGTCGTATATATTATATATTATAAAAGAAATATGAATCTATGATAATAAATATTAAAGCATCGTTGTAATAAAAATATGGTAATTGTGTATTTAAACTTTGTCGTATTGTAAGGGAGAATCTGCATTGATATATATAAGTATTGAAACAAAATTTATATTCGTTGATATAGGGACAGTGTAATCGAAGGAGCTATAGATATGATCAAATAGAGGATATGAGATTGTGACCTTTAAAAATATTAGATGTTAAACTTCATACAAAATAAACTGAAATGATATAAGAAAATAATTGAACTGGATGTGAGATTGGAAGGGGAGATAAAATACTAACTTAGAACTGAGAGTTAGATGAAGCTAAAAGCAAAATAAATATGAGATAAATAATAAACAAGGAATAAACAGAAATAAGGGAAAGAGAAATGTTATAACCAATTTGACCAAATCTAGACATACTATGACTCGGATAGGACGGGGATTTAAAGACACGGTATCAGAGAATATATGTTAAATAAATATTGAATCAGACTTATGATTGGAAGGATTCCAATTGTAATAAATGTAAAAAAAAAAAAAAAAAAAAAAAATATATAATTATGGAAGGAATTGTAAATACCAGAACATGATTTATTGTTACTATATGTTAAAATTGTTAAAGAATTGTTGATTGAATGTTAGTTATAAGTATATTGTATTGTTAGAAGATAAGTTAAGAAATATGTAGCTTGAAGTTTTCAGCTCAGTATTTGATTGTTAAAGAATTAAGATAAAATTGTGTCGTAGGAATTAAGTATAAATGGACAATTATAAAAGAAGTAAAGACAATGGACGATAAGTTAGCCAAAGTGTTGAGGTACTTACTCAATAAAAAATGTGTTCAATTAATTATTAAATAAAATGTACAATTAGGAAATAAATGTTAATTTGAATTTAATTTAAAAAAAAAAATATGTATATTTAAACAAGCTTGTAAAATGTAAAGAATGTGTAATGTAGATAGTAGGAATATTTTTTTTATTTAAATTAAATTAGGGGACATTGTAACATTTATAGAATGGGCTATATAATCTTCTTTAAGAATTGGAAAAATAAATTAGAAATAACCCACACAAAATTTAAAAAAAGAAATTCATTAAAAGATTGGTTAGGTTAAAAGTGAAACTAATTTAGGTAAAAGCCTGGAATTGTAAACAAGGTATTTGAACTGTAAAATCGATTAGGAAATGTGTTATATCAAAACCCCTAACACATAAATTAAAACAAGATAATCTAATAATAATATATTCAAACAAAATTGTAAATATTAGTAACATAGGGCATAAGTAATTACTTGAAGGAGAAAGTGAAATACGATTGTAAACAATGAGATTAGAAAGGTTATGTTTCTATGAATTCGGCTCAAAACACACACAATTTAAAATATTACAAGAGTAAAACACAAAGACACTTCACACACTAATAATATTAATGAAATAAACACTGGAAGGTTTGTTAAGGATCGGAAAATTGAAACAGTATGTTAACGAAATTAAAACCGGTGAAAATAGTTCGTTGACATTAACAGATGTGAAAGTAAAGAAATAGGTCAAGTTGCAGTCAACTCTAGTGGGAAGGAATGGAACTTCGTTCAATTAGAGCATATGATTTTTTTTTAAGAAGGAGAAGCCGCCATATTAAAAAAACAAACAATTGTTTAAAATCTAAGGACGCGTAGTTAGAGTCTGGCGTGGGACGCCGAGGAAACGGACCTGCCCTGTGCAGTCAAAATTCAATTTGAAAGGAATTCGTCAAAATTATACAGTTTTGTGAGGAAACTTGGCCAGATTAAACAGGAATAAGAAAATATAAAGATAAAGTACAGTGATAATATAATTTGAAGGAACTAAAACGAATTTAAGTGTGAAAAAAGTGAAATTTAAAGACAACGGAATTCTACGTGTAGCAAGCAGCCATTCGCCGTTATTTGATAAGTTAAGTACCTAGCGCTATATAAAAAAATAAACTTTAGTGGACTCTTAGGATAATAGGGAAGTTTAAAATTGTACATTAGAATATCTTGTGATTAATAGAAATAAGATCATAATCCAGTTCAAATAGTTTTGCCTTTTTGCTTATTCCAAATTAAAGTTTTTCCATCAGGAAAATATTTATTAAAACTAATTTCAAAATTTAGTATTGTTTTTCAAAATTTATTTAATTAACCTAAGAATTAAAAAAAATATAGCCCATGCTATAAACCCCGAGATTGTAAGAGATCGTAAAATTAGCCAAGGGTATTAAAATTGTGTAACTATAAAATCAAAAGAAATAAGAGTTACACCGAGTTCGTTAAAACTTGATAAGTTATAAATTTTTGTTCTGTGTATTGTATAAATGTTGAAATAAAAATTGTTATAATAAATGTTGATGAATTGTTCCTGAGTAGTTTTTTGGTTATTAAATAGAAATAATATATCTTCATTTAATAGAATAAAACATCGTTGTATTGTGTTTTATAAATATTTTACAATATATATATATATATATATATATATATATATATATATATATATATAATTTGTAACATTTATAGAATGGGCTATATAATATTATTTAAGAATTGGAAGAATATATTAGAAATAACTCACACAAAATTTAAAAAGAAATTCATTAAAAGATTGGTTAGGTTAAAATTGAAACTAAATTTAGGTAAAAGCCTAGATTAGTAAACAAGGTATTTGAACTGTAAAATCGATTAGGAAATGTGTTATATCAAAACCCCTAACACATAAATTAAAACAAGATAATCTAATAATAATTATATTCAAACAAAATTGTAAATATTAGTAACATAGGGCATAAGTAATTACTTGAAGGAGAAAGTGAAATACGATTGTAAACAATGAGATTAGAAAGGTTATGTTTCTATGAATTCGGCTCAAAACACACACAATTCGAATTATTACAAAAGTAAAACACAAAGACACTTCACACACTAATAATAGTAATTAAATAAACACTGGAAGGTTTGTTTAGGATCGGAAAATTGAAACAATATGTTAACCAAATTAAAACGGTGAAAATAGTTCGTTGACATTAACAGATGTAGAAAGCAAGAAGTAGGTCAGTTGCAGTCGACTCTAGTGGGAAGGAGCGGAACTTCGTTAAATTAGAGCATATGATTTCTTTTTTAAGAAGGAGAAGCCGCCATATTAAAAAAACAAACAATTGTTTAAAATCTAAGGACGCGTAGTTAGAGTCAGTCTGGCGTGGTGACGCCGAGGAAGCAGACCTTTCTGAGAATTCAAAATTTTACATTGGAAGGAATTCGTCAAAATTATACCGTTTTGTGAAGAAACTTGGCAAATTTAAATAAGGATAAGAAAATGTAAAGATAAAGTACAGTGGTAATATAATTGGAAGGAACTAAAACGAATTTAAGTGTGAAAAAAGTGAAATTTAAAGAGAACGGAATTCTACGTGTGAGCAAGCAGCCATTCGCCGTTATTTGATAAGTTAAGTACCTAGCGCTATATAAAAAAAATAAACTTTAGTGGACTCTTAGGATAATAGGGAAGTTTAAAATTGTACATTAGAATATCTTGTAATTAATAGTAATAAGATCATAATCCAGTTCAAATAGTTTCGCCTTTTTTGCTTATTCCAAATTAAAGTTTTTCCATCAGGAAAATATTTATTAAAACAAATTTCAAAATTTAATATTGTTTTTTCAAAATTTATTTAATTAACAAAAGAAGTAAAAATATAGCCCATGCTATAAACCCCGAGATAGTAAGAGATTGTAAAATTAGCCCAGGGTATATAAAAGTTTGTAACTAAAAATCAAAGAAAGTGAGTTTAGTATATTGTGTTAAAATTGGTTAAGTTTATTTTTGTTCAGTGTATTGTTTTAAATGTTGAAAGAAAAAATAAGAAATGTTATAATAAAGAATTATGAATTGTTCCTGAATGAGTGAGTTTTTTGGTTTAAATAGAAATTAGATATCATCAATAAAATAAATATTTAATAGAAAAAAAAAATAATTGCAAAGCGTTTTATAAATACTTTACATTTGGCACACCAACGTGGGGTACGATTATTAGAAAAATAATAATAATAAATTAATTATTCAGGAGTTTGTGTTTTGTAACTAGAGAAAATATATATCTTCATTAAATAATATTAAATAGTAAAACCCTGTTGCGAATTATAAAAGTATGTTTATAATTGGCGCGACAACGTGGGAGCTCGATAAAATAAGAGATAGAATTTATTTAGAGACATTTTGAAATAAAATTAATTTAGAACTTTTTATATGAAAAACATTTGAACTGGAAATAGATTTAGAAAAAATTTTGTAAAATTAAACACTGAGTTGAATAGTCAAGGCTAGGTTGTTTTGTAAAATAAGTTTACTAATAGCTTAAATATGTCTGATGAAAGGGAATCGTATAATTTGCGGGGAGAAAAAGCTAAAAAAACAGAAAAAGGGGAACAATTAGAAAAGGGTAGGCGGAAAAGGGTGATAGAAACAGAAGGGGCTGCTCAGGGGAGATTTGTTAGTTTTCAGGAGGGGATCGAAAACAGGGAGGAAAATATTATAGGCGAGCTGGTAGTTGTAGGGGAACAGGAAAAAGGGACAAGTTTGGAAAAGCAAGAAATAGAAATGGAAGGTACAGATATGCCAATAGGAAACATTGAGGTAGAAGATGCTAGGGGACTACCACCTATGCAAACCCAACAAAAAAAACAGGGAAATAATGAGAATGAAGATTTAATGGAGATGATGAGAACTCTCATGGAAATGAGTATAAACATCAATAAAGGTAGTGAGAATATAAAGAGGGAGATGAAGGATATGAACCAGAATTTAAACAAAAAATTAGAGGAAAAGATGAAAATAGAGACGAAATAAGAGAGATGAAGGAGGATTTGAAATCCATAAAAGAGGAAATTAGGGAGGAAAATAGGAAAATGATAGAGGATATGAGGCGACAGTGGAGGACAGAGAATAATGCTGTAGTAGAGGAGGTGAGAAGAGATTTAGAGGAGAAAGATGGAGAATTAGAGGAGAAGATTAAGAAAAATTTTGAGGAAACAAGAGAAATAATAGCTGATGTGGTAGAAATTAATAAAAAAGAGATAGAGAAGGTAGAAAATATAACAAAGAAAAACACAGAGGAGTTAGGAGAGTTGAAATTAAAGGTGATAGGAGAAAGAAAGATAACAGATGAGCGTTTTAGGAAAGTCGAAGATGTAAGGGAGAAAATATTAGGAGAGCAGGGAAGGTTAGGAGATAGAAAAAAAATAGGAAAAATAGAAATATGGCCAATAAAAAATTTAACAATTCAAACCGCAACTAATAAGAAGACTGAAAAGATTAATAAAATGATAATGGTAATAGGAGAAATGGGAGGAGTTAAATATCCGTTTCAATGCTTAGTGGTAACAGGCTTATTGAGAGAAATGATCATAGGTACGGATATGTTAATGAATGTGGAGGCACCACTCGATTTTGGAAAATGGGAGATGGAATTTAAATATGAGAATAACAGAGAAAATAGAACTTATGAAGCAGATGAGAGATACAATGGAGATGTAAACGGTGTTACGGCAAGGACAGGCGTGGGGACAAGAAAAGAGCATGGTGCCCACAGTCAGTCGGAAAACTAAGACAATAAGAAACCCAGGAATAGAAATTAAATAGAGGAAACAAGTTTACAGGCATTAATAGACACAGGCAGTAATATGACATGTATCCAGGAGAACTGGATATTGAAAAATAAAAATAAAATAGGAAGGGAGATATTAAATACAGGTAAAGGAAGCAATATGAATAAACTCTAGGTGATTATGTGTATAAGAAAACGTTAGCAGGAGATAAGTTTTAAGGGATGGTAACTATATCTACGATAATCTATTAGGAACTTCATCGAATAATGAATAAAGATAAATATGAATCTATGTTAATAAATATTGAAGCATAGTTGTAATAAAAATATGGTAATTGTGTATTTAAACTTCGTCGTATTGTAAGGGAGAATCTGCGTTGATAAATAATGGAACTTCGTCGTATATATTATATATTATAAAAGAAATATGAATCCATGATAATAAATATTAAAGCATCGTTGTAATAAAAATATGGTAATTGTGTATTTAAACTTCGTCGTATTGTAAGGGAGAATCTGCGTTGATATATATAAGTATTAAAACAAAATTTATATTCGTTGATATAGGGACAGTGTAATCGAAAGAGCTATAGATATGATCAAATGGAGGACATAAGATTGCGACCTTTAAAAATATTAGATGTTAAACTTCATACAAAATAAATTGAGATGATATAAGAAAATAATTGAACTGGATGTGAGATTGGAAGGGGAGATAAAATACTAACTTAGAACTGAGAGTTAGATGAAGCTAAAAGCAAAATAAATATAAGATAAATAATAAACAAGGAATAAACAGAAATAAGGGAAAGAGAAATGTTATAACCAATTTGACCAAATCTAGACATACTATGACTCGGATAGGCTGGGATTTAAAGACACGGTATCAGAGAATATATGTTAAATAAATATTGAATCAAACTTATGATTGGAAGGATTCCAATTGTAATAAATGTAAAAAAAAAAAAATATATAATTATGGAAGGAATTGTAAATACCAGAACATGATTTATTGTTACTATATGTTAGAATTGTTAAAGAATTGTTGATTGAATGTTAGTTATAAGTATATTGTATTGTTAGAAGATAAGTTAAGTAATATGTAGCTTGAAGTATTCAGCTCAGTATTTGATTGTTAAAGAATTAAGATAAAATTGTGTCGTAGGAATTAGGTATAAATGACTTTTAAGTGGACAATTCTAAAAGTGGTAAAGACAATGGACGATAAGTTAGCCAAAGTGTTGAGGTACTTACTCAATAAAAAATGTGTTCAATTAGTTATTAAATAAAATGTACAATTAGGAAATAAATGTTAATTTAAATTTAATTAAAAAAAAAAATATGTATATTTAATCAAGCTTGTAAAATGTAAAGAATGTGTAATGTAGATATTAGGAATATTTTTTTTATTTAAATTAAATTAGGGGACATTGTAACATTTATAGAATGGGCTATATAATATTATTTAAGAATTGGAAGAATATATTAGAAATAACTCACACAAAATTTAAAAAGAAATTCATTAAAAGATTGGTTAGGTTAAAATTGAAACTAAATTTAGGTAAAAGCCTAGATTAGTAAACAAGGTATTTGAACTGTAAAATCGATTAGGAAATGTGTTATATCAAAACCCCTAACTCATAAATTAAAACAAGATAATCTAATAATAATTATATTCAAACAAAATTGTAAATATTAGTAACATAGGGCATAAGTAATTACTTGAAGGAGAAAGTGAAATACGATTGTAAACAATGAGATTAGAAAGGTTATGTTTCTATGAATTCGGCTCAAAACACACACAATTCGAATTACTACAAAAGTAAAACACAAAGACACTTCACACACTAATAATAGTAATTAAATAAACACTGGAAGGTTTGTTTAGGATCGGAAAATTGAAACAGTATGTTAACCAAATTAAAACGGTGAAAATAGTTCGTTGACATTAACAGATGTAGAAAGCAAGAAGTAGGTCAGTTGCAGTCGACTCTAGTGGGAAGGAGCGGAACTTCGTTAAATTAGAGCATATGATTTCTTTTTTAAGAAGGAGAAGCCGCCATATTAAAAAAACAAACAATTGTTTAAAATCTAAGGACGCGTAGTTAGAGTCAGTCTGGCGTGGTGACGCCGAGGAAGCAGACCTTTCTGAGAAGTCAAAATTTTACATTGGAAGGAATTCGTCAAAATTATACCGTTTTGTGAAGAAACTTGGCAAATTTAAATAAGGATAAGAAAATGTAAAGATAAAGTACAGTGGTAATATAATTGGAAGGAACTAAAATGAATTTAAGTGTGAAAAAAGTGAAATTTAAAGAGAACGGAATTCTACGTGTGAGCAAGCAGCCATTCGCCGTTATTTGATAAGTTAAGTACCTAGCGCTATATAAAAAAAATAAACTTTAGTGGACTCTTAGGATAATAGGGAAGTTTAAAATTGTACATTAGAATATCTTGTGATTAATAGTAATAAGATCATAATCCAGTTCAAATAGTTTCGCCTTTTTGCTTATTCCAAATTAAAGTTTTTCCATCAGGAAAATATTTATTAAAACAAATTTCAAAATTTAATATTGTTTCTTCAAAATTTATTTAATTAACAAAAGAAGTAAAAATATAGCCCATGCTATAAACCCCGAGATAGTAAGAGATCGTAAAATTAGCCCAGGGTATATAAAAGTTTGTAACTAAAAATCAAAGAAAGTGAGTTTAGTATATTGTGTTAAAATTGGTTAAGTTTATTTTTGTTCAGTGTATTGTTTTAAATGTTGAAAGAAAAAATAAGAAATGTTATAATAAAAAATTATGAATTGTTCCTGAATGAGTGAGTTTTTTGGTTTAAATAGAAATTAGATATCATCAATAAAATAAATATTTAATAGAAAAAAAATAATTGTAAAGCGTTTTATAAATACTTTACAATATATATATATATATATATATATATATATATATATATATATATATATATATATATATATGTATTAAAAGAAAAGTATAGACTTTTAAATAATAAATCTGTAATCAAATTTATTATGTAGTTCTGTTCAATGTGTGGAATAATGTCAAGTTCCAAACTGCAGGCTTATAAGTCTTTTACTTTAGCTGAAAACGTTGCAATAATTAGGGAGGGGGAAAAGAATTTAAATAGACATCTTAGATGGCAAAGAACTTCAATATCCCGGACCACTTAGTGAGAGTGCGAAAGATAGGAAGAGAGTAAGAAAACCAGACATTGACCCTTGGGTTTTAAATTGATTTAAACAAACGTGTGATAAAAAGATTTTGTTGAGTGGCCCTCTTTTAAAAACCAAGGCTAAACAATTTGCCTCTGAACTGAGGAAAGACCATTTTTAAGGCAGCAATGTGTGGTTCGATGGTTTCAAAGAAAGAAACAAAATTTCTTTCAAAACTGTTAGTGGTAAAAGTGTCTGTTAATCAGTGTGAAGCTCAGCAATGGAGAAAGGACTTTAAAGAGATGATCCAGGACTGAGATCCCCAAAATCGTTTTTAATGTGGATGAGATGGGACATTTTTTAATATTCACTCCTGATACAACTTGGGGATAAAACAACTTAAAGCAACTGTGGCGTAAATGTTTATATTAATTAAAACAACTTCTCACCACAAATTCAACAAATTTTATTTTAACCTTATGTACATTTTGACTACAAAGTAATCATCTTCAGAGGTATTTTTAAAAATTAGTTATTTAAAATACTTCTGCAGATGATTACTTTGTAGTCGAAATGTACATAACGTTAAAATAAAATTTGTTGAATTTGTGGTGAGAGGTTGTTTTAATTAATATTGGGGATAAAAGATGAGAAATATTATGAAAGAAAGCATAGTATAGAAAGAATTACCCTTTTGTTTGGTACTAACATCTACGGCTCAGAAAAATTGTCATTGCTGATGATTGGTAAACCTGCTAAACCACGTTGTTTCAAACCTCAAAAACCTGAAATCAGTTCTAGAAGTGACTCTTAAATCTTGATAAAAAGTTTAAAAATCAACATTGTGAGACTATTTTATTCATTGACAATTCTACGGCTCATAAATGACACTTCCTATGGGAAATGTGAAAGTTGTTTTTTCCTAGCCATCATGACACCACTGGTATAGCCAGTGGACCAGAGAGTTCCTCAGATAAGTAATTAATTTAAGAAAAGATTGTAAATTATTATTATATTGTAAATTCAAAATTAATAACTTTAGGCCTAGGAGTTTCTTTTATAAAATTTATTACAACATTAATTGCATATACCAATTTTTAATTTGTCATAATTAATACCCACCGAATAACCTGGGAGAAAAGTCTTGTGCTAGTTAACTAAATTAAGGAAATAAAAAAAGTGCATTAAAAAAATATTGTTACTAGAATAATTAAAAAACTAAATTAAACAAAGATTAAATCAAATTATAAGAAAGTGTTTTTATTTATTACTATAACTGGTAAGTAATAAAAAATAAAAGTAATAGGAATCTAAATTTTACTGTTAGGGTTACAATCATCACAGCAACTTATTGTTTTTTGAGGATTATTACATAATCAATTTTGTTTTATTATAAAGAAATTATTTAAATTATTCAAAAAAAATATAATTATAAAAATATTACAATGAATATACCTACATGAAGCCTAAATTCAAATTGAAGACCAACACTATAAAATAAATTTATTATAATATAATATACTGTGTGTTATACAAAAATTTTGTAACTTCAACTTTTATAACCTAAAATTTTATTTTTATGTTCCTAGATTTGCCCACATTTAGCTTGGCAAACAGGGTTTTACTTGTTTGGTACACTTGGAATTTTGTGGGTTCTTATATGGATTGTATTTTATAATGAAAACTCAAGCTCAGTTAAAGATGAAATACCTCTTTTCTTACCAAAGGTATGTATTAGTCAATGTCATTATGTTTATACATGATAAGTATAAGTCAATTATTAAGTAAGTTGAAATTTCTTAAAATTTTAATGAAATTAATTTATAACAATAAGGTTATCAGAAGGCTCAAAATGGAAGAAAATAAAGGAACTTTGCTTAGCCCAAAATATTCTGTATACTTTCTAAGCAACATTAAATATTGAATTGTGTGTTAACATGTGCTTTCACATAAGTTTCATATTTCTAATTAAGGCAACCAAATACTCTCTGTTCCTTGAACCATTTAGGAAAATACTATGTTCAAATGATGTCTGAGGCTCTATAAATTGTATCCATCAAGAGGAAAGAAACAACTTTAAATTTTGAAAAACACAAAAAATGTGTTTCTAACATTCTATTGAATGTTTTGAAAAACCCAAATTCTAACATTCTTTAGGTTAGTCTGTAGTAACTTTATAAACAGGTTACAAAGCGAATGAAAGAATTCGCGTTACTCTACCCATCCTTTTTTATATACCAAGAATACGTTTTTTTAAAGTTTTTTATAAGAATGTTTAGCTTCTAGATTTTGTTTGTTTGTTTTATTTTAATGATATTTAATAGTTTATAACACAGGCTATAAATTACTAACTATACTTGACAAAAAAAAGATAAAGTTCAATTTCGCTCGAAAGGAAAGAGGGAGTTGAAAATGCATCCATGTACTCTAGAGGCTATTTGTAGAGAGACGTAAGACAATAATGGTGAAACACAGTGTTCAACCTTTGTTTAGCTAATTCCACATGGCGAGAAATAGAATGACCGAATCTAGATAGAATTAGTATTCGTCTGCATCTGCCTTTTGTATTAAGGCAGTAGAAAAAAAAGAGTTTGTGTAATGAGAGTACACCAAAACAGAAAGCAGGGGTGAAAGTAACAAAAATTAAAACTTGAAATAAGAAAATTGTTTCTTTCATGACTTATGCATCCATTTATAATAAACAATTGTTAGTTTAGTGCCCATTTCCCTAGATTGTCATTTAAGTTTATATCCGTTAAAGAGTTGGGTGTTTGTAATAAACAGATGTATTTAAGGTTCTAGTTATAGTACAAGAAAAATTAATTAGGTCAGGATTTTGAATGGTTGTTAAAAAAATATTTTTAGACCTGTAATTGATTTTCTCTACTGTTTTTATACATACATGCTCAACAAAGACAAAAAATAGGGTTCTTGTAAAAACCAAATGGATACCAATTCAGTGAAATTATTTATTAAAATATAACTTTCCGTAACTTACCTTGAATTTTGTAAATAAAAGTTTTAAGTATGGTTTATTTAATATATGGGAAGACCCAAAAATAACCAGAATTTGTTTGTTATACCATAAATATTTAATTTTGGACAATGCCACTTTTATCTCCTTCAAAGTACTCCCCAGTAGACAAGATCCATACATCTGTATGTTTTCTTCACTTCTAGAAATGTTTTTAAAACTCTTCTAACTTAATCCATTCCAATGAGTCCATTGTTATTAGTATATATATATATATATATATATATATATATATATATATATATATATATATATATATATATATATATATATATATATTTATAGGTTATTTTTGGTTGGTAAGATTATTTAGATTTTTTGGACTAGTACATCCTAAACTACCAGACCCTGATGCAGAGAAACCACACAAACTTCCTCATGGCTCCTTCCCATGCAATAAACCTAGATGCAAGACGTGTCCAATACACCCTTCAGCAAATAGTTTCAACAGCCAAACAACAAAAATGGTCTTCAAAATACAGGGTCATCATAATTGTACATCGAAAAATGTCATATACCAGCTACAATGTAAACTTTGCTCAGCACAGTACATAGGCCTGACCACGGATGGTCTGAATATCAGAATGAATGGTCACAGACATGATGTTAAAATTATGAATATGGATAGGCCAACAGCTCAACATGCTGCGAGTCACAACATCACAACTTTTGATGACTGCTATACCACAAAAATAATTAAATCACTCCCCCCTGATTGCAATCCCTCAGAACTGAGAAGATGGGAACTATCATACCAGTGGTATACCAAGTCCAGAGAATCCCCTAACCTCAACATAAGATAAATCCATTCATTTTTTTTCCTAATAGCCTCAGACGTCTCCAATCTCTTTTCCCCTTACAGACTTATATAAACTATAATCACTCATATGCTCATGGAAACAATATATATATATATATATATATATATATATATATATATATCTTTAATCTATGCATCTGTGACATCTGATTTCAACTCTACACAATCTGTGATTACAATTTATATTTATTTTATTTCATTCTCTCATATTTCTTTTTGTGTTTTCTCTTTGATTGACAAAGACCACTGTGTTGTTGAAATATATCATTGGTTAAGTGCTTTTATGTGTTTCTATTTCAAGACTACAGAGTGGACTCTTACCAAGGTAAGTCTATCAGTCTCCTAGTCCAAAAAATCTCTCTATTTTTTTTTTTTAAACAACGTAGGTTATTCAGATACAAGAATATTTATTAATTTATATTCAAAGCTTTTCGTTGGTAAACAGTATCAACATCATCAGGAATGAAAATTACAATAAACATCAGTATTATTTGGGGGAAAAGAGATTGGAGACGTCTGAGGCTATTAGGAAAAAAAAATGAATGGATTTATCTGATGTTGAGGTTAGGGGATTCTCTGGACTTCGTATACCACTGGTATGATAGTTCCCACATTCTCAGTTCTGAGGGATTGCAATCAGGGGGGAGTGATTTAATTATTTTTGTGATATAGCAGTCATCAAAAGTTGTGATGTTGTGACTCGCAGCATGTTGAGCTGTTGGTCTATCCATATTCATAATTTTAACATCATGTCTGTGGCCATTCATTCTGATATTCAGACCATCCGTGGTCAGGCCTATGTACTGTGCTGAGCAAAGTTTACATTGTAGCTGGTATATGACATTTTTCGATGTACAATTATGATGACCCTGTATTTTGAAGACCATTTTTGTTGTTTGGCTGTTGAAACTATTTGCTGAGGGGTGTATTGGACATGTCTTGCATCTAGGTCTATTGCATGGGAAGGAGCCATGAGGAAGTTTGTGTGGTTTCTCTGCATTAGGGTCTGGTAGTTTAGGATGTACTAGGATGTTTTTCAAGTTGGGAAGTTGCTTGTACCAAATTTTTGCGGTGGATCGGTGAAAAGATTTTTGGTGTGGACGGAAGCTTGAAGAATTTTGGATCCATCTCTCAATATCTTGTTGAGTTTATGTAGACCAGGATGGTAGTCTGTTATTAAAGACAATTTATTTTGTTCTGTTTGTGGTTTATGGTGAACCGAGGATTGTGCTGAATGAATTTGGTTTTCAATGAGTTTTTTTGGGTATCCTCTTCTCTGGAAGGCTGTTGATATCTTTCTATTAAAATCTTCCAATTCCCCATCATTCGAACAGATTCTCTTACCCCTGATTGCTTGACTGTATGGAATAGATTGTTTTATGTTTATTGGGTGGTTGCTGTCGAAATGGAAATATTGTAGGTGGTTTGTCGGTTTGATGTGAATTCCTGTGTTGATATTTCCATTCTGGAGTGTTACCTCTACATCCAAAAAGGTGATGGCTGATGTAGATTTCTCCCACGTAAATTGAAGTGTGGAGAATTGTGTCAGGCTGTCTAAAAATGCCTCAAGTGTTGAAGCACCCTGTGTCCAAATTAGGAAGATGTCATCTATATAACTATACCAACATAATGGCTGGTGTGTTTGTGTCTTTAGAAAACTTTCTTCCAACAATCCCATGTACAGATTTGCGTACGATGGTGCCATTCTGGTGCCCATTGCTGTTCCCTTTATTTGAAGGTAGTTCGTTCCCTCAAACTGAAAGTTGTTCTTCTCGAGGATGAACCTGGTCAGGTTCACAAGAAAAGGTGTAGTGGGAGAAGGCTTGCCTGGGCGTTTGTTTAGAAAATTCTCTATTGCAGATAGGCCGTGTGCATGAGGGATGTTGGTATAGAGAGAGGTGACATCTATGGTGACCAAAATAGTTACCGGGGGTAGAGGTTGTAAAGTATTTATAAAACAGACGCAACAGGGTTTTACTATTTTATGAAGATATATTATTTCTATTTAATAACCAAAAAAAAAAACTACTCAAGAATAATTCATTAACATTTATTATTACAATTTCATCTCAACATTAAACAATACACAAAACAAAATTTTACAACTTAACAATTTTTAACAAAATATACTAAAATTCGATTCTTTAAATTTGAGTTACAAGGTTTTTATACCCTTGGCTAGTTTAAGATCTCTTGATATCTCGGGGTTATAGTATGGGCTATATTTTTAGAAATTCTTAGGTTAATTAAATAAATTTTGAACAAACAATATTAAATTTTGAAAATGCAAAAAGGCTAAACTATTTGAACTGGATTATTTCTTACTATTAATTAATTACAAGATATTCTAAAATACAAATTTAACTTCTCTACTATCTTAAAAGTCCACTAAAGTTATTTTATAGCGCTATTACTCAACTTAATAAATATCAAAATTTTGCTGGTCGCTTACGTAAATTCCCGTTCTCTCCAATTAAACAATTCACACACTTAAATCCGTTTTAGTTCTTTCAAATTATATTTTCACTGTCTTAACTCTTTCAATTTTCTTATTCCTGTTTAATCTGGCCAAGTTTACTCACAAAACTGTATAATTTAGACGAACTCTTTCCAAAAAAATAGAATTTTGACTGGTCCTGGCAGGTCGGTCTTGAAGCGTCACCCACGCCATCCAACTCAACTCCTAACTACGCGTCCTTTTTTTCTAAAATTGTTTAAATATGGCCGCCTTTCTTCTCCAAAAAACACATGTTGCCTGTAATCTAGTTTGTTTTCTTTTTCTTCACTACAATCGATTGTCACACTGACCTACATCTGTTTCACAGCTGACATACCAACAAGTTTGTTTTCACCAATTTTTATTTCGTTAAACTTTGGTTGAAATCTGATTGAAACTTACTGTTTCAATTTCCTATCGTCAACAAACCTTCCAGTGTTTATTTTATTAATATTATTAGTGTGTGAAGTGTCTTTGTGTTTTACTTTTGTAAATATTTCGAAATGTGTGTGTTTTGACTGGATTCAAAGAACATAACCTTCAATTTTCTTTTGTTTACAAACGTGTTCACTTTCTCCTTCAAGTAATTTCTTAGGCCTTATGTTATTACAGTTTACAAATTTGTTTACACATAACTATTTTTAGATTATCTTATTTTAATTTATGTGTTAGGTTATTTGATATAACAAATTTCCTAATGGATTTTACAGTTCAAATACCTTGTTTACAATTCCTAGGCTTTTACCAGAATTTAGTTTCAATTTTAACCTAACCAATCTTTTAATGAATTTCTTTTTTTTTTAAATTTTGAGTGAGTTATTTCTAATTTATTTTCCAATTCTTAAATAATATTATATAGCCCATTCTATAAATGTTACAATGTCCCCTAATTTAATTTCAATAAAAAAAATATTACTAATATCTACATTACACATTCTTTACATTTTACAAGCTTGATTAAATATACATATTTTTTTTTTTTTTTTAAATTAAATTTTAAATTAACATTTATTTCCTACTTGTACATTTTATTTAATAACTACCTGAACACATTTTTATTGAGTACGTTATACCTCAACACTTTGGCTAACTTATTGTCCATTGTCTTTACCACTTTTATAATTGTCCACTTAAAAGTCATTTATACCTTCATCTGTCCACTTTCGTCCATTTATACTTAATTCTATAATACAATTTTATCTTAACTCTTTACCAATCAAATACTGAGCTGAAAACTTCAAGCTACTTGTCTTACATGGTTTATACTAGTTTAAAACTCGCATAATACTATTTCATTAATTTTATATGTTGTTATTTATTATTCTATTTACTATCTCTTTTTTCGCATCCTCCCAACTATTCATCATAAATTTTTTTTTTCAATTAAAATTAATTTGTCTTAACCTTGCCTCAACCTCACTTCAGTTATAAATCTATCAACTCTATCTGAACACAACTATATTAAATTTAACCCCAATTTCATATTACTATTATTTTATTATTATTATTATTTTTTTTTTTAAACTCTTTATTATACTATATACTTTGTTACATATATATATATGACGGTAATTCACCTTACCTCCACTTATTAACGTAGACATTTATTTTATTTTAACATATTTTCGACGACATCAACATCATTAACACCCTTATTCACGTAGACATTTATTTTATTTCACATATTATCGACGTTATTTATATATTTCATTTTATTTTCAAATTCCCCTTTTTCCAAATTATATTTCCCCTTTTTATATTGTTATGCTCATCCAGAATATACCTATCTTTATCTTTACATTGCACCCTACTTGTACTCCTTCCGTTTTTATCCCTGCTATCTCTGTTTAATTAGGTTATTTAATATATTTTAACTTATTTCCCCTTGTCACTACTCTGTTTATCATTTATCTCATATTTATTTCGCTTTTAGCTTCATCTAACTCTCAGTTCGAAGTTAGTATTTTATCTCTTCTTCCAATCTCACATCCAGTTCAATTCTTTTCTTATATCATCTCAGTTTATTTTATATGAAGTTTAACATCTAATATTTTTAAAGGTTGCAATTTCATATACTCTATTTGATCATATCTATAGTTCCTTCGATTACACTATCCCTATATCAACGAATATAAATTTTGTTTTAATACTTATATATATCAACGCAGATTCTCCCTTACAATACGACGAAGTTTAAATACACAATTACCATATTTTTATTACAACGATGCTTTAATATTTATTATCATAGATTCATATTTCTTTTATAATATATAATATATATGACGAAGTTCCATTATTTATCAACGCAGATTCTCCCTTACAATACGACGAAGTTTAAATATACATAATTTTATCTTTATTCATTACTCGACGAAGTTTCCAATAAATTATCGTAGATATAGTTACCAACCCTTAAAACTTATCTCCTGCTAACGTTTTCTTATACACATAGTCACCTAGAGTTTATTCATATTGCTTCCTTCACCTATATTTAATATCTCCCTTCCTATTTTATTATTATTTTCCTTTTCCAGTTCTCCTTGATACATGTCATTTTACTGCCTGTGTCTATTAATGCCTGTAAACTTGTTTCCTCTATTTAATTTCTATTCCTGGGTTTCCTATGGTCTTAGTATTCCGATTGACTGTGGGCAAGCTGCTCTTTTCTTGTCCCCACGCCTGTCCTTGCCTTAACACCGTTTACATCTCCATTGTATCTTTCATCTGCTTCATAAGTTCTATTTTCTGTGTTTCTCTCATATTTAAATTCCATTTCCCATTTTCCAAACTTGAGTTGTGCCTCCACATCCATTAACATATCCGTACCTATGATCATTTCTCTCAACAGGCTTTGTACCACTATGCATTGAAACGGATATTTAACTCCTTCCATTTCTCCTATTACCATTTTCATTTTATTAATCTGTTCAGTGTTCCTTTTAGTTGCGGTTTGAATTGTTATATTTTTTATTGGCAGTACCTCCATCTTTCCTACTTCATTTCTTAATTTTAACTCTCCTAACTCTTCTGTGTTTTTCTTTGTTATATATTCGACTTTCTCTATCTCTTTTTTATTAATTTCTATCTCATCAGCTATTATTTCATTTGTTTTCTCAAAATTTTCCTTAATCTCCTCTAATTCTCCATCTTTCTCCTCTAAGTCTCTTCTCTCATCCTCTACTACAGCATTATTCTTTTTTCTCCACTGTTCCCTCATATCCTCTATCATTCTCCTATTTTCTTCCTTTAGGCTTTCGAATTTCTTATCCAACCTACTCATTTCCAACCTACTTGAGGCAAATCCTCTGTTCATCTCTTCTCTCCCTTTTAGACTCATTTCCATGAGAGATCTCATCATTTCCCTTAAATCTTCATTTTCATCATTTCCCCATTTTTTTTGTTGGGTTTGCATAGGTAGTCCCCTAGCTTCTTCTACCTCAATGTTAACTATTGGCATATCTGTGCCTTCCATTTTTATTTCTTTCATTTCCAAAATTGTCCCTTTTTCCTAGTCCCCTACAACTACCAGCTCGCCTATATTTTTTCTTTTTTTAGCTGTAAGTAAACTTATTATACACATAAACCATTTTTATATATACTATAAACCTAGCCTTGATTCTATTCAACTCAGTGTTTGGTTTTACAAAATTTTTCTAAATCTATTTCCAGTTCAAATGTTTTTCATATAAAAAGTTCTAAATTAATTTTGATTCAAAATCTCTCTAAATAAATTTTATCGAGCCCCCACGTTGTTGCGCCAATTATAACATAATTATAAAACAGACGCAACAGGGTTTTACTATTTTATGAAGATATATTATTTCTATTTAATAACCAAAAAAAAAAAACTACTCAAGAATAATTCATTAACATTTATTATTACAATTTCATCTCAACATTAAACAATACACAAAACAAAATTTTACAACTTAACAATTTTTAACAAAATATACTAAAATTCGATTCTTTAAATTTGAGTTACAAGGTTTTTATACCCTTGGCTAGTTTAAGATCTCTTGATATCTCGGGGTTATAGTATGGGCTATATTTTTAGAAATTCTTAGGTTAATTAAATAAATTTTGAACAAACAATATTAAATTTTGAAAATGCAAAAAGGCTAAACTATTTGAACTGGATTATTTCTTACTATTAATTAATTACAAGATATTCTAAAATACAAATTTAACTTCTCTACTATCTTAAAAGTCCACTAAAGTTATTTTATAGCGCTATTACTCAACTTAATAAATATCAAAATTTTGCTGGTCGCTTACGTAAATTCCCGTTCTCTCCAACTAAACAATTCACACACTTAAATCCGTTTTAGTTCTTTCAAATTATATTTTCACTGTCTTAACTCTTTCAATTTTCTTATTCCTGTTTAATCTGGCCAAGTTTACTCACAAAACTGTATAATTTAGACGAACTCTTTCCAAAAAAATAGAATTTTGACTGGTCCTGGCAGGTCGGTCTTGAAGCGTCACCCACGCCATCCAACTCAACTCCTAACTACGCGTCCTTTTTTTCTAAAATTGTTTAAATATGGCCGCCTTTCTTCTCCAAAAAACACATGTTGCCTGTAATCTAGTTTGTTTTCTTTTTCTTCACTACAATCGATTGTCACACTGACCTACATCTGTTTCACAGCTGACATACCAACAAGTTTGTTTTCACCAATTTTTATTTCGTTAAACTTTGGTTGAAATCTGATTGAAACTTACTGTTTCAATTTCCTATCGTCAACAAACCTTCCAGTGTTTATTTTATTAATATTATTAGTGTGTGAAGTGTCTTTGTGTTTTACTTTTGTAAATATTTCGAAATGTGTGTGTTTTGACTGGATTCAAAGAACATAACCTTCAATTTTCTTTTGTTTACAAACGTGTTCACTTTCTCCTTCAAGTAATTTCTTAGGCCTTATGTTATTACAGTTTACAAATTTGTTTACACATAACTATTTTTAGATTATCTTATTTTAATTTATGTGTTAGGTTATTTGATATAACAAATTTCCTAATGGATTTTACAGTTCAAATACCTTGTTTACAATTCCTAGGCTTTTACCAGAATTTAGTTTCAATTTTAACCTAACCAATCTTTTAATGAATTTCTTTTTTTTTTAATTTTGAGTGAGTTATTTCTAATTTATTTTCCAATTCTTAAATAATATTATATAGCCCATTCTATAAATGTTACAAGGTACAGATATTTGTGAGAGTCGATCTATGAAATGATTGGTGTCCTGGGTATGTGATGGAAGGTTCTTTACTAAGGGTTGAAGGTGTGAGTCGAGGAAAGCTGAAATTCTTTCCGTTACTGAATTGCAGCCAGCAATTATTGGTCTACCTGGTGGAGGGATTATGTTTTTGTGGATCTTTGATAATATATAGAATTGAGGAGTAGAGGGTTTTCATTATATAATAGATTAAGTTATGTTTTGGAGGAATAATACAGTGTTTCTGTTATCCTCCTATCTACTCAACTGGTGCCTATCCACCACAGTCCCGATGATAAAGGTTAATCGAGTTTTACTATATATAATATCACTGTTGTTACACTCCATTGTTTTTATATATATATCATTGTTTTTTATGAACTTGATAATAATATAAATAAACAATATTTGGACATAGATACGTTTATCAAAATATTTTTTTTTTTCATTTTGAATTGAAAAGTAAAATTGTTTCTTCACTTTATATGCCCTGTATACTTAGAGACAAATGTTAAATATGTAACTGTAAATTTTCACGGATTCATTATGATAAACAGATGTTATTTACAATCATATGATAAAACTGTAAATGTATACAATACATCACTATACTGTTTCAGTCTGTTAAAACACTGACTGTATGGAAATTGACACCAGAGCGGTCCATATTTTCAGTAATTAATAATTCCTTCACTGGTTATCTGTTATGAAGACATAAAAATTAAAATAAAGGATCATTTTTTTTAAAGTTACAAATATATATGTATAATGTTGGCAAGCAAAGTGACACAAAATGGGCATAATGTACATCATGGCACAAAAGGCGTGGCAGGATATTATAGTCAAATATCAGGTCATTTTTCAGCTTCAGGGATAATCTGAGCTATTTGTTTTTAAAAAATGGTATTTTTTCATTATTCATGTTGGTAAAACTGGATGTTGTCATTTCTTCTATAAATATTGGCATTCATATAAGTAAACATTTGTTTTGAATGATATAACTCAAAAAAAAATTTGTATTTGTGATTGAACATTTTTACTACTTAAATAAAAATCATGTTATTAACAGGTTTGCTTGGTTTAAAGTTAGTTTTAAAGTATGAATATTTGTTAACAGGTA
This sequence comes from Prosapia bicincta, assembly GCA_036971475.1. Classification (NCBI taxonomy): domain Eukaryota; kingdom Metazoa; phylum Arthropoda; class Insecta; order Hemiptera; family Cercopidae; genus Prosapia; species Prosapia bicincta. The sequence continues at coordinate 159,244,766 of JBAIZL010000002.1, forward strand.
ACAAATCCCAATGTCAGGTGGACTGAGTTTATTTGCCATTGGCCTTTATGGGCAGTATATGTGGCACATTTTGCAATGAATTGGTCTAATTACATTATTATGCAGTGGTTACCCACATACTTAGCAAGGTATCTGGGTGCTAATAAGGAAAGCATTAGCTTCACGGCAGTTCCTTACATCGTCAACTCAGCAGTTGGAATAGGTATTGGCAATTAACTATTTTTACTTGGTCTAAGAACAACATAAAACTAACTAAAGTGGTAATTCTATTTTAAAAATTTATGAAATATATTATTCCTATTAAAATGTAATTACTAAAATGTGAAGAATATTACTATTGTGAACATATTTTAGATGGTAATAAAACAGTTCAAAGAATATAGATGTTCCAAAGGTAACATTACTCTTGAAATAAATAAAAATATTATGGAAAAACATTATTTAAAAAAAATTATTTTGCATATTCCCCTATTAAGCCATATACCAAAATGTTTTAACTTAATTTGTAAAAACTGTTTTTGTTATAGAGAAATTTTAAGAAAACAAATTATGATTTGGAAAAAACAAAAAAAGATGAAGATTCACCAAGAATCTAGTCTCCTTAACAGACTACTTTCAATGTCCTAGAAAAAAACTTCATTTATATAATTGGTAACTTGTATATTTATAAAGGTGGGGTCTTGATTGTAAAACTTGTTTGCATTCTATATCATATCTCCTATGACATTCTAATTTTATTGTGTTCATCCTTTTGTCTTTTTAGCCTTGTAGATTTTTCTTCTTTAGAATCATTATGGTTAGATACTTCATCAGAAATTATTTTTGTTCTGTGGAGGGTTTGATTTTATCATGCCCATTACTTTATATTATTTATATTATTTTTCTTAAAACTAAGGTAACAAATTATATACTTTAAACTAAGATTCTTCTGTTTCAAACTTATATGTACATTTTATAATTTTATATGCATTAACATATAGCACCAATGAATTGCAACAATGCTTAGCACTGATAAATTGTGGCAATGTTCAGTGTTGATAAACATATGCAAAATGTTGATTTGTAGAACTGACTCAAATGTACTGATGTTTAAAGCCAATGCATTGTGATCATGTATACTGCCAAATTATAGTCCAGCACTTTTACCGCTGAATAACCCTGAAGGTTAGCATAACACCATGCTTATAGTGCAAGTTACATTCTCTGTTATATAAACTTAATACCAACTTAGGAGGTAATAAAAAACTAGTAAAATATTGTAAACTGAACATCAGATTGCATCACTAAAAAGATAGTTTTTATAAATAAACACCCATACTGTAATAAACTTATACTAGCCCATTAGAGTAAATTTTTATATTCAGGTGCATACTTGTTAAAGGGTTAAAATTAAGTGTACATTTTAAAAGAAATTATTCAAAATACTTTAATTTTTATTTTCAGTGGCAGGACATTTTGCAGACACTCTTATCAGTAGAAGATGGAGTGTGCTCTCTGTAAGGAGGCTAATGAGCAGTGTTGGACTTCTTGGTCCAGGAATATTTTTACTTGCCTTCTGTGCTGTTGACAATCTGTTAGCGGCAGTAGTGTAAGATACATTTGTTTTAGTTTTAAAAGTATTAAGTTTGTTACAGACATTTAAAGATTTATGTAAAGAAGAATTTTATTTATATCTAATATAGATGAAATAAGATTCAAACATTAAAAAAAAATAAACAGTTGCAATTTTTTTACTCATTTAAATTAGTTTTTGTGTTATTCACAGTACTATTTAAGTGTTATTTTTATTACAAAGTAGTTAGGATTTCAATTAGAATAATATTTGTTTTTCATGGCATCTCTCAATGTTTGTGTATAAGTCTGTCCATGATTATAAATACTAGCATAAAATTAATGAGTCTAGATATAAATAATGTATAGAATATAATCTTTTTGTAACTGATGATTTGTACCTCACAAGACATTCTTAGACTGACAGATACCAATCTAAAAATTCTACACTACATCAAAAAAGCAACAAACTTAACACAGTAGAATACTACGAGATATACAAACCCCATAAATACTATCCACAACACATTCTAAATGACAAAACACACAATCAAAATACTATATTTAAGCACATAATTAACAACTACTCAATGAACAATACACAGCACAAAACAGAAATACACCACAGACTCACACCAACACAACACACCTGAGCAACAGTCTTGTTATTGACTCGCAGCATTGAATAATGCACTGACCTAGTGTGAAATGCGTCTGCTGAATAAATCAGTAAGTAGTGGTTTTTGCCAAGTTAATACGAAAAAAGTATAATTTATACTAAAACCTCAAGAAGTACAACACAAGAACTGCAAGATGATTTCGACTTTTTTGTATTTTGGTATTTCTAAATTAGTTATAACTACAACGTGGGTTTTTAAATAAGATATTCAGATCCTGTTACAGACAAATTATTCAGAGTTTGGTCTAAATCATATGATATTGTCTCTGAAGAAGCTGATAGAGTAGCACCATTTTATCAGACTAAAAACTGTTCTAAATATTTTTTATATCTGAAATAAGAGAGTGGAAAATTATAAATGTTTTTAGCATATATCTTATATTTTCGTGTATGCCTTATAATTTTTACTGAAAATTTTATTTAAAGAAATGTCTACCCATGGTGCATAAGAATTTAAAAAGTTAAAGCAGTAGTTATGCCATATTAACTCTGTTTACGGTTCATTCAAACTTGTCTGCCAGTATAAAGCTCTGAAAAATTGAGACACCGACACAGTTAAATTGACAAAGCCTTTTATGCTGCAAGTGTTAATTCTCATTTTTAATAATCCAGAACTTCACCTGTTTTTATTGACATAGGCTACTTACTTACTTTGAGAATTAAGTGCTGATATGTAGCTCTTTGGGTTTTTGTGTTGAGGGCCAGGCCAATCACTTAATCTTCATGGCTTGTGAAAAAAACAAACAGTAGTATGATACATCAACCCTTTTTATTTGCATTAAATATTTATATCTTGATCCTGTAGAATATGTTTATAGCATTTAAAACATTAATTAAATATCTCTTATGAGATATCAAATGTTCATATTTTTTTTTTTTAAGGATTGTTATTTATATAAATATTACCTTTGTACAAAGATCACCTGCTAGCTTTGTATCAATAGGTGCATGGCACATAAAACAGTCACAGTGATTATAATATATTCTTGGTCTCTATTCAAAATTCGTCTACTTGTTTATTAAAAAAAATACTACAGCATTCATAAAGCAATATTGTATATTGTAAACATTTTTATTCTGTTCATTTAGATTTATTTTGTTCGTTTTGCAAATCAAAACATTTTCATACCTTCAGTGTTATAAGGGTCACTATTAATATTTTGAGCCTTGGCAATACTGTTTGTTGTAGGGTATTAGCTAATAATTCTATTTGAAAGCTTGACATTTATAACCATAAATACACTACATATATTATAAACAATGCATTGTTTGTGTCGTTTATAGCCATTTAAGAAGATTGTGTCAGTAAAAAAATTGAATTGAATTGTGAAAACCTTCTTGCAATGATTTATTACGATTTCTGACACCATGGATTAACTAGTCATCTGTGCACTGATCAACTTAATTCCACTTTTAGTGATGAAGCCCCTTCCTTTGCCACTGTGAAACGCTGGTATAACGAGTTCAATTGTGGTCGTCATTCTCTCAATGATGAATTTTGTGAAGGTCCTCCAAAGTCTGTTGTTGTTCCTGAAAACATTGATGCTGAGCAAAATATGATCATCCAAGATTGTCATGTGACATATTGTGAGATTGAGACATCTTTAGGCATTAGTCCCACTACCATACATAAAATAGAACATTTAGCTGTGAGAAAGGTGTGTTGTCGTTGGATCCCAAACAATTTGACAAAAGCACAAAAGATGCTTGTGTCGATTGGTGCAAAAAATGAATAAAAAATTCAATCCTGGTGCTTCTAAAGAGGTGTATAAGATTGTAGCAGGTGACGAATCATGGATTTATGCATATGGGCCAGAATGAAAACAACAATCAGTGGTATGGGTGTTTCAGGACGAACCGAACAGAACAAAAGTTGTTCGTGTCCAAACAAATAGTTGCTTGTTTTGTTCAGGGAAACTGGTCATGTGGCAACAGTACCTTTAGAGAAGTGTAAAACAGTAAATTCTGAATGGTATAAAACCATTTGCTTGCTAGAAGTCTTTGGTGAAATCAGAAAAACAAACAAGAAGCCTGCACAAGACAACACAAGCTCCGATACATCTCGTGAAACAACCAGTTTTTTCAACACTCAAGAAATCCAATTGATGGGTCATCTGCTTTACAGTCCTGACTATCAAGATTAAATTGCAAGGACGATTTTTGTGGGCAGAAGAAGATGTTGAAGCATTCAAAAACCATGTTTTGGAAGTACCCGAAGCAGACTGGAAAAGATGCTATGAGAACTGGTTCCAACGCATGCAAAAGTGTATAAACCTTAAAAAAGAATATTTTGAAAACCAATAAAACCACTTTCAAGAAAAAATATTTTATATTTATCCTTAGGCTCAAAATATAAATACTGACCCTCACACAAAAATATTCGATTAATTGTTTGTTTAAATTTTTAAAAGATTACCAGTAATTTTTATGTCTACTCCCTGCCCCTTTGTTTAGAGATAACTAATTTTATATCATTTAACTAGTTTTTTTAAGAATCTAGTTATTTTTAGTAATTTTAATTTTATAATATAACATAATATTTTCTGTTACAAAAAATGCCTTTTTTTTATTGTTTCAGATTTGTGTCCATCTCTATGGGTCTTTGTGCATGTAACTCTGCTGGTCACCTCAGCAATCATGCAGACATTGCTCCCAATCATGCTGGAGTAACATTTGCAATTTCTAATACTCTAGTAAGCCATCTTTATCTTTATCGGTTATTTATTGGTAATGGGATATAATTTTTTCCTAAACACCTTTCTGAAAATTAAATTATCTGTAATGAATCAACCTAATTTAATAAAATAGAATTTTTATTATTCCCTATTTTTAAATATATTTTGGTGATGGTTGAAATTTGTATTTGTGCTCATATTTTAATATTTGCATTTATCTAGAGTAAAATTGCCACTTAATAACAATATTTTTGTTATCATATTTGCAATTATAAAAGTTCCTTAATTCTGAATAAAATGAACAATTTATTTCTATTAATTTTTTGTAATTTTGTAGAAACAAATGGCAAAATTTGAGGCCAAAACAAAAATCAAGCAAATTTCTTCCTTATGATTTAATATAAATTGAAATTCATTCTAATTACAGAAAACTCTATATAAGAAGACTTTATAGCAAATCATTTATACAGTGTTAAATACAAATTGATAATAATTTGATCATTGATAATTTTTTGTTGTTTGTGATTTGTTAGCACATTAATACCCTATCTTTTAATAGTCTCCTTTATTACTTCCTTGTTACCATAATAAAATTTATTGCAGATGGTGAGTTCTAGTATATGTGATAGATTTCAACAATTTTAATCTTGTTCTTGTGTTTTTGAGCTATTTCCTTATATGACTGATTTCAGAAATCAATCTAATTCTTGTATTTTTTAACTAATCTCTTTTAAAACTCAACATTCAGGCTGCTGAATTCTGAAAATGTTTGCCCCTATAATAGAGCTTTAAAAATCTATTAACATTATATATTTCCTCCATAACATATTTATACTAGTTATATTAAAAAAAAAAAAAAAAACTATGTAGTACTAAACCCTCAATGTCACCATCAATATCACCAAATTTACTGCACTATCGAGTAGCGTGTGCTCCAACTCAGACTATTCCAATACTTAAATAAGTTGTAACTGAAAAATAAAAACTAGACTAAGAGTTTTACCTAAATTGCAGGGGATAAGTTTGTTATAAGAAACAATTAGGTCAGCAATTAAATCCTATTTCATCTGTTCTGTCATTCCAAAGATATATATATGACATTTTTCTTTTGATTCTCGAGTCAATTCTCGATTCTTTTAAGTTACATAGGCCAACATGATTTTCTTTAATAATGAGTTTAATTAACATCTTAATCATATGGTGAAGTATTTTTAAAGTAATAATTTCTGTTTTAATATAATAGGCTACAAAAAACGTTGAACCTTGATTTATGAATAGGAAGGTCTGAAAGCATAACAGATTAAGGCGGGAATGTTGAATTACGACAAATGTTAACTTCAGTTCATAATTACAATATATTGGCAGTAATAGCCATTTCAGAATACTTACATTCATTTAAATACTGTACAGCCAAATTCTTCATTTTCTGGGATGTAAAATAATTGTTGTAATAATCTTTTAAAATAAATCTGTCGAGTTCTTCAATTTCTAAGATCTAATATCTTCCTCCAAAAATTTACATATTTTGCCAGGTTTTCTAAAAGTTCTATTACATTGATATTTTATCATTTAATTTGTATCTTTAATATTAATTTTTTAATAATACTTTGAAGACTTGTTTTTATTCATGCTGGTTTTAAAATTATATTTCATTTCTTATTGTTTTTTTCATGTACGGTCTGGCATTAATACTGTAAGGTAGCATATACAAATTTAATTAAGCTTCAAATGTAACCTTATTCATGAAGGTTTATTTTTTAAAACTTCATCAATTTCAAATTAATGGAGGTTTTAATTTAGCTATTTAAAAAAATATTTTTGCGTATGTACGTTGGATAAATGATGCTTAAGTTCATTATTTTATAATTTAAATATTCTTCAATCAACACAAATGTGACAGTGGTATATAATATAACATGGTTCAGTATACAATAAATAACTGTGCACAAGAGTTTTCATAGAATATTTTAAATGACTAATAATTATAAAATCCTGAGTTTAACAACAATAACAGGTTTTAAAATTTCATGCTATTGATTTCCATGTTTAAAGAAGTCTCATTGCCAATAATGTATCTTGTCACACATTTTTCCTACCATTGTCTAAAACTTCTCTCGTTAAACATATGTGTATGTCTTGCATTGTCAAACAAAACTACATTCATAATTTCTTTAGAAGTAATTTTTAGTATTTTAATACTGTTTAGTTATTTTTAATCAACATGTTTTAACTGTAATTTTTCAATTCAAATAATACATTTTGTATAGATGTTTTAAGACATTGTAATTGGTCAAACTTACTTCTTCGTTCAGGCGTCCAGCTTCAGGTGTAGCCGATAGCCCGATGTCCATCATATATAATAGATGCAATAGCGCCCAGTATTGTTTATTTTTTAGTATTTCCTGCCATGCGGATTTTTAGAATATCCCTTGCAGGAATTGGGTAGTGACAATTAAATAATATATGCTCCAAGCTCTCCTCCTCATTGTCGCCACAAAGTTGGTATTGTGGCGAATCCGAAAGGGCAAATCGGAACAAATATTTTTGAGTCACAATGTGACCTGTACATGCTCTAGCTGCGAAAGTAGCAATCGGACAAGGTATATTTTTGTATGTATCTTCCTTAGTTGGCTTTGGTTATTTTTGGTACACATTTTGACCCTTGGTCCCTGACTTCCAAATATCTTCCTTCTGAGCTCTTGCATTGCAGTAAGGAGAATCTATTTCAATTAGCCAGAAACATTGAACAGGCCTCTCTGGCAATTTTGTCCTCTATTTTGTTATTAATTACACCACATTGTGATGGCACCCACTGCAAAGTTATAGTTTACCTTTTAGAAGATATAGAAACTGTTTCCTGATTTCATCAATTCTGAAGAAGTATGCGCTCGTCTTGGATCTGGATAAAGCTTCCAAGGCCGATTTAGAGTCATTGAAAATGCAAATATAATTGCTCTTCAGTGAGTAGCAGCTTGCTAATGGATCGCTAGCAGTTCAGCATCCATGCTGGATTGAGTATTTGCATGTACATAATACCGATCACCATTGATTTGCTTAAAGTAGCCTGCACCTGACTTCGTGTTATCTTTATCCAAAGACCTTTCTGTACAAATGTTTATATGATTACAGTACTCATCATCAATCATTTTTGCCACGACTGCTCTCAAATTTCGGCATGATCGGTTTTAGTCACTTTTTGAGGAAGTTCCAATACTACTTGGATGCCTGGCCAGATCCTAGATGATTCCTCGTTCAACGATGGTATTTGTTCTGGGTTGTTATGCAGATTTGATAGGTGAATAAAGTTTTAATGTTACACCTACGAGTATCAAATTTGTATAGTGGCTGTTTGATTGTCAGAGTTTTAATCTTTTGAAATTCATTCTACATCTGCCTTCTAATGAAAAATTCAATGGGTTCCACTCCCAGTTCAACTTTCATTGCAGCTATTGAAGTTGTTCTTGTGCAGCCCAGGCAGAGGCGAATTGCCTCTGATTGAATAGCTTGAATTTTATTTATGTTTATTTTGCAGCAGAAGCCTATACTTTGCAACAATATGTGTCCTTTGACCTCACAAATAAGAAATAGAAGAACTTCAACGTTGTGTCCACGCCCCAGTCACATCTGGCTTTCAAGGCATTTAGCCTAGGTGTACAACATAATCCACATGTGCTGACCACCTTAATTTTGAATCCAACACAACCCCCAGCAGTTTTAGGGGTTTATTATGCTGAAGCACTGTGCCATTTAGTGTGAGGTGTGGTATGTAATTTGTAAGGCTATTTTGCCTAGAAAAAAAGGTGCATTCACTTTTCTGACGAGAAATTTTCAATGACTACTTCTTGCACCATCTACTTATGATATCAAGAGCCTTTTGAACAGACCGAGTGGCTTTTTCTTCATTAGAATTCATAGCCCATATAGTTTTGTCATACGCTAAAGTAGCACACTGTACATCCGGTGGTAGCTCACTAGCAATATCTTCCAATGCAATATTGAAAAGATTTGGGCACATTATGCTGCCCTGTGGTATGCCATTTTCAATGTTATATTTTCAGGAACTTGCATCATTTTTCACGCTCTCAGTGTGACTGTTTTCAAGAAACCTTACAGTGAATTGTGGTAATTTACCCCCAATGCCTAATTTCATACATTGTAGGATGACTGTAGCATGGGGTATTATGTCAAATGCTGCTTCAAAATCTATCATGGTTACTGATGGTTATCCATCAGCTACTGTGAACGTTTTAGATTCAAACCCCTCATATACTTTATTGGTGAAATGCAGTAAAACATCAACTGTGCTGTGTTGAGGGGCAGAACCTGAATTGCAAGACTCCAATCTCCAAGTTAGCCTTTTGTTGACTAGTAGCTGCAATAGTTTCCCCAAATTAGATGTTAACAAGATAGGCCGGTATAATGATAACTTTGCATCATCCTAGTCTGGCTTCAACAAGGGAATGATTTCTGCTGTTCTCCAACTCAATGGTATTTCACCCGTTTGTCATATATTTTTATATAGGACAAGTATCTGCAAACAAATCCCAGATGAGCAGTTGCTCAACATCTTATTATGGATATTGTCTGGTCCTGGAGCTGAGCATTTTAGCTGATCAATATAATCCCTCTCTTCAGCCATTGTGAATGTGGAATTGTCAGGGTCTGTGAGTCTAAAGAGATGATCCATTTGGCATAATAAAAATGGAGTTATTGTAGTGCACTGTAGTTTACATTGAGTTGCAATGTAAAGTGCTGACTTTATTGGTTCTCGTCTTTGCATAAACTTTACACGGGTGAAATACTTTTGCTACCAAAAAACTGTTTCCATCACTTATCTCTCGTTTAAATTTGATTTTTCTCTCTTGAGTTTTGAGGGGGAGTTTTAGTCATACGATTCCATAGATTGGTTCTTTACCTACTACTTGTCTATAATGAATATCGATAGGCAGAGCTTTTGTGAATTTAAAAGGTAAATGTCTTTTCATATTTGGCAGAGTTTTTTATTGGCCCTGCCATTTTTGAATATTCATTCAAAGCGGTCTAATCACATCACAACAAAACTCTTCTAACGCTAAAGCAAGAAGTTGAACTAGCCACTGCCCAAGGTGTAGCATTGGTAGGGGATTGATGCAGTATGTGATGTGCAATACTTTCTGGATGGCCACGATATATTTTATTGAAGAGAAATGTACTTTATATTAATAATTATAATGTTAATATTACTGTATGGTATAGATAGCTACCCTGAAACATCTTTAATGATTGCTTCTGTTTTAAATTTTAGGCAACAATTCCAGGTATTCTGTGTGGACCTTTAACAGCTGAGTTAGTGACAACATCTAATGGGCGATGGTTTCCTGTATTTGTTTTAGCAGCAGGAATTAACTTTACTGGGGGTGTCATCTACTACAGCCAAAGCTCAGCGTCTCAAGTCCTCTGACACTGTACGTAAAATGTTATATTATTTTAATATCAGTATTTCTTTGATATATGCATTTTTAAAATATATAAAAAACAAACTAAAGATATATATATATATTTATATATTATTAGTTCTTAAACATGTACTCATAGTTTTGTTATGCAAGAATATTCTTTTCCTACACTTGATAAGTAGCTCAAATATACAATCATCTAAAGAACTCTTCAACCTTTTGTTTTTGTTAGGATATTAGTTGAATTTGCAATTTTATTCAATTTTTATGTATTTCGCTAACCTACATTGCTGTTAGAACTGTTTTTAATCTTTTAAAACAACTTTTAATGTATTTAATAATACCCCAAGCATTTATTACTTCATATATTTTTAACGAATTTCGTTCAAACATTTATACTCCCTAACTTGTTATCCTCTATTTTTTACATCCACTTTTGCTTGTTCAAAAGATATTTTGTGATTAGAATTAGTTCTAGAATGTAGAACATGTAGTGTACTTGTGATCTCTAAGTATAACCTACCCAGGATTGTACAGAATATTTGTACTCTATTAGGAATAATTCATGTCATTCAAAATGTAAAGCAAAGAAACTTTTATTCTTGAAATGTAACTTTGAATTCAACTTTAAATATACCAAACTTCTTCAGACTGAGGTGTTCTAAAAAACTTGCCACACTTGATCCAGAGCTATTCAAGAGACAGGTATTTGGAATTAGATAGTTGGATAAGCTAAGCAAAATTAAAAAATTAATGGTATTCTGGTAATAATATTATTAAGTAAAGTTTTCTAAATATTATTAGGTAAAAAAATTATTTTAAGGATAACTCAGAGTACTGTTTTAATTTGTAAACTTTTGCACATAGATTGGCTGAAAATATCCTATTTTGTTATTTACATGGGTGATATTATGGTACTATGTGAGATGTAAAATGAAGGATACTTTTCACACACAGTTTTCCTGAATCTGGTAATGCAAATAGTAAGATTAACACGCTCAGCATGGTGGCGATATTGGTGATCTCATCAAACTACTGTCTGTTTTTCGCTAACTTCCACCTCTGATGGCAGTGGAATGCTATGCGGGTTGCATAGTTTGTTGTAGAATCTAATTATCGTGACCATTGTTTTCATCTCATAATTTTATTTCTAACATATACAGGTTTATTGAGGACATCAAAACAGTGTATTAGACATTAAAATATTGTTTTATTTATCGGTTCACAATGAAAAAAAAGAAATACAAATGATAAAATACTGTATGACAAATAATAAAACACAATAAAGAATACAGAGAAAAAAGATAATTTACATAAAAATTTAAAGTACCTACTACTAAAATATACTTCATACTAAAATAACCACTCAACGTTTAACTTGGAATGTTTGTTTCTGTTTGTATCATGTGTTTCACAAAGCGATATCGATAATGTAAACACAGACATGGATAATGCATATGTCATGTCCGAGACTATTTATAGCCGAGATTAGCTGACATTTGTTTACTACAATCTTAAGATAACACATTAGGTTTTTGGGCGACCAAGCATTTTGGCAATGACTCATATTTACAATAGTCTGTTCCCACCTCGAGTTAGTTCATTCACTCTAGGATGATTATCCTAGATAAACGATAGGACAATTAGCGTTAATTCAAAAAAGCTTAGTTTATTTTTATGATCATTGTTTTTACCGAATATTTTGCCGCGGTAAGTGATTCAAACTAAAAAAAAAGACTAAAATATAAAAGTTAAACCAAATTAAATCTGTGCATAAGACTCCCTGAAGGATTGTTTCAGTTGAAGCATCAAAAGTTAACTTGGGATAGTCGGATTTAAAAACTACTCAGGCACAATGTTCTCCAAACTCTTCTGAAGCACTGATGTAAAAATCAATCCTTTATACAAACACGTATCGACACTAGAGAAGTTTCAATTAGACTGGGAGTGAGAGTGGCGGTGCGCTCGCCGTCTCTCAGAAGGGAAGCAGAGAGCGCACCGGTACACTCTCAATGCCTCGTAGGGAACACAGAGAGTGCCGGTACGTTAGCCGTGCTGAACGTGTTAAGCTAAATTAACTGTGTGACTCATAAGGCAGCATTACTGAACACCTATTTCAATCCTGTTTCAACAAACACACATAGAAACAGATGATCATCTAATGTTTAAGTATAACCTGGGCTCTAAACATCAATTGGAGGCAATTTTGCTCCTTGACTGGAAAAGCAGACTCATCTATTTTAATAGGCCATGGCGAATATAGGTGGCTGACAGCAATCAAAAGAGATTGACTTCTGTTGATTTCCCTATCAATTCTTATATATAATGCTGAAGTCTCGGCTGATATTACCGACTTATAATATAAAAAATGCTTCATTGTTAATTTAATAATAATAATATTTTTAATAATTTTGTTCTTCTTTGGAGAGAAGAAAGGATAGTTGAAAGATAAACCATGAAGCAAGTCCTTCATCTTCAGAGGTCAGAAAAAGTGCAAAGTCTATGACAAAAGCACTGAGATTAGGAAACAACAAGGCTGATAATAAATTTATACGAGAGTATAAGACATGAGTTCATTGATGAAACCCTCTATGTCACATAGTACTTTCAGAATTGGGATACTATAGTTAGTACCTTCATAAATTGGAAAATGTTATCACTTAAGTTTTTTGGGTAAATTTAATGACTGTTTTGTTCTATAATAAAACGTTCAGCAATTTTTGTCATGATAACATATATAAACAGTGTTACAACTATGTTAGTTTATTTTACGTGACTTTTTTCAAGAATTAACTAAATTTTGTTTTTAAAAACTTCAGTGTAGTGACTAAATATATTACTATGTACCACGACATTCAATAACTCTTTGCATGATACTTAAAGAATTGCAAATATTCACTTAAGCACTCAATTTAATTGAAAAAAGATTTTTTTTCAAAATAAATTTGTTATATTTCTTTTAGTTTTATAGGATTTTAGATTTATAGGATTTTATAGGAAGTAATGATAAAAAAAAACTTGTAGTCGAAAAAACAGCATCAGTGCCATTGACATTAGATAATCTTCATAACTTCGGTCAAAACTCGTTAGAAATGTTTATTATTTACAGGAGCATTCATAACAAAAATCCATAAGTTTTTGAAAATAATAGAATATATACATAAAAAAGGAATAAAATAACCTATACATAATATAAAATAAATTCACAAGTAAATAAAAGTAAGCAAAAACTTACACTGCTTGCTGCCTTGTCGCGAGCAAATATATCTGTTTGCTGCATACAGCCTTGTCACAGAATGAATTTGCATATGACACACCTAAGCAAAACTTAACTGTTTGTTATATTTAAAAAGTACTTAACTTAGTGAATACGTAATTGTGTACTTCTTGACGCAATTTAAAACATTCATTCCTTTTACGAAGCTAATCCTCTACTGGAGGCATCGGTTAGGTATAAAGGCTGTAACGGGATGGATTTATGACTGTAGAATGGGGTGGGTTATTTAGGTTGTGTCTCATGTAATGGAAAAGGCTGATGGCTTCAAAATGTGTGTAATCATTTAATATGTTTTCTTTATTTGTTGCGTAGTGTTTGTATATCTTGTATATTTCTAATGTTGTTAGTTTTTTACTTTGTTTTAATGTGTGTAAAACATTTAAATTAGTATGTATGTCCGTATGTGTGTGTTGCGTGTTTTTTAGGTGTTTTGTGTAGCTGGACTTTGGGTTTGTTTGTTTTCTTAATTGGGTATTCACTTAGTTAAGTACTTTTTAAATATAGTTTAATCAGTGAATTCAAGATGATTACATCAAGCAACTTTAAGTGTTTACGTCTGGCAACTGCTAAAATGAGTCATACAACTAACAAAATGATTCTCATACACTACAGAAACATTCTAATGCATTTTATTGACGTTTTTATGAACTTTACGTGATAGGTTTTAATTGCTTTCTTATAGGCAATAGGGAAATATTCCGCTTATGGATGTGAAGTGACATTTAGGATCAGCGGAATATTCCACTTATTAAGTATGAAGGGTTAAGTGTTGCTAATTCGCTATTTATTTTTGATACTAGTAAGGTTGCCAGTACAGTTGTTTTGGCAGCTTTGTTCAAAGAGATTGTCACAGTATTGTTGTAAGCTTTTTCTTTCATAAATATTCATAGTTTATCCAGAAAGTAAATTCTGCTTGCTTTTCTTGGTGATTAAGTCTTGCCATCACAGATCATCAAGCGTGATTTATTATGAGTGAGCTGTCACCATTAGTACACTACTTTTTGTATACATTTTATGATGCGTGTTGTAATAGCTACGTTTATTTAAAATGTTGCCATTTGTGAGATTATATCTGTAATTAGTTTTCTCAGTGTAAGGAGAGTTCAGTAATGGAAGTAAAAATGTGCTCAGTAGCACCATTGTTTTTGCCCTTATACTGTGAGTATAACATAGGAGGTTTTACAAAATTTTGGGATCAATTTTACCTGCTTCCTTCGATGTGGTCCTTGATTCTTGTGACTACCTTCTTTTTTCATCTGAAATCTGATCTTCAAAAAGTTCATCAGTGATGACAAGATCAAATCCATGCTTCCACTTGGTTGATTCACAAGTAGGAACTCTTTATGATGAGGAGAAACCTGATGGCTAGTGTCATGCTATGATATGTTAGCTTGTGCATGATAAAACAGGTGTTTGCAAAATGGTGGTAGGCCAACTTGTATTAAAAAAAAGCTTAACCCAAGACAGATTGATGATTCGTGAATGCATGCATAAATTAATTTCTGTATATTGACACGCAAGTATCAATTTAGTTGTATTACACTATGAAAATATTTTTAGGTTAGTTTTGGTTGGTAAAAATTATTTAGATTTTTTGGACTAGGAGACTGACAGACTTATCTTGGTAAGAGTCCACTCTGTAGTGTTGAAATAGAAATACATAAAAGCATATAACCAATGATATATTTCAACCACACAGTGGTCTTTGTCAATCAAAGAGAAAACAAAAAGAAAACTTTTTCTTTTTTGTTTTCTCTTTGATTGACAAAGACCACTGTGTGGTTGAAATATATCATTGGTTATGTGCTTTTATGTGTTTCTATTTCAAGACTATGAAAATATTCCCACTTATAAGCACAAAATATTATATTTTATACAGGTGCAAATTTTAATGTATGTTAGTTTATTATTTGTTAATTAATTATTATTATTTGTAACCATAATTAGTAAAAGCAATTTACAAATTACTTATGGTTTGAAGTTTGTGTTAGATTCTAGGCTTCCACTATTATTGTTCACTGTGGATATATACAAAAATATTTACACTAAGTACTTTTTTAAATTTAGATTTTAAATGTTACTACCCTTGCTCTCACATCCAACAATTGATCAACCTTGGACAACTGCAGATTTTTCATATTAATAAAGTGCGACACAAGAAACATTAGCTACTGACCGACACCAAATACCAACTTAACTGAACAAGAGAGTCCACTTCACATAAAATCTGATGGCGTATTTATCTATTATGTCTAGAACATCTGATAAAAGGAAAACTTATGGGCTATAAATGCCTAACCTTACCTATACTGCAGGTTTTGAGAAGGGATAAATATCCCTTAGACATGGCAAACCTAGTCTGGTAAGTGGCACATCAAAAACTGTTTTGAAGCAAAGGAACAACAATGAAAATCGTGCTGAAAAACTGGTGTCTGTAGATATGAAGTTATTAATGTGTTGTGACATATATTTTCCAACATATAGGCAGCAATAGGCAATAGGTTAAACAATAATGATTATTTAGCAATTAATTATTTTCTGTATACTCATTCTTTCACCAGTAAAAAAGATTCACTTTCTGGATATAGAGATACAGAAAACTTCAATTTTCTGAACTCTATCTGAATCGCTGACCAAATCACTTTCAGATTTTCAGGAAAAAAATTAAGACATAAATGTACTGATATTTCCATAATAATATTGAGGTCTAGATATGCTATAGGTATTTTCTCCATGAAATGTCATTTGGATGCTGATTCACTGTCTCAGTACAGTTGTGTATAGTTGGCTGTGTTGTCAAGTAGCCGCTTGGCCTGACTGTCCCTATTTTGATTAGTCAGTCATTGTGTCTGAGATTCACAACAGTCTATTGTTTTGTTTGTCAGTGAGGTTTTTTCATTAACCATGGCTTCTAAAAGAAAACTAGTTCTCTTATAGTTAGCCGATAAACTAATTATAGATCAATCACATAAAGGAGTTTCAGGTCAACAGTTGGCTGAATTGTACGGTGTTAGAAAATCTGCAATTTCAGACAATTAAAGAGCAAACCTAAACGAGTTCTCTTATAGTTAGCAGATAAACTAATTATAGATCAATCACATAAAGGAGTTTCAGGTCAAAAGCTGGATGAATTGTATGGTGTTAGACAATCTGCAATTTCAAACAATTAAAGAGCAAACCTAAACAAGTTCTCTTATAGTTAGCAAAACTAATTATAAATCAATCACATAAAGGAGTTGCAGGTCAACAGTTGGCTGAATTATACGGACTTAAACCATCATCAATTTCAGACAATAAAAAAATATAGTTTTTTCTCCTGTGTGCAACATACATACAATAATTAATTAAAACTGATCCTTTTTTTTTGAAAAAATCCAATTATCCAAATTTTCCTTTATCCAAATGGGATCTAGCCCCAATGAATCAGTTAATTGAAGTTTTACTAGGTGTACACTTAAAACCACTGGTCTGCTCTAATTGTGAATTATTTTACAGATTTGTCAGTTATCAATGGTTTTCACTTATCAAGGCTCACCCTGCCTCCGATATTTCTAAATAGTTGACTTATAACTTGACCCACATGAGACAAATTTAATACTTTCATATGGCAAGAAAATGGACCATTTTTGTGATTTAGATTCTATGCTTTATAAGTGTTAACATTTTGATATGTGTGTGTGTGTGTGTGTGTGCATGTGTGTGTGTGTGTGTGTGTGTGTGTGTGTGTGTGTGTGTGTGTGTGTGTGTGTGTGTGTGTGTGTGTGTGTGTGTGTGTGTGTTGGGTGTGTGTGTGTGTGTGTGTGTTGGTGTGAGTGTGTGTGTGTGTGTGTGTGTGTGTGTGTGTGTGTGTGTGTGTGTGTGTGTGTGTGTGTGTGTGTGTGTGTGTGTGTGTGTGTGTGTGTGTGTGTATATGCATGTGTGTGTGTGTGTGTGTAACATAATAGTTTAAAGCCACAATTCTTACCTTATTTGTTTGCCAAGCTATAATAGCTAACTGCAGTCACTGTTGAAGATAGGAGGGGATATTTCAACATTATACAGATTATACTCCATTTGGGAGGGGCTTCTATAGAATTTATAGAGAAATTAATAGTTTTAAAAATTGCCAAAGAAAAGAAATTATATCCTTCAAAAATTGTAAAAACCCTATTTTAAGAAATGTTTAATGCAGAATAATTTTATCTCATGACAAGGAGTTGTTAAAGAATGTTAGTTTTTTAGGAAAATGTTAATTTTAACATTAGTGAATGTGTGACTTATGTAGATATAGGTCATAATAGTTTTAGAACAATTGAATCCTTATGATAAGTACAGAAAGTTATATAATGGGAAATTATAGATACAAATTTTTTGTACTACTCTAGCATAATAAAAACCTCAGGCTAGACTTTCATTTTTGAAAAGAATTGTTTAGTCTACCTATTAAATAATAATATATTTTACTACATATACAAAGACTTGTTTTCCACAACAAAGTAAGGACACCCTAATGAGTTCAAACTAGTTTGTAATGCTTCTTTAAATCAGTTGATAAAATTGTGCTCGTTATATTCAGGTGTTTGGCATGGCTCCAATTCATTTTGCTATCTCAACAAGGCAATTACAAAATTATTAGATTTCAAATGGTAGTGAGAAAAATCTAATAGATAGATGTATAAAATAATTTAAGTACACCTTCAAACAAAATTTATAAAGTTAACTAAAAGTTTTTATTTAAAAACATTTTCTTAATAATAAGGGTAGAAAAACTTCTTGTTCACCCAGGATACAATGTTGTTTCAATTTATTTATTATTATTACTTTTTTTTGAATATTTAACTCTCTACTTTTTTAACATCATACATTTAACATTAGTTTAGGAATTTGTGATGTGTAGGGTTGGAACCACTTCAGAGTGTACATGGTAGTCATCTGTACTGTGACGGTGAAACACCTTTGGATTGAAGCTGAAGTAATTCTTGTTTAGATCATTCTGAAATTATTTTGGAATTGATGATCAACAGTTTTGATCTTCGTGCATCAACAAAAATGAGTTTCTATAATTCAACAGTTTCTGTTGTATGTTATCAAAGTTTATATATAATTGTTATGTTAAAAATGATATTATATTTTTAAGCTTTAAAAGAGCATGTTAGATATATTGGTTTTATATTTAAATTACTTTAATTTAAGGAGTTATAGATTATTCTTCAAAAACATGTCTTATATTCTATACTTTCAAGGTGCAGGTTTAATGAAGTCATCATGGTTTTAAAAATATTAATTTCTTTATAAGTAACAGTTTTTCTATTCATATCATTTTATGAAGGATTAATGTTAAATGCAGCACAACTTCAAAGTTCCTAAAACTTTATTTTAATTTATTACATGATATATTTTTTAAAAAATAACCAATTAACCGGTTGACTTTGTTTTAAAATGTTTAAAAATAAAATAAAATAAGTTACCTTTTAAAAACACCAATAAATTATTAATGTCTTGTATTTATAAAAACAAAACATTGTTTATAACTTTGTTGTAAGAATTACTTTTCCTTTTTGAACTACTGTGTGATATATTTTTTGAAAGTCTTGGCAGTACACTCTGTAAACAGTAATCCCCAACAGCACTAATATTTGAGCTCTTATTATTATGTTTGTCTCTTATAACAGGTAAGTAAAGTGGTTCATCTAATGGTAAATTAATATTAGCAATATTCGGTAGAGTTGTTATGTTCATTGCTTTTCTAGATGGTTTAACTCTTTGAAGTTTACAGATAGGACTATTCGTAATTCCAATTTGCAATGACGAGTGTACTGGAATAAGAGAATTGGCATCAAGTGTAATTTTAGGCATAGTTATAAGTTCTTTCTTCAGTTCTTTTGTTACAGTTTTTTTTGAAATTATTGGTATCTGGAAATATAAAGAATTTATAAGTTCTTTAATCCATAAAAGGTATTTCAAACATTATTTAACCTGGTTCCATTGTCTGTTTTGTAGTTGTTGCAAAACATAAAGTTAAATACCTTTATACTCATACTTTACTCATTACTCTTACTTTGATATTTATTGGACAGATACAGATTTAATACTCTATTAGTGTTGATTTTGGTCATTTATTTTCATTAATAACTAATACGCACATTAAAAAAAAATAATATTAACAGAGTTTGAAACACAAAAAATTATATTTAATTAGAGTATGAAATAATTCAAAGTTGTTAAAGAGTTTATAATTTTTATCACACTTAAGTAGAAAATTATTTATTTATTAAATAACATATCATTTTGTAGCATATATTAATATCCACCATGTGGGATTTATTTATTGACTTAGATGATTTATGCAAGAAAGACCTCAGATCCATCCATTTTACCAATTTTTAGAGTCCTTTGTAATGAACCATTTATATTTTTACCCTTATTAAATATTTGCTTATTAATTGACTTCCCAAAAACCACTACGGTTGATATCTACTGATGTTAGTAGCTGCAGATGATAACCTACTACCTATCAGCAGACCTATTTCTCAATTGGTCAGTGCATTGCGAATTAATAAGTTTATATTCTTCAGAGACCTTAATATTTACAAAGTTTCTTTATTGAATGTTTTGAGTATTTAAAACTTTTATTATAGATCTCTGTGATATTTGATAAGCATTTTCAAAAATATATGTAACAAGTACTGTTTATTTTTAAAAAAATTGTTTTTTGAAGCTATACATACTCAAGTAATCTTTAATTAGCATATACCAGAATGTCTAGTTCCTTTTTATATTAATAACTTTAATTTTGAAGCAAAGTTGATATGTAATATATACCAGTTGTAAGTTGATATAAAGTAATATGGTTTTGAATATTCTTTTATTAAAATTATAACATATTTGCTTCATCTTAAGTACAAAAACCTATTTGCATTAATAAAACATGTTGGGGTAGAGCCTTATTTAAACAATCTGCTATTTTATTCAAATCTTCAAAAAAGTAAAGTCTGTTCACTCTGACTATTTTTTAGGGGCACATTTATTTTAACACTAATTTATGCATGATTTGTGCTGCTAGAAACTTTTTTTGAAAAATTTTACTTGGTATCATGTTAATATAACAGAATAATTTTTGTGTAAATTTTTATTTCCTACATCATTCGTCTGTGACTTATCATTATTGATCCTTAACAACTGACAGTTACCAAGTTTTTAGGGTTATTATTGTTTGTGTTTATTATGAATGTGTCTACCACATTGCATGAATGTTTATTTGTTTAAAGAAATGTTTAGTCTAAATTTTAAAAGGATATGTAATTAAGGATAAAATTTTAATTTTAAGGATAAAATGACAATTTTATTTAATAGAAAAATAAAATAACTCATATTGAATTTTTCTAAGCTTGTGGTTTGTATATATACAATCCACAGCTTTTCTTTTATTTACTTATGTGCTCAAAAAAGACAAAAGTTCTTGCAGATATAAACGTAAATTAATGTAAACTTTTTATTAAATGTTCAAAATATATTATTTAAAAATAATACATTATAAAAAATTAATAATTAATTTTAAATTAATTAATTAGTTCAGGCTACACCCTTGGTATAGAAGTAAGTATATTTATCGCTATCAAGAAATGCCCTTTAAAGTAGTTTCATTGGTTTTTTTCTGGATGGACAACCAAACAAGGTTATTATTCCTTTAGCAATTGTTAAATTTAATTATAAACTGGCACTAAATAATGAAACTAAAAGTTAATACAAATTAGGGATTGAAAAGAATTAATAAAAAAACAGCAGGATAGTTGTACAATTACAAGTATCAACACATTCATAAGATAAGTACACTTTTTAATAACACAACAGTAGACAAATGTTGTCCCCATAAGGTGATAAACACTTGATGGGTAACAATGCTCTACACATTGGTTTCTGATAAGTTTAACTCAAGGGATGATGTCAACAAAGTTATTTTTGATTAGTCTCAACTGTCTGGATACTGCCGGATTATTGAAAACGCCGGATTACTGGAGGGTTCATTAAAAACAATGTACATTGCACAATATTTATGTGTATTGCCCAAAAACAAAGAAAACTTAGGAAAATAGTCCTGGACTTAAGCAGTACACTAAAATGATAAAACGAGAATGAAGATACTGGTCTGTACCTTACAATAAAAGGTTACCTTATCTTTAATGGTAAAAACAATTATAGCTTACAATACAGTTTTTAAAAGTGATTTAAACTTAAATTATTCACATTGCTCAGCAGGCTTATAAAATTTCTCTATTTTCTTCTGCTTTTAGCATTGAAATAACATTTTTTAAACTTTGTCTTTGAGTTCTTTCAACACTAAGGCATCATTTTTGTTCTACCCATGAAATTGATGTTGCAAATGAATTGATGGCAGCGGTGTGAGGTGTCTATGGCAGACACTACGTCTTCTCTCCCTTCTTCCTCCTCCCTTGACAACTCCTTGATAATTTTGTTATCTATTAAAATATGAATCTTTTTTTCTTCTCCGGCCAGCCACTCGCTTACGTTGTCCGCCATGACATTGTCTGTTGTGTGCTTTTTGGCAATTATGTTTCTTAGCTGACATAATAAGTTGTCAACCACATTCTCTTCACTTTCAGAATTCTATGTAAATATTGCTTACTGCTTAAAATCGTTTGTATATCATGAGCTACATATCGGCTGGCGCAAAGGTCACTTGGTCACTGACATCGACATGCAATGGAAATATACAAGTTATGTTTACCTATTGATTATGTTTACATCTTCCATCCTTGATGAAAACGCCCAATTACTGGAGGAGTCGAATAGGCGAAGGGCCAGACATTATAAAGAGCTTACTGTATTGTTTTATAAATAATTTAAAAGTTGAATAAAAGTATTCAATACAAAGTATAAAAATTGAAGTTAATTATAAAATATTAAGCTTGGTATAGCAATAAGAACTTAGTCTCAGTATTGTTGTTTATTGTGTATATGGTTGTGTAACTAAAGAGAATATTATATTTTAATATTACTCAACAACTAAGTTAAATGATTTAATTTATATTCTATACAAAATATTCTTAGTGATAAATATTTTCTTGTTCATGTCTGTAAACATTTTTTTTAAATAGTGAAGAGGCAGAAATTTTTTAAAATTTAGATTGAGGTTCTTAAAAATGTGTGTAAAAGTGTTACTCCAAGATGGCTGCACAAAGTGTTCTATAAATTAAACAATTTCAGTTTTGATTTATTCAACTACTATTTACTTATCTTCAAACATTTCTATGGTGTATCAAGGAGGTTTATATTTATCTAGGTGTTATTTTATGCATTCTAAATTTTAACCCCCAGTATTTATTTCTCTTCATTTTTTGTTTTACAATATATTTGCAGTTTAACTAATATGATCTCACAGTGTTGTTTCTATATCTATATTTTACATTCCTTACTTTTATATTTTAAAGTGTGTTGTATCCTCATTTGTAGGATGATTTATTGATTATTGTTCATGAATCACTGGAATCATTCTCTTTTACTTTAACTTATAGGAATTTGTAACATCATTTGGTATCACTGCTATTTTCTCACAACTGTACAATTGCTTTATTTATTATAATTCACAAATTACATAAATTATATTTTATCAATACTATTTTTCAATATCATAGCTTTTTTAGGCCAAGGTATGTCAAACATTTATCTTGTGAGTTACAATATTTTCTTATTGACATTTGTTTTTTGGATTATTCTTCCTTTTCATGTTTTCAAATTTAAAATATTTTATTAATATTTTGTGTGAAACCTAATGGGTGCAATTTTTCTAATTTAATGAAAATGCTTTTTTCTCTTCTAGTATTTTGAAATAACATGAAAGTGATTGTTAATGGGTTTTTTTAACATTTAATTGAAATAAACATTTATCCAGATTTTATTCTTACAAAACAAGGCTAAAACTATAAAGTATATTTACTATACTGTCTATACACATAAATCTAAGTTGTTAGAAATGAATATTCATTGCCATTAGGTATAAGATTTTGTTAAGTATCTAAAATTAAAGCATTTTAGATGCTGCTAGTGGCTGAGAAGGTGTAAATCTAAACTTTGACTAAGAAAACTACATACGTAGTCTGGTACGAAAATCGTAATGGATATGTAATCCTGGTTTTAAAAAAAATGTTCCTCTAAACTGTTTGTATCTTTCTGACAGGTTTCAAAGTAGAAAAATGCTTTAAAGTGACGATCGATTTAAATGCAAGTTATAAAAGAGGTGGCCTTATTAATTCATGGTTTGCAGAATAAAAAATTTCAAAACATTTTAAAAATATTAGTTTTACTAGATAAAACTAAGTACTAGTTAAAATTAGTAAATTTAACATTAGTTATTGTTATTTCTTGATTTAAATATAGATATTAAGAAAATTAATAATTTGTTGGAGAACCCACAAAGCCATTGCGAGTAGTAGAATACCACATTACAACGGATACATAAAGGATTAAATATGTAATTTTAAAATTAATTCTAGAAAAGTAAAAATTTTATAAGTGAATTTGTAAACTTACAATTTTTTGTGGTGTTTTTTCTGCAGTTGTATTTATGGACATCAGTACATTTTTTATCTCATTATTTTCCTATACAGTATTAAATATACATTTAATAATAACAGTACTATAATTTAAAATAATAATAACTACAAATATCTCTTAATTTAAAAAAATTATAAATGGATACATTATGATAAGAATATTAAGAAAATATGGTCTGATTTCTTTTAAAAAAATAAACCTTACAGATTATCTCAAAAACATTTTTTATTTAATTTATTAATCTTTCTTTTTTTCATTATAGTTTACATCTTTGTTTAAACATTTGTCATATCTTTCTACAAGTTTTTGCATACTGAAATCATAGATGTCTGCTGCCTTGTGAGGATAAACACTTTTAAACTGTTTATTTCGTCTCACTATCTGTGATGGAGAGCTTGCCAATTAGAAACTTCTTTCAGTAGTTGAACAAATGAAATTTGCTTGGGGCCAAATCTGGACTGCATGGTGTGTGGTAAATCTGAACCCGCCCAAAAGAATTGATGAGATTTTAGGTTTGAATGGTAGTATTAGAGTTTGGCATTGTCATTCAGCAAGAAAACTCTATGGTTTATTTAGAAGACCACATCACATGATCTACATTGCACAGCAAAAGTTTTATCAAAGTAAGCAGGTGAGTTTATTCTCCCTTGCTACATGGACTTATATCATAGTCTACTCATAACATATTCATGCAAATATGCATTTTTAAGTTCAAAGTTTCAAAGGTTTTGGAATATTATGATGCTTCTAATGAGCAAGAATTTTAACCTTTTCTCAATGATGTCACATTCCAGTGCAAATTATCGTGTCATAAACTCATTAAAATTATTTTCAAATATTTTTGCAATAAATCAGTGATAAGAATCCCTAAACACTTTTTAGAATTTGTGTCTATCCATAAATATTTGTTAGTTTCAATAGTTGCACTTCTACTTTGATGCCAAATTCAGGATATTTTCTCTTTGGCTTGAATGACACATATCCAGGGATATAACTGGGAATTCCCATTCGAGGTTCATTAGTCACTTCATCCACTGTGCAAACCAGAGTTAAAGTCTGTTCTATGTTCAGTGTACAAATCCTACAAATGTTGTTCCTTATCACAGTTTTCAAAGCCATATTTTTGGGCAGTAGAAGTAGACAATTTTTCTTTTTTTAATTTCATTTTCATAAGATATAATTTCTGTACTGGCCAAACATTCTTCCAAATCAAGTTCTATGTCATGTTTAACTGTCACTGTTGTGCATTGTTTCCCCATAATAAACCAACACATCATATAAAAAAACTGTAGAGTATCTGGAAGAACTGTAAAATCTTCTTTCTCGCTCAAATTACATCTGTAATTTTCCACTACTAACTAAAAATCATTCAATATTCCTGGTTTGCAGCCAAATGACAAAACTCATTCATGCCTAAAACTTAATGAGGGAAATGGATATTTTAACTTGCTCCTTAACCCTAGATTCGCAAACATTTTACACGTTTTGCAAGCCTTTTTAAAACAAATTACTTTGCAAGTCTTTTTTGAAAAAAATAATAAAAATACTAAATATGCTTCAAATGTATGCATATGTTACTTTTCTTTAGTTGACTAAAAACTGAGACCTTCTCAGTTTTACATTTTTAATTTAAAATTTCTCTTATAGACATGTGTTTTTATCTTATAGGATTTTCATTTTTTCTCTCAATTTCTGCACAATTGTAAGAAACTGACAATTGTCAGTTTGAACATCCTGACGTGTAGCTATATCTGCAGAATTATTCTACAAAAGTTCACTATTTACATCGAGTCTTTCAAAATGACCTGGATTAACATTTACCTTTTCCCTGGGATTGATCTTGCCTGGCCGAATTACTATCAACACAGCCAATATTTGATAGATGTATTGTTGGAAATGCATCATAATTCAAATTTTAGAAATGCTCTGAGAATACTGTAATAACACAATTCAAGAATAAAAAAAAACATTAATTTTTGAAATGCACAGAACAAATTGTTCATTGTACACACAGACTGTCCCTGACAGTTGTAGCCTTGTTCCTAACAGACAAAGCCAAGTCTTAATTGTTTTAAAAATGAGTAATATTTAACATCAGTTCCTTTTTACACCAATTGTTGTTATTACAAACACATCGGGGCATGATAAATAACTTACTTTAATTTAAAACTTTCAGCAAAATTACCACTTACTATTACAGAATAAGACTACACTATAAAACAAAAAAGTACACAATACAAACAGCAGTCGCATCATGTCACCACTGGTTGCCCTGCCACATTGCACCTAAGCATACACTTGTTTGTTGCCCATGCCTCCCTTTCTAATATATGTGTTGAAGCGTTATATCTATTTGTAGTGTGTAAGCTACGCCTTTTTAGTTTTTTCAGTAAGAATTTGAATTTTTATATTGTATTAATTGCAGTTATAGTTGAAATAGTGAATTGTCAGTTTTTAAACTTTAGGTTTGATGTAGAAAAGTAAGATAATAAAATGTGGTAATAAAGTATTTTCTGAAAATCTTAGAAGCTTTATTGTGAACAACACTCACTTCATTAATCAAAAATATTGTTTGTTTACTAAGTATAGAAAGCATCAGGTGTTACTTTTAAGTATTATTAAGTTTATTAATAATAATCAGAAACTGAAAAATAAAAACAGCCAATTTAAATGTTGATGTTAACTAAGAAATGATTCATTGCATTGTAAATAATTTTGTAAACAGATCTTACCATTTTCTTTTGTTGAGATATTTTCTCTACAGGTATATTAATAGATTTTAATTCACATCTTTCCTTGTTGCTTGTCTGAAAAAAATTAACATGTTTATGTATTACACCATTTTTTTAAAAATTATAATTCAAAGAAATTTATAAAGTTAATTTGTTTTATAAGTTTTGAGTATATTTTGTTCCTGCCACATAATCATAAGGACATTTTGTACCTACCTTTACATTGGACTCAAGGACCAAGTAGATGTATTAATTTAATTTATGCCTAAGTTAAATTAAGAGACTTTACATTTTTTTTCTATGTTAATTGCTTTTTAATATAAGTCTATTTCAAGGGTACTGAATTCTGTTAATAGAATTAACATGTTAATTGTAGAGGACAACGGCATGTTGTCATTACAAATCTCTTTCATCGGGCAGATAATGATCATGCTGCCATTTCTTCCTTTCTTCTTTCTAGTGCCCTCAAAACTTTAGGTCAAAGCAATGCCATGCTTTTGTCCATCACATCAGGCGAAGTCCCAAAGTTATGTGATATTTTTGCCAGTCATTTCTACATTGTTTTTTTATTGATTCTTTTGTCTGTTGCCTACAAGTGTATAATGTTTATATTTATTATTTTCTTTAAATAATAAAGTGTAGAAATTTATTACTGTTAATTAACACCTAATTTTTATTTAATTTTATTTTGAAAGTGTAGTACATAAAACCCATTCAATGTGATTCGGATTATAGCGGTAATCCAAATACTGGCTTGCTGATTAATAATTATTGGATTACTGGGTCTAAATAGCAACTACAATTATTTTATAATCTGAAGATAAGAGTAGAAATGTAACTTATATTGGAGGAAGGCATAGAAGGTAGTGACTACACCACTTTCAATTTGTTTTGAAGAGAGTGTCCCTACCGAGGGAGTTCAGGGAGATTTTTTTGAGATAGTCAAATGGCTCAAAACTTATTCTAAATGGCATCCCATGTAAAAGATATGCCCTGTTCTGATTGTCTATCTCTTCTGGTTTTTCTTTATCTTCTGGAGAAGAGATCTTTCCTTGAGATTTTACACAAATTGTTGCCCTGCTTCTGAGGAGGCTTCCTTATGAAGATCTCCAGGACTCAAGACCAGAAGTATTTACTACTGCATTTAAAGCTGTTCTTCACTGCATTGGCTTCAACGATTAATAGGATTTGAGGTTCCTAATGGATTTACAATCTAAGTATAAAAAGGTTCCTCAAAGGAGATTACAGACTGTTTGAAACTCAATGAGCTGTTAGCTGCTGCCTTATAGCATACTCAAAGAAACAAGAAGATAATGTCGGTTTGTTGGTTAGATCTAGAAAATATTTTTGGGGGAATGTGACATAATCTCCTCCAACCAGAGTTGGTTAATTTTCATGTTGTCATAAATATTATGATTGGCTTGTCTTTTCTGTTTTGAGGGTGAATTGGAACAATGCATAGTGTAATTGACCTTTGCCAGGAGTGTTGTCTTTTGCCAGTTTTTTTCAAATTACTATTTGGTTTGAGGTAAAGAGTAAAGGTCTTGAAGTCCGGTGAGAGATAAAGAGATAATGGAAATTAAAATCTAGTAGAATAAACTCCTCCCATACTTACTTACTTTTGAGGAAGACGATACTGTAGTATTGTCTAGGATGGAGGTTGTTGCAAGGTTGCTATAACAGATTGAGGATTTCTGTAGTTGGACTATGTGTCTAAGAATGACACATTCCACATAGTCTAATGTCTGATTATGTATCTGTTTTGAAGTATTTTTGTTTTATTTTTGGGAAAGATTTGTACAAGGTTCGAGACTGGCAATACATAACTTGAGGATTCAAATTATATGGGAAGGTGATCCATTTAGATTTAAGGGGGGGAAGATACAGGTATAATAATAATACCTGGGAACTAATAATAATAAACTTTGTATCCTCAGCCCAAAGTAGGCATGGATTTACTAGAACATACTTCTTGGCCATCTTCGTGGCTTTTTATTGTATGATTTTCCCACTTGGGTATTGATGTTAATCGATATTAAGTTTTAAAAAATAATTTTATTGTTGAAAGATTCAGATATTTTATATTCAAATATCAAAACAGCAACATTTATAAATCCAAAATCATCACTTCCTGTAAGTTATTATAAAATATTTGGCTGAAGAGCTTTATTACCAGCTGAAACACTACACAAAACTACTTCACAGGTTGATTTCACTTTCAACACAAAGATTTTAAATAGCCTTCATTAATCTAAGTTTTATTGTTATATTAAAAAGTAAATTCTTCTCCAAGTTACTATATCTTATAACATTAAAAAAAAACAGTTTCACCTGTATAAATGTATTTAAAATTCAAACCTTTCATTACTTTACAATAATATTTGTCTCTCTTAAAATTAAGACAAGTTTTATTTTCAAATACTATAGGACCTTGTTAATTACAAAAATAAGTCATGCTCAATCACATTTTTGTTAAATTCACCAATGTTTCTTCTACAGTTTTGGAAATTTTAGGGACTTTTATTTGTAGTGTTATACTTGTAACCCACACACATGTCAGATAACCACACACATTTTTTTTACAATGAGGTATTTTTACATAATTTGTTTTCTTCGTATAATTGGTAAATGATTTAATTGTAAACACACTTTACACACACACAACTAGCATATGATTCACTTATACTTTAACTCTATATATAATTTCTGTAAACTGAACTAAATGAAATAATAACTTGTAAATTTCAAAACTTGTATGAGGAAGTCTGTGAAATATAGAATGCCTAGACATTTTATATGTTGCTTGACACCAATGGTGAAAGTAAAAAAGCATATTTCATACTTTTCCTATAAAGTTTTTATTTTGCCAGGTTTAGTTTTTATTTAATAAGAAATAATTTGAAGTTTAAATTTGTGTAATACTTTGCATGAGAGTTATTTGGCATTCTGTATAATACTTACTTGCAAAGTATAAAAACATGACCTGATTTCAAAATTGTCCAAAATTTTATAGGAAATGTAAAATGCATGGTGCTTTAAAGATCGTCTAAAATATTTACATTGTCCATGAAATTTATTATACAGTAGGGAATTTATTTGTTGAAAACAGAATAGTCTGAATTCGTAGGAATATGTTTATAGATATGAATAAATTGAAGGAGGATAAAGTATAATGCAATTCTATGATTAATTTTGATTATGTAGTTGTAACTTGGGCATGTTATCGTGTATATCTATTGCAGGATATCACATATTCAGAAAATATTTACTTTCAAAAGAGTTTTTTATGTACATTACATATGTTCAATCAATACACTATTTACTAAAACTCTTTCAAGTCATTTTATATTATGCTGAAAAGTAAGTAAAAAAACTTATTCATAAATAAATCAAATACAATTTTTTAAAAAATATTTAAATATCTAGTTAAATTGTAATAATAAAATGTTTTAATATATATATATATATATTTTCAATGTATTTAAACAAGAATCTTACTTGGTATATGCAAGTCTACTTTCGAGAACTATTATTTATGGTGCTTTCATTTTCAAGCTTATTTAGAAGACTGACTTGTTGTAGGTAAGCGTGTGACATTTCCGTTGTCGCGTGATATAACGGTACCGTTCTATTTTTTGTTTCACTGCACTGTGGGTTAGTTTGGGGTGTATTAGGTTTAATTTTGTTTATTAAGTTAAATAATTTATCATTTTTTAATTTCATTTGTACCTGTTCATTTATTATAATATTTTAGTGTTTATAAATTTGGAGTTGTTCCCAGATTGTAATTATCGTATAGTGTTACTTATTTTTCAGTTGAGCAAAGACATGGATTTGTTGTAAACAAAAATAAATTGTAAATAAATAAATACCGATTATTGTTAAATAGACATTTAAGAATTTTCTTTGGAAATAAAACAAGTTTAAGCATCCCTATGGATATATTTGAGATGCTTTCTGTTGTGTTAAGCCTCAGAATCTTCAATAGTAAGAGGATTGCTTTTGAGTTGTTTCTACTCAAAATTATACTCTAAACTTGTCATGTTTTGGGACAAGACTTGTACACATATCTTGGCGTTTTGGGGCACAGTAGGCTGTCCCCTGTTACACTAAATTTTACTTCTTGTGAACTTATAAACCTAAAGCATCATATAGTAAACTTGGGGTGTATTCAGTTTTACTCTGGTTAAACACAGTGTTAATTTAGGATGTGAGATGATCCCCCAATATTTACTAAACCATAAACCAATCTTTTAAAGTTGCAAATAATTTTCCTTATTAAGGTCAACAAATATATCCTTTAACATAAACTTTTTTTTTGTCTCTCCAAAAGTAGATTATTACCTTAGAGTAATACTCCTGTGTACTGTGGTTGAGAAAATTATATTTCAAATATTTTGTTTTCATACTGATGGCATATTAGTCTTTTTGTACTAAAGTGTTGTTCAATAACATATACCCATTGTTTCAGAGAAATCAATATTGTACTGACATTTTACAACACCTGATATAGTTCACAGAGGGAACACACACTATATGATAAGTCAGCGACAAATGTGCTCCCAATTTTACATCACATACTACTCAGTAAATTGTATCTTTGTTAAAAAAACGAAGTTAGATAAACAAACTTTTGATTATGTTTTAAAATCCTAATTAAAAAGAACTTGTAAATTTTTAACCCAAACATATCCAGGGACAAGGAATTTTATAAGTATGTAAATTTGATTTGTAGTCACAGTAGCTCTACAGCCCACATCCAGTGGGGACATAGAGTAGCTTCATCTATTGGTCTTCACATATTCATTAGTCTTTGTATACATTATACATTGTAAGTGTACTAATCCTTTGACTATTGAAAGAAAAATATTACAATTAGATTACAGGATTTCATTCTTTTTTTTTATATACAAAAGTGGTTAAAATTCATCAACAAGTTAATGAAGAGCTTTCCCGAGGAATTGATCAAGAATATTGTTATGAGCTTTCCCAAATAAATATTATTGAAGTAATCATCTCATAATAACAGAAAACCTTGTATAATTCGCTTTTGAGCAAGACTTGATTTAATGACATAAGCAGCAAACATGCAAAACTACTCAAATATCACAAATTATTTTTTCAATAATTAACGTCATATAGGTTTTGACAGCCAAGCTATACCTACCAGTGACAGGAGAACATTGGAGAAGTTAATGCTAACATTTAGATGCTATACAATGTTTACACAAGAACAATTCAATAGTGTAATCAAATTAATCTGCAAGGTAGGTCATATAAATTATTGCTTCTTGAGCTAACTAAACATTTTAAGCGTTTTAAGGTCAATATAGTATTTACATTTGCTTTCATAAACGGTGTATTCTAGAATATTTTAAAACTGATTTCAGTTTATACAATTCATTAATTACTTAATTACTTATTACAAATCATTATTAATTCTAGTACTATAACGTAGATGCAATTTTAAGTTATACTAATAGTTAAAAGTACTACAAACTATAAATAAATAAATAATAAGTAAGGTTTAAAAATATTAAAAACTACTCACTAACTATTAAAATTTTAACTAATATAGCACATATTTGAGATACTTTAAAAAGAAATAAAGTTTTTGTAAGTCAAGAGTTAAAATATTATAATAATTAATAAAATGGCATACATGACATTTTGGTATACACATATTAAAATATTGTTAATTTTGTATAAATTTTTCTAAAACTACCAATTTACCTGCCTTCTCTCATTCTATCTGGAATATATATATATATATATATATATATATATATATATATATATATATATATATATATATATATATATATTCTTGATATTTAACATTATCCATTGTTTTTCCGTTGCACTGACTTTATGAAGTTAATATATTACTATGTGAGTAATTTTATCCACCATTAAGTGCAATAATTTTACCTTGAGTGATGAGGCACCTTTCGGTCGTTGACCATTGTCGAATCACTGATTTTTCTCTGCTGTGGATGCTCGGTCCGTGAAGCCGGTGTTTGTTGACGTTACGCGCACTTTTTCTTGATCTGTGTGTATGATATTTCTGTATAGTATGTCTTCTGTATATGTTGTTTGTAGATTCATTAAGTTGTTGTGTATGTTTTTATAAATGTGGTATTTTTCTAGTGAGTTTAGTTCTAATTGGGTTCTACTGGAAATAAATAACAACCCAATAGAACTAAACTCACTAGAAAAATACCACATTTATAAAAACATACACAACAACTTAATGAATCTACAAACAACATATACAGAAGACATACTATACAGAAATATCATACACACAGATCAAGAAAAAGTGCGCGTAACGTCAACAAACACCGGCTTCACAGACCGAGCATCCACAGCAGAGAAAAATCAGTGATTCGACAATGGTCAACGACCGAAAGGTGCCTCATCACTCAAGGTAAAATTATTGCACTTAATGGTGGATAAAATTACTCACATAGTAATATATTAACTTCATATATATATATATATATATATATATATATATATATATATATATATATATTCTTGATATTTAACATTATCCATTGTTTTTCCGTTGCACTGACTTTATGAAGTTAATATATTACTATTTTTGAGTAATTTTATCCACCATTAAGTGCCTCATCACTCAAGGTAAAATTATTGCACTTAATGGTGGATAAAATTACTCAAAAATAGTAATATATATATATATATATATATATATTTAGGTTAGTTTTGGTTGGTAAAGATTATTTAGATTTTTTGGACTAGGAGACTGACAGACTTACCTTGGTAAGAGTCCACACTGTAGTCTTGAAATAGAAACACATAAAAGCACTTAAACAATGATATATTTCAACCACACAGTGGTCTTTATCAATCGAAGAGAAAACACAAAAAGAAATATGAGAGAATGAAATAAAATAAATATAAGTTGTAATCAACTTATAAGATTACAACTTATATTTATTTTATTTCATTCTCTCATATTTCTTTTTGTGTTTTCTCTTCGATTGATAAAGACCACTGTGTGGTTGAAATATATCATTGTTTAAGTGCTTTTATGTGTTTCTATTTCAAGACTACAGTGTGGACTCTTACCAAGGTAAGTCTGTCAGTCTCCTAGTCCAAAAAATCTATATATATATATATATATATATATATATATATATATATATATATATATATATATTGTAACATTTTGAAGTAGTATATATATAAAAGGCACTTACAAAATAAGATAAATATATATAAATAAATTCAGTATGTAAAAAAATTACTAAAATATACCAGTAACGAAATGTAAACATAACCTAATTTTACTTGTGTAGAAAATGCACATGGCCACATTTTAGATCTAATCACAAGATTTTATATAAAAAGAAAAAAAAACACAAATCACTATTTATAAGAAAATGTATTACAAGTAATTAATAGATAACAATTTGAATAGAACAATAGAACGATATAAATACACTTAAAACTTTCAAACGGCAAGCTAGTGAAATGTTCTGAAGTAAACAAGATGGGAGAACGAATTTGTGGAGTTGCGTGCGCATTGACCGGCAAAAGATATTCGTTTTAAATATTTCTCGTGGAGATATAATCTAAAACAGTTTGGGAAATAAGATTTAAATGCAATTGTTTTGCAAAGAAATTTAAGTGCAGTCGTTAAGAAGAAGAAGTGTATCAGAGGCGGTGAACATGACATCCGTAAAGCTGTTACAAGGAATAAACGAGAAAATAGCGGAAATTGACGACTTGGCCATTTTATTGCTAAAAAGGGAGCGTCAGTTAGTTGGGACAGAGCATTTGAACGAGGCAGACGTGTTTCAGAATTGGCTGTAGAAATTTTATTTTTTTAACTGGTGCGGAAAGTGCAGTATCGTATTCAAATCATAATTACAGAATAACATTAAGCCAAATCATTGAACTGATCGATTAAGAAGACATTATTCAGGAAATTATTTAATTAGAAACCAAATAACTTGTAAAAAAATTTTAGCTTGTAAGAATTGTAACTTAGATATTTTTTTGAAGGTGCCAACTCAAATTTTATTATTCAAAAT
Source organism: Prosapia bicincta (assembly GCA_036971475.1). Lineage (NCBI taxonomy): Eukaryota > Metazoa > Arthropoda > Insecta > Hemiptera > Cercopidae > Prosapia > Prosapia bicincta. The sequence goes on from JBAIZL010000002.1 coordinate 159,279,732, forward strand.
TTAGAAAACCCACCTATTAACCCGAGATAAGGAGAGCTCAAGCTCAAATTAAAGTAATTAAATCAAATTCAATTAATATTAAAATTTATAACTAAACTTCTTGCTGCCATAAACAAATTTTAGACTTAGGCTAATAAAGCTTAATTTTTGTAATTCTTTGTGGATGAAATAAGACTTTGTAATTAGTAAGTGACTTTATAAAAGAAAATAAGGAATGTCATATTAAGATATTAAAATTTTTGTAACAAAAGCAGCATTGAATCGTTATTTCTTTTAACTTATAAATTTTTATTAAGACTTATAAAAGTGAATTTACCAATTATTACATTTGGCGCCCAACGTGGGGCTCGATTATAAAAAAATTTAAGAATTAACCTTATGGCACTTTAGATAAGATTATTAATTAAATATTTGTATTAATATTGTTTACTTTTCAGGACTTTGCAACCATAAGTCAATAATTTTTTTAATTTTCAAAATTTAAATAGCATAAAGGGGAATTTTGAAATTTTAGATAAAGAAATAAAAAAAAAAATGGAATCTGAAACAGGTACATATAATTTAAGGGGGGAGAAAGCGAAAAAAACAGAAAAATTAGAGGAATATAACAAACATAGTAGGTCTAGGAAGGGTACAGCAATTGAGGAAGCTGCAAAAGGAAAATATGTGACATTAAAAGAAAAAATAAATGAAAAAGAGGAAGAAGCTACAATAGGCCTAATAGAATTGGAAAAAAGGGACAAGCCTAGAAATACAAGAGACAGAAACGGAAGGCACAGATATGCCTATAGAAGAGAGTGAGGTGGAAACCCAAGTAGATGAGGCTAGGGGATTACCACTGATGCAAACCCAACAGAAAAAGGGAAATAATGAGGGTGTTGATTTAAGGAATATAATGAGGACTTTAATGGAAATGAGTGTAAACATAAATACAGGGAGAGAGGAAATGAATAGAAAATTTGAAGAGAGTAAGGAGGAAATAAAAAAAGAAATGAATAGAAAATTTGAACAGAGTAAAGAAGAAATAAGGAAATTAAATAAAAATAGTGAGGAAATAAAGGAGGAAAATAAGGAGATGAAAGAAGAGATGAACAGAGGATTTGCCTCAAGTAGGTTGGAAATGGATAAGAAATTCGAAAGCCTAAAGGAAGAAAATAGGAGAATGATAGAGGATATGAGGGAACAGTTGAGAACAGAGAATAATGCTGTAATAGGAGTTATGAGAAGAGACTTAGAGGAGAAGATTAAGGAGAATTTTGAGGAAACAAAAGAAATAATAGCTGATGTGACAGAAATTAATAAGAAAGAGATAGAGAAGGTAGAAAATATAACAATACAGAACAGGGAAGAGTTAAGAGTTTTAAATAGGGAGATAGCGATTGAGAAAAACAATAATAATGATAGAATTGAGCGATTGGAAACAGAAGGAAGGAGGAATAATGAGAAACAAGGGGAATTGACCCAGAGAATGGAAAAGGTAGAAAAGAAAGTGGAAGAAAGTAAAGGAGGAGAAGGCCTAAGGATCATACAAGTGTCTTGCGGGAATCAGGAGGAGATGCCCAAATTTAATGGAAGGAATGGTAACCCTATGGAGTTCCTCAAAAGACTGGATAGGTATGTGGAGAGAAAATTTGAATGTAGGACAGGGGAAAGATTTGAAAATAAATGGAGAGGAATCATAGATAGAGCTTTGGAAGTAGGAGCGGCTAGATGGTGGGAATCAATCAGAGAGGAGGTGGAAAATTTCGCGGATTTACAAGATAGATTTATAGAAAGATACTGGGCCAAAGAAATACAGGAAGGCATTAAAGAGAGAGTGGAAAATGAAAGGTATATTGAGGGAAATGGAAGAGCCAGAGCAGATTATTTCATAGAAAGAGTCATAGTTTTAAAGAACATGACACCACCGCAAAATGAGGAAGAGATAGTCCGGAAATTAAGCCGGCATTTTAATGAAAGGATACAGTTGTCAAGAAGGGTGCAAAATATAAAAACGATCCGAGAGATGGAAAGGATGCTGAATGAGGAGGACATAGAGGAGAGAAATAAGGAAATAAGACAGAGAAACAGGGGACCATGGAATAGGCCTACCCCTAGAGAGGAACAGAATGGAAATAGATTTCCACCCAGAAGGGGTGAGGAAGGGATGAGACAGCAGGGAAATAGAAGATTTCCAGGACCAGGAGAATTGTATAGAAGGAATGAATATAGGAATGAAGGGCGGCCATATGTCCAGTTTTTTAACAGAAGAATAGATAATCATATGAGGGGGAATGTTGAACCAAGACCAGGGCAGGAAAATAATCGAGAAAATAGAGGGGACAGGAATTACAGAACCAATGACAGGAGCCAGAAGGAAGTAAATCAGATAGAGACAAGGAGATGTGTGGGGACAAGGAAGGAGGATGGTGCACATAGTCAAACGGAAAACTAGAGAACACTGGTATCGTCGCCTTGGATCAGGAAAAGGAGCATCAAACAGAACAAATGAGGTTGCCAGTGATAAAATTTGATAAAAGCTCCTACGATAAAAATAAGTTAACTATAAATAATGTATTAATCAGTAGAAAATTTTTAGAACAAGAAGATGAGGAGAGAAATTATAATTTAGGAATTGAAAAAAAAATAATAAACCCAGAGATAGAGATTAAGATGGAAGATACAAGTTTACCAGCATTAATAGACACAGGCAGTAACGTAACATGTATCCAGGAGAAATGGATGTTAGAGAATAAAAATAAAATAGGAAAAATAGAAATCCTACCAATAAAAAATTTAACCATTCGGACTGCAACAAATAAGAAAACTAAAAAGATAAACAAAATGATCATGGTAATAGGAGAAATAGGAGGGGTAAAATATCCGTTTCAATGCCTAGTGGTGCCAGGCTTATTGAGAAAATTTATTATAGGTACGGATATGTTGATGGATGTGGAGGCACAACTTGATTTTGGAAAATGGGAGATGGAGTTTAAATATGAAAACAAATTATATAAATCAAAAATGAGTGTAGATGGGCAGACAAAATTTAAAGGGGAGATGAATAATTTTGAAAATGAGATGGAGGAGGAATTGAGTTGTGATGAACAGGAAGGAATGAATGATATGGAAAAATGGGAAGAATTTGAAACTTTTGGAAACCAGAGTCAAAATTATATTAAAATTGTACAAGAGGAGGGAGAGATAAAAAAAGAGGATATTTTTGAAAGAATAGGGAATGAAGAGGTAACTGAGGAACAAAAACAGGAGATGAGTGATTTCATAGAGAAGTATAAAGAAGTATTTTCAGACCAGCCCGGTTTATGCACTGCATATAAACATAAGATTAAAGTTAGGGAAGATGTACCATTTTACCAAAGAAATTACCCAATTCCTACAAAGTACCAAGATCAGGTACAAGAAGAGATAGAGAAAATGTTGAGGTTAGGTATAATTGAAAGAAGTACTAGTCCATATATTAATCCAATAGTCCCAGTCATCAAAACCAATGGGAAAGTTAGATTATGTTTAGATGCAAGAAAACTAAATGAAATTATAATTCCGGATTATGATTGCTATAGAGGAATAAATGAGATTCTACACAGAGCAAAGAGAGTTAATTGGTTGAGTACCATGGACCTCACTAACAGTTTCTGGCAGGTTGAATTGGAAGAGGAGTCAAGAAAATATACTGCATTCCAACATAGAGGGAAAACATACCAGTTTGTTGTTATACCCTATGGATTGAAAACATCTCTAGCAGCATTGGCAAGAGCTATGGACAGTATTATGAGGGAGGAATTAGAAGATTTCACCTTAATATATGTAGATGATATAGTCTGTATGTCTGAGACATTTGAGGAGCATAAAAAACACCTAGAAAAGATCTTCCAAATTTTTTTAAAAAACAACATGACCATTAAATTTGATAAATCAGAGTTCTGTAGAAAAGATATTTCATTCTTAGGGTATAGATTGACTACAAATGGAGTAAAAATGGATGAAGAGAAGGTTAGAGCTATATTAGAATTTCCCTCACCTAAAAATCCTCGACAGTTAAAAGGTTTTATTGGAATGGCTAATTATTATAATAAATTTATAGAAAAATATTCAGAATTTGTACAACCATTATTAAAATTATTATCTAATAGAAACAAATTTATTTGGACAGAAGAGGAGGAGCGAAATTTTATTAAATTAAAGAAAAAATTTTTGGAAACAAATGTACTTACTCACCCAGATTACCAGAAAACATTTTACCTACAAACAGATGCCAGTGAATATGCCATAGGAGGACACATCTATCAGATTGATGAAAAGGGGGAGAAAAAGGCAGTAATGTTTATGAACCGCACATTAAAAGGAAGTGAAGTTAAATATTATACCACTGAGAAGGAATTACTTGCTATATTGTTTTGTCTGCAGAAAGCAAGACAGATCATCCTAGGAAGAAAAATTGTGATCCAGACTGACCATCAGGCCTTAACTTTTATTAAGACTTGTAAAATTTTAAATTCAAGATTGCATAGATGGATATTACTAATGCAAGAATATGATTATACTATTGAACACTGTAAAGGAAAAGAAAATGTAGTTGCAGACCTATTGAGCAGGAACCCTTGTGACAAAAATAAGTTTGAAAGAAGAGACCAAAATTCAGAATTACAAATAAATTATATAGAAAGAGTTATGGATATGGAAATGTGTACAAAATTTAAAGAATTTAGTAAATTACAAGTAGAAGATTTGGAAGTTAGAGAAATAAAAGAAAACATTCAAAATTATAAAATTATTAATAACTTAGTATATAAAAGAAATAGGGAAAGTTGGAAAATAGTAGTACCAAAGGGAATGATTAAAGAAATAGTGGGTACTTGTCATGAATATTACCTGCATGCAGGAGCTAAGAAATGTCATACCATATTATCAGAGAGCTTCACTTGGAAGAAAATGGGAAAAAGCATTAGGGGAATTATTAAAACATGTAATATTTGTCAAAGAGCTAAAAATGTAACCCAAGGTAATTTTGGAGAGATGAAAGGGATCCAAGTGGAAAAACCAAAGGAGCAATTGTCAATTGATTTTATAGGACCATTTCAAAGAACTGTAGGAGGCTATAAGTATTTATTAGTAATTTTAGATGTATTTACAAAATTCGTTCAAATCTATAAATTGAAAAAGGCGACCACAGGGGAGGCAATTAAATGTTTAGAAAATTATATAGAAAATTTCGGGAGAGTAGAAAGAATACAGACTGATCATGGAACCCAGTTTAATAATAAGAAATGGCTGGAGTATATTAAAAATAGAGAAATGAAACCAATATTTTCTCCAATAAGGAGGCCACAAAGCAATATCGTTGAGAGGGTGAATAAGGAGATCATTAGATGTTTGAGAACATATTGTCATCATAACCATAGAGAATGGGGAAAATATGTAGAGGTTATTAACCAGGCAATTAATGAAATTCCTCATGAGACTACAGGATACACACCTAACCAGCTACAACTAGGAATTCAGGATGAAAGGTTTTGGCAAAAGGAAATAAAAAATTTAGGCTGGAGTTCAAAATTAATAAATTTAGAAAGACATTTAGAAATTGCTAGGAGTAGAATTAAGAAGAAGGCTCATAAGAGAGCAGAGAAATTTAATAAAACTCATAAAATAGAAGAATTAAGTGTTGGGGACAAGGTATTAGTAAAAGAAAATTGGCAACCACAGGGTATAAGAGGTGAGATGGCAAAATTATTTTATATATATGATGGACCTTATGTGATCACCAAGAAATATGGCAAGGCGACTTATGAAATCAAAGATGCTAGAAGCAATAAAATTAGAGGAATTTTCCATATTAGCTTGTTAAAGAAATTTTATGAACCAAGGGAGGCACACCATGGAGAATCAGATAAATTTCAGATAGAACAAATTAAATAGTAAGGGAGAAGTCGAGAGAAAGGAAAATAACAAGGGATAATAAGATGGTAACAACAGGAATGACTCAGGATATAAAAGTATTAGGAGAAGGAAGCGAATGTAGGAGGGATAGATAACAAATAAACCGGAAATGACAATGGACCAGAAATGACTTAATAATTAAACAAACACTTGAAAAAAAAATAAAGAAATAAAAAATATATAAATTTAAATAAAATAGGAAGGGATGAACGAATAAGAACAAGGACCTAACCTACAAACAACCTAGACATGCTATGACTCGGTTAGGCTAAAAATTAAGAAAAAAAAACACTGTGTCAGAAGATAGATTATATAGATAAATAAAAAGACTTATGATTGGAAAGATTCCATTCTATTAAAATTAAAATAAAGAAAGAAAAAGGTTATAAAATAGATTCTAAGAATCAGAAAATGATTAATGTACTAGATGTTAAGACTATAAGAGGATTGTTGATTAAATGTTAATTGTTAATTTATTGTATTGTTAGGAGTTAAGTATATCATATGTAATTAGAGGGCAGCAGACAAGCAAGAAGGATAGAGTAAGAGTTTACTCCCAAAATGTGAAAATTGAGATTAAAAAAAAGGAATTTTGGAATCAAAATTTTTTTTTATCTAAATTTGGGGACTATGTAACATTTTGAAGTAGTATATATATAAAAGGCACTTACAAAATAAGATAAATATATATAAATAAATTCAGTTTGTAAAAAAATTACTAAAATATACCAGTAACGAAATGTAAACATAACCTAATTTCACTTGTGTAGAAAATGCACATGGCCACATTTTAGATCTAATCACAAGATTTTATATAAAAAGAAAAAAAAACACACAAATCACTATTTATAAGAAAATGTATTAGAAGTAATTAATAGATAACAATTTGAATAGAACAATAGAACGATATAAATACACTTAAAACTTTCAAACGGCAAGCTAGTGAAATGTTCTGAAGTAAACAAGATGGGAGAACGAATTTGTGGAGTTGCGTGCGCATTGACCGGCAAAAGATATTCGTTTTAAATATTTCTCGTGGAGATATAATCTAAAACAGTTTGGGAAATAAGATTTAAATGCAATTGTTTTGCAAAGAAATTTAAGTGCAGTTGTTAAGAAGAAGAAGTGTATCAGAGGCGGTGAACATGACATCCGTAAAGCTGTTACAAGGAATAAACGAGAAAATAGCGGAAATTGACGACTTGGCCATTTTATTGCTAAAAAGGGAGCGTCAGTTAGTTGGGACAGAGCATTTGAACGAGGCAGACGTGTTTCAGAATTGGCTGTAGAAATTTTATTTTTTTAACTGGTGCGGAAAGTGCAGTATCGTATTCAAATCATAATTACAGAATAACATTAAGCCAAATCATTGAACTGATCGATTAAGAAGACATTATTCAGGAAATTATTTAATTAGAAACCAAATAACTTGTAAAAAAATTTTAGCTTGTAAGAATTGTAACTTAGATATTTTTTTGAAGGTGCCAACTCAAATTTTATTATTCAAAATTTAGAAAACCCACCTATTATCCCGAGATAAGGAGAGCTCAAGCTCAAATTAAAGTAATTAAATCAAATTCAATTAATATTAAAATTTATAACTAAACTTCTTGCTGCCATAAACAAATTTTAGACTTAGGCTAATAAAGCTTAATTTTTGTAATTCTTTGTGGATGAAATAAGACTTTGTAATTAGTAAGTGACTTTATAAAAGAAAATAAGGAATGTCATATTAAGATATTAAAATTTTTGTAACAAAAGCAGCATTGAATCGTTATTTCTTTTAACTTATAAATTTTTATTAAGACTTATAAAAGTGAATTTACCAATTATTACAATATATATATATATATTGTAAAGTATTTATAAAACACAATACAACGATGTTTTACTATTAAATATTTCTTTTATAATATATATCAAATTTCTATTTAAAACAAAAACAAAAAAACTACTCATGAACAATTCATACTTCTTTATTATAACATTTCTTCTTTCAACATTTAAAACAATACACAAAACAAAATTTTACAACTTAACAATTTTTAACAAAATAGGTTTAACTCTTTTCTTTTAATTTTATAGTTACACAATTTTAATACCCTTGGCTAATTTTACGATCTCTTACAATCTCGGGGTTATAGCATGGGCTATATTTTTTTAATTCTTAGATTAATTAAATAAATTTTGAACAAACAATATTAAATTTTGAAATTAGCTTTAATAAATATTTTCCGGATGGAAATACTTTAATTTTGAATAAGCAAAAAAGGCTAAACTATTTGAACTGGATTATTTCTTATTACTTACTATTAATTAACTACAAGATATTCTAATGTACAAATTTAAACTTCTCTATTATCTTAAAAGTCCACTAAAGTTATTTTTATAGCGCTATTACTCAACTTAATAAATATCAAAATTCTGCTGGTCGCTTACGTAAAATTCCCGTTCTCTCCAGTTAGACATTTTACACAATTAAATTCTTTTTTGTTTACTTCACATTATATTTCCACTGTATTATATTTTGAAATTCACTTCTCCTTAATTTAGTTTGGCCAATCTTCTTAACAAATCTGTATAATTTTGACGAAGTTCCTAATAAATAGAATTTTGACTGGTCCTGGCAGATCAATCTTGTCGCGTCCCCACGCTATCTCTGACTAAACTAACGCTTCGTTTTACTTTTAGAATTGTTAAAGAAAAATATGGCGGCTTCTCCTTCTTCTTAAAAAAAAAACATATGGATTATAATTTAACGAAGTTCCGTTCCTTCCCATTAGAATCGAACTGCACCTGACCGATTTCTTTACTTTCACATCTGTTTTACAGCTGATTATACCAACAAGAACGAGCTTGTTTTCAATGGCGTTTTAATTTGGTTAAACTTTGGTTGAAACTTACTGTTTCAATTTTCCGATCCTTAATAAAGTTTCCAGTGTTTATTTAATTACTACTATTAGTGTGTGAAGTGTCTTTGTGTTTTACTCTTGTAATATTTTGAATTGTGTGTGTTTTGAGCCGAATTCATAGAAACATAACCTTCCAATCTCATTGTTTACAATCGTATTTCACTTTCTCCTTCAAATAATTACTTATGCCCTATGTTACTAATATTTACAATTTTGTTTGAATATAATTATTATTAGATAATCTTGTTTTAATTTATGTGTTAGGGGTTTTGATATAACACATTTCCTAATACATTTCCAGTTCAAAAACCTTGTTTACAATTCTATGCTTTTACCTCAATTTAGTTTTCATTTAACCTAACCAATCTTTTAATGAATTTATTTTTAAATTTTGTGTGAGTTATTTCTAATTTATTTTTCCAATTCTTCAAGAACATTATATAGCCTATTCTATAAATGTTACAATGTCCCCTAATTTAATTTAAATAAAAAAATATTCATAATATCTACATTACACATTCTTTACATTTTACAAGCTTGATTAAATATACATATTTTTTTTTAAAATTAAATTTAAATTAACATTTATACTTTAAATTGTCCATTTATACTTAATTCCTACGACACAATTTTATCTTAATTCTTTAACAATCAAATACTGAGCTGAACACTTCAAGCTACATATTACTTAACATATCTTCTAACAATACAATATACTTATAACTAACATTCAATCAACAATTCTTTAACCATTCTAACATATAGTAACAATAAATCATGTTCTGGTATTTACAATTCCTTCCATAATTATATATTTTTTTTTTTTTAATATTTTTTACAATTGGAAACCTTCCAATCATAAGTCTGATTCAATATTTATTTAACATATATTCTCTGATACCGTGTCTTTAAATCCCATCCTATCCGAGTCATAGTATGTCTAAATTTGGTCAAATTGGTTATAACATTTCTCTTTCCCTTATTTCTGTTTATTCCTTGTTTATTATTTATCTCATATTTATTTTGCTTTTAGCTTCATCTAACTCTCAGTTCTAAGTTAGTATTTTATCTCCCCTTCCAATCTCACATCCAGTTCAATTATTTTCTTATATCATTTCAGTTTATTTTGTATGAAGTTAACATCTAATATTTTTAAAGGTCGCAATCTCATATCCTCTATTTGATCATATCTATAGCTCCTTCGATTACACTGTCCCTATATCAACGAATATAAATTTTGTTTTAATACTTATATATATATATCAACGCAGATTCTCCCTTCCAATACGACGAAGTTTAAATACACAATTACCATATTTTTATTACAACGATGCTTTAATATTTATTATCATAGATTCATATTTCTTTTATAATATATAATATATACGACGAAGTTCCATTATTTATCAACGCAGATTCTCCCTTACAATACGACGAAGTTTAAATACACAATTACCATATTTTTATTACAACGATGCTTCAATATTTATTAACGTAGATTCATATTTATCTTTATTCATTATTCGACGAAGTTTCCAATAAATTATCGTAGATATAGTTACCATCCCTTAAAACTTATCTCCTGCTAACGTTTTCTTATACACATAGTCACCTAGAGTTTATTCATATTGCTTCCTTTACCTATATTTAATATCTCCCTTCCTATTTTATTTATATTTTCCTTTTCCAGTTCTCCTGGATACATGTCATATTACTGCCTGTGTCTATTAATGCCTGTAAACTTGTTTCCTCTATTTAATTTCTATTCCTGGGTTTCCTATTGTCTTAGTTTTCCGACTGACTGTGGGCACCATGCTCTTTTCTTGTCCCCACGCCTGTCCTTGCCTTAACACCGTTTACATCTCCATTGTATCTCTCATCTGCTTCATAAGTTCTATTTTCTCTGTTATTCTCATATTTAAATTCCATCTCCCATTTTCCAAACTCGAGTTGTGTCTCCACATTCATTAACATATCCGTACCTCTGATAAATTTTCTCAATAAGCCTTGTACCACTAAGCCTTGAGACGGATATTTAACTCCTCCTATTTCTCCTATTACCATTTTCATTTTATTAATCTTTTCAATTTTCTTATTAGTTGTGGTTTGAATGGTTAAATTTTTTATTTGCCATATTTCTAATTTTCCCATTTTATTTCTATCTCCTAACCTTCCTTGCTCTCCTAATATTTTCTTCCTTACCTCTTCGACTTTCCTAAAACGCTCATCTGTTATCTTTCTTTCTCCTATCACCTTTAATTTCAACTCTCCTAATTCTTCTGTGTTTTTCTTAGTTATATTTTCTACTTTCTCTGTCTCTTTCTTATTAATTTCTATTTCATCAGCTATTATTTCTTTTGTTTCCTCAAAATTTTCCTTAATCTCCTCCTCTAATCCTCTATCTTTCTCCTCTAAGTCTCTTCTCACATCCTCTACTACAGTATTATTCTCTGTCCTCCACTGTTGCCTCATATCCTCTATCATTTTCCTATTGTCCTCCCTAATTTCATCTTTTATTACTTTTAGATCCTCCTTCATCTCTCTTATTTCGTCTCTATTTTCCTCTAATTCTTTTTTTATTTCTCTCATATTTTCATTATTTATATCTAATTTTCTATCTAGATCCTCTCTCATATCCTTCATCTCCTCTTTTATTTTCTCATTCCCTTTATTTATTTCTTTTAGTAAGTTTTGGTTGTTTTCGAACAATTTTTTTATCCAGTCATCATTATTTCTACTTCCACTTTCACTACCCCTTCGTTCCTGTTCAATTTCTACAAGTGGTAGTCCCCTAGCTTCATCTACCTCCATGTTTGGTATCGGCATATCTGTGCCTTCCATTTTTATTTCCCTCAATTCATAACTAGTCCCTTTTTCTGGTCCCCTACAACTACCAGCTCGCCTATATTTTTTCTTTTTTTTTTTTTTTTTTTTTTATCTGTAAGTAACTTATTATACAAACATAAACAATTTTTATATATACTATAAACCTAGCCTTGACTCTTCAACTCAGTGTTTAATTTTACAAAAAAATTTTTTCTAAATCTATTTCCAGTTCAAATGTTTTTCATATAAAAAGTTCTAAATTAATTTTATCTCAAAATCTCTCTAAATAAATTTTATCTCTTATTTTATCGAGCTCCCACGTTGTTGCGCCAAATGTAATGTTTTTTATCAAACGCAATACAACGATGTTTTACTATTAAATATTTCTTTTATAATATATATCAAATTTCTATTTAAAACAAAAACAAAAAAAACTACTCATGAACAATTCATACTTCTTTATTATAACATTTCTTCTTTCAACATTTAAAACAATACACAAAACAAAATTTTACAACTTAACAATTTTTAACAAAATAGGTTTAACTCTTTTTTCTTTTAATTTTATAGTTACACAATTTTAATACCCTTGGCTAATTTTACGATCTCTTACAATCTCGGGGTTATAGCATGGGCTATATTCTTTTAATTCTTAGATTAATTAAATAAATTTTGAACAAACAATATTAAATTTTGAAATTAGCTTTAATAAATATTTTCCGGATGGAAATACTTTAATTTTGAATAAGCAAAAAAGGCTAAACTATTTGAACTGGATTATTTCTTATTACTTACTATTAATTAACTACAAGATATTCTAATGTACAAATTTAAACTTCTCTATTATCTTAAAAGTCCACTAAAGTTATTTTTATAGCGCTATTACTCAACTTAATAAATATCAAAATTCTGCTGGTCGCTTACATAAAATTCCCGTTCTCTCCAGTTAGACATTTTACACACTTAAATTCTTTTTTGTTTACTTCACATTATATTTCCACTGTATTATATTTTGAAATTCACTTCTCCTTAATTTAGTTTGGCCAATCTTCTTAACAAATCTGTATAATTTTGACGAAGTTCCTAATAAATAGAATTTTGACTGGTCCTGGCAGATCAATCTTGTCGCGTCCCCACGCTATCTCTGACTAAACTAACGCTTCGTTTTACTTTTAGAATTGTTAAAGAAAAATATGGCGGCTTCTCCTTCTTCTTAAAAAAAAAACATATGGATTATAATTTAACGAAGTTCCGTTCCTTCCCATTAGAGTCGAACTGCACCTGACCGATTTCTTTACTTTCACATCTGTTTTACAGCTGATTATACCAACAAGAACGAGCTTGTTTTCAATGGCGTTTTAATTTGGTTAAACTTTGGTTGAAACTTACTGTTTCAATTTTCCGATCCTTAATAAAGTTTCCAGTGTTTATTTAATTACTACTATTAGTGTGTGAAGTGTCTTTGTGTTTTACTCTTGTAATATTTTGAATTGTGTGTGTTTTGAGCCGAATTCATAGAAACATAACCTTCCAATCTCATTGTTTACAATCGTATTTCACTTTCTCCTTCAAGTAATTACTTATGCCCTATGTTACTAATATTTACAATTTTGTTTGAATATAATTATTATTAGATTATCTTGTTTTAATTTATGTGTTAGGGGTTTTGATATAACACATTTCCTAATACATTTCCAGTTCAAAAACCTTGTTTACAATTCTATGCTTTTACCTCAATTTAGTTTTCATTTAACCTAACCAATCTTTTAATGAATTTCTTTTTAAATTTTGTGTGAGTTATTTCTAATTTATTTTTCCAATTCTTCAAGAACATTATATAGCCCATTCTATAAATGTTACAATATATATATATTTCTATTATATTCTTACATGTTATAAGGGAGCAATTTTAGCCATTTAAATTTGATTGAGTTAAGGAAGTTGATTGTTCCATGTCTCTTCTTTGCACTTTTTACCCTTACCTCGTACATTATTGGATATTCCGGTATATTATTGGATATATATATGCGTGTATATATATATATATATATATATATAGAGAGAGAGAGAGAGAGAGAGAGAGAGATTTTGGACTAGGAGACTGACAGACTTACCTTAGTAAGAGTCCACTCTGTAGTCTTGAAACAGAAACACATAAAAGCACTTAACCAAAGATATATTTCAACCACACAGTGGACTTTGTCAATCAAAGAGAAAACACAAAAAGAAATACGAGAGAATGAAATAAAATAAATGATTTATGATTGACAAAGACCACTGTGTGGTTGAAATATATCTTTGGTTAAGTGCTTTTATGTGTTTCTATTTCAAGACTACAGAGTGGACTCTTACCAAGGTAAGTCTGTCAGTCTCCTAGTCCAAAAAATCTAAATAATCTTTACCAACCAAAACTAACCTAAATATATATATATTGTAACATTTTGAAAATAGAAAATAAGAAATTGGCTAGATTAAAATTGAAACTAATTTTAGGTAAAAGCCTAGAAAAGGATGTAACATGTAAACAAGATATTTGAACTGTTGCATTAGGAAATTTGTTATATCAAATAACCTAACAAATAAAATTAAAACAAGATAATCTAATAATAATTATTATATGTAAACAAAATTGTAAACTTTAATAACATAGGGCATAAATAATTGCTGGAGAGATGGAAGGTAAAAAACGCGATTGTAAACAATGTGGTTAGAGGTTATGTTCTATAAATCCAGTCAAAACACACACATTTCGGAATTATTACAAAAGTAAAACGTAGACACTGCACACACAAAAATAATAGTATTTAAATAAACACTGGAAGGTTTGTTAAGGATAGGAAAGTTGAAACAGTATGTTAACCAAATTAACAATTTTGTTGGTGCATTAGATTTAAAAGCCAAGGAAATAGGTCAGTGTGACAGTCGACTCTAGTGGAAAAAAATCGAACTAAATTACATGCAAGAAAAGGTTGGAGGTGGAAAGGCTGCCATGTTTTAAATATTTTAAAAGTAGAACGACGCGTCAGTCTAGCGTGGGGTAGCCAAAGGAATAGGAGCAGTTCTTAGAAGTCAAAATTCCATTTGAAGAATTTCGTCAAAATTGTACAAATTTGTGAAGAAACTTGGCCAAATTAAAACAAGGATAAGTGAATTTAAAGCTATAATACAGTATTAATGTAATTTGAAGTAACTAAAAGGAATTTAATTGTGTGAAATATAAAATTTAAAGAGAAATGAATCCTGTATGAAGATCCAGCCAAACTTCGATAATTTATAAGTTAAGTACATAGCAATATATAAAAATAAACTTTAGTGGACTTTTAAGATTATAAGGAAGTTTAAAATTGTACATTATTGGAATATCTTGTAATTAATTAATAGTTAGTAATAAGAAACATAATCCAGTTCAAACAGTATAGGGACCTTTTTGCTTATTCCAAATTTAAGTTTTTCTCATCAGGAAGCTATTTATTAAAACTATTTTCTAAATTTAATCTTGTTTATCAAAATTTATTTAATTAACCAAAGAGTTAAAAGATATAGCCTATGCATATAAACCCCGAGATATTAAGAGATCTTAGAAAATAGCCTAGGGTATAAAATTTTGTAACTAAAATTAAAAGAATTGAGTTTAACCTATTGTGTTAAAACTTGTTAAGTTGTATTTTTTTTGTTCTGTTAATTGTTTAAATTTTGAAATAAAATTGTTATAATAAAGACTTTAAATTATTAATGAGTTATAATGTTTTGTGTTACAAAAATATTTATGTTATAAAAAAAAAGAAAATATTACAATATATATAATTTGACATCTCATTTTTACAAGTTCAACATCTATATTGAAGTAAAGTTCAAATATCTGTCCCAATTGGCCTATAACTTTGTGCTCTCATGTTAATACACATCCACATTGGCTACAGTAACATAAAATTCAAAGACAGTGCTGAAAACTTTTTTAATTTTTAGTTATTAAGTCTTCAGATTATTATTGAAAGCCTTGAGGTTATTTTGAGGAATAGAAGTAGTTTGAAGCCAGTGACTTTTTGTTATGGCAGGAATTATATTTATTTACAAAACAATTGAAAACACCTGATTTTCATTACTACAATGTTACTCATATGTCTACACTGTTTATAACTCTGTTGGGGGAATGCTACTTAACAGAATGAATAAATGATAATGTGAGCACCCACACTAGTGCACGTTATCTAGGCTCTGTTTACTTGACTGGCGATGACATAATCTACAATATCTTCAAAAGCAATGTTAAATATGGTCTGTTAAAATATGTTCTATTATATTTCTAAATTAGTTGCTACAACTAAGAATAGGTTCATTAAAATCTTCCATTCACTAAAGATATTGTAAATTCTTATAGGTTCAGTTTTTCCATTGCTCCCTAAGTTATAAATGCAGAAGTACTTAATTTTCTAAAGTTCATATTTTGCTTCTATTACTTCTAACAAGTATGTGTGTCATTCTTAACTATCTCAAATAACGAGTTGGAATATTTAAGTAGTACTAGGATTCCGCTGGATATTTGATTCCCATTAACCAGTGTGGTAACCTTAGAAATTATAACTTCCAGTTTTATTGCTTTTATTTCATTTATTACAAGTATATCTAAACTTTAGTCTACTATGTATTATTCAATAGCAAGTATCTGTATTGCAATGAAGACTTTTCAATCCAGTTTCTTTGATTTTATAAATTTACTTTACTTCTGAATTCTGAGATTCAGTTTGTATTCTCATTTACTTATTTAGCAGCATCCAGGGTCCAACTTAAGAGTTCTTATGGCTTAAACTAACAAGAAAATAAATAATACCACTTGAAGCAACTGAGATATTAAATAAATAAAACCTCTTACCCACAAATAAACTTTTTAATTATTAAAATACTAATATAAATCTTGAATCCTAAGCTATCATCTTCAGAGGGATCTGTTATGATATTACAGAGGTATTATATGTAACAATTATTACAAATTATACATGCCAATAGTAATGTATCGATAGGTATAATGTGTTTACTACTTGTAAACACTGTAATACACTGATTGTTTTGTTACAACATAATCACCGATTCTATAGATGATTACTTGACAAATGTACATTAAAATTTAAACAATTAAAAAGGTATTTACGGTTATGAGATCTTTTTTACTTAATAAGAAAATATATATACGAGATAATGCAAGTTCAAGAAAAATATAAAAACTTTAAAAGTTGTCAGACATTGTTTAAGTTTTAAAACAGGATAGAGGATCTTATTTCCCTTTTATTTAAAATTATGAAAAAAGTTTGTTATTTGCAAAATCTATATGAAAAATTAAAAAAGAAAATATATAAGAAGTTTAATAACATGTTACTGCAACACTCAATGAAATATATTTACAGAAAAATTAGAATTTGTGTACCTATCATAAGCTTTGACTTGTTAGAAAGGATCAGTGCAGATATTCCAGAGAGAGAAGAGGATATTCCAGCCTAACATATTCACTACAGGCGAGGACAGTGTGCCCTCATGAGAAGTGATAACTAGTTGTCATCAAATCACTTTTTTAAAATTTTCCCTTTCCCATTAAGTTTGAAATGAAGCATATTTTAAAGACTTCAAATCAAGTAAAGCCTTGAGATTATTTGGCACATTTTTTGTTCACTTCTACCTTTTTTTCTAAATGTCATGCCTAGAATACATTCAATTAGGTTAAAACTTTGGAAAACAATAGAAATACTGGATTTTTTTAAAACTAGAAAGGTAAATAAAATTAGGTTGGTTATACCAAATAAATTTTTATTAAGTCCATTTTTCTTTAGTTTTGGTGCTAAATTAACAGTTTCCACAAACATAATTGTGGAAAGATTAAACAAAATTCATCTTCCAAACCATTTAATAAACCTGATTCTATGAATTTATAGCCTAAAAATAACCAGTAAATTTTAACTCCAATTGCAGGATGTAATTATACTTCAAAAAATTTATAATTACCTACTAAGAGTGGTAAGATTTGTTTTTGCCCAAGATTGCTTTGTGATGGCTTGTGGAAATATTTCTCAGAAACGGATATTCACTGTAAACAGAGTTCAAACTGAACAAATTTAGTTCTCTTGGGAACTTCTATAATATAATTTGCAGCAATACTGGGGGGAAAGTATTATAGTACTTATTGATGAAAATAGTTGTATTATATTGTTGTGCAACCTCAGGCACCCCTAAGCCAGGAGTCACTCACTCCTGACATAATGATGACTGCATTAGGTTAATCTCAATATAATCGTCAAAGTCAGAACTGGTGTAAAATTAATTGGAAGAGGGTATGAAAAGGAAATTCTTTATAACCTCTCTTATTTTATTTTTATATAGAGTATATAATAAAGGTATACCGAATAAGGAAACAGCCTTATAGTTCACACTAAAGAAAGCTACTATTGACTGTAAAAAATTCTGTATGACTAAAAAATTTAATTAAATAATTATTTATATTAAAAACCAATGGCTTAAAACTAAAATACATATAAATAGAGAAAAGAAAATTGTAATGATTGAAATATGGTTAAGACACGATTGGTTGGGTTAAGATAAAAAAGGATTACAGATTAATCATTACATAAAAGTAACTAACATAACTGGATAAGATGAAATTAGAAATTATAATTTTCATTATTCACATGAGGAGTAGTATGGGCATTGTTTGCATTACTGGTATGTACAATGGGTTGTTGAGGATGAACAATGTTCATATATCAAATAGAAAAGTAAATTTTGTGATACATCAAAATTATTTTAGAGTAGTTATAGAGGAATACTTTTTAATGCTGAAGGTTATGATTTGATGAGGAGATAAATAATATATGAAGACTTTGTCATCAACGTTTTGACAAGAAAAATAGAGGTTGAGATTGAACAGAAGTTATCAAAAGTCTAAGATCTTAGTAATGTGTAATAAAGTGTTTTAAAAACTGGGTCATGCAGAGGAATAGCCTATACTATCATAATTCACAACCCCTATTTACTATAAATGCATTATCAGTATTTAAATTTATAAATGCTATTAGCTCCATAAGTCTGTAATTAGAACTCTTGACTCATCCAATATTTTATTGCATCGAACCTTCAAATCATATTAAGGACAAAAAATCTCACATATTTTAGTGGTTAATGGTAACTGTTTATCCATCAAGATAAAGAACAGAGTTCTGGTGTTGTTTGGATATCTAAATGCAATACAATTGGCTGTGCCTTAAAAACACATAAATTGAAACCTGGAATTTGGTGTATAACATATTTGAAAATTAAATACCACTTTATGTTGAAATGTGTAAAATTAGAACCAAATCTTGTTGCCTTAGAGCAAGAATAATGATAACTTGTTTTGCCTTTTGTACTGACATCTCAAATATAGTCAATGTAGTTGGCAATTGATATTGGTTTTATAGACTCTCCGCTACAGATAAGTTTGGTTATTGGTGTGGCAGGTAGTTGTTATACAGTAAACAAGATTACTTTTCTTTAGCCTACAAGAAGGATATCTTTTTACCTAAAGTTTTTGTGTTGTACTTATTACATTTCATCCTTACTGTTCTGTTGAATCGAGTGTAATGTTCGAAAAGAATCATGTACCCATTATCTATAAACAAATATAACCTTTGTCCAATAGATTACACTTAAAAAGTAAATCAATAACTATATTCTGGATTAGAGGATCTTCTGATACAAACTTTTGATACTGTACAGTTCTTAGTGTAGCACATAATAAGATTGCTGAGTGTAGTACATAAGAGTGCTTTACTGTTACAGATTTTGAATTTTTTATTCAAACCTTTTCTGTTTTTTTTTTGCAAGTCATATATTGAATAAATGCACATTTATTCCTCATGCCTCATCTCTACAAACAGGCTGTTTTGGTACAAAAACTTGTTTGAACGTTAAGTTAATTTCATCAATATTTGACCTAACTTTATGGCATAGATTATAGCTTAGCTCCCTGCAAGGAACGGAAGGTTCAAAATTACAGTAAAGCATAGACTTTATGAGCTAGAAACGTTTTAGTGACATTGTTTTAGGAAAAATAGGGGCCTCTAATTTCTGATCATATTCCAATAGGATTGAATATTTTACTTTTGTGTAAGCCCCTTGTTTAGGATGATAGTGTTGAACTTTTTAATACATTGAACAGTAACATCAATCCAAGCTTTAATTCTATGTTTTATTCGCATCATAGAGAAATATTAGCATTATCGCTTACAGCATATAGCTTTCTTGGCATATTTGTTTGTTTCTCTTGCTAGCATTGTCCAGATGGTTTGTGTAAAAACATGTTTTAATATATGATAGCAGGAGAATTTTGTTTTTACAGCTTTAAATACCAGTAGTCCTGCCCTTAACCAAAAATTCAGATTTTAGTTCTTTTAGAGGATATAATGGACTAAACAAAACTTTATAATTATATTAAGGAGCTAGATTAACCAACAAAACCCTCACTCACTGTACCCTTGGTGATCAACATCCACACACCTGACCCTCGGTACTGGGAATGGAGTAGTGAAAATTAAGCTTATGTCTAAATTTACAGCTATATCTATATTTTATGAAAAATTATATTTTTGCAACTACCAATTAATGACACCTCTAATAAATAATTTTGTCAACTTGTTTTGATGCTAGATCATTAATTCTCTATTTTTAAATACTTAGGTTATAAATAAAAGTGAATCACTTCAAAATTGAAGCATTTGAACGTGCATATTTACTTTAAGCTGTACTATTTTAAGATTATGCCACAGTAGTGATTATTTCAAGCAAGAGTTGATCTCATCAGCATACATTGAACATGGAATGACAGAAAGTGTTTGTCTGTAATGAGTAACAAAGTGTCGCCAAATAGTTTGTCGTTGTGTTTTATGTCTTTCAATGTTCTGTTTAACGCCTCAAGCGAATGTTTATGTGGCATAATGGATTCATCCCAGACAATAATTTTAGTTTTTCATCATTGTGGCAATAGACAATTGTTTTATTATGTTGCACACTGCGTCTGGATTATTTGAATATTTAGTGGCAGCTTAAATACTGAATGAGCTGTTCTGCCTCCATTCAATAAAAGTTGCTGCAATGCCAGAAAATGCAACTGGTAATATGATACCATTATTTGATCGTATTTTGGCGAGAATTAGAGAAAAGAGGAAAGTTTTGCCAGTTCCACCTGGTGCATCAAAAAAAAAATCCACCTTTTCCTGCCAAAACTGCGAGCATAATGCTGTCTTAGCATAAATGGTTCTTTGTTCCTCAGTCATAAGTGGGACATTGCGAGTAACAAACACTGGCATTTCCACAGTATTTTACCGCAATTCACGATTCATTTCAGTGTTTTATTAAATCAAATGCACTTTGATTTGGCAAATGTATACTAAAAAGACTGAGTGGTAAATTGGCAATGACAATGCAAAGATCCTTGATAGCAATCAATGCTTCATTGTACATAGTGTGGCTGAATGTTATCGTTGGATCATCGTTGCACCATGTACGATCTTCATGCAATATATCATCAGTCATTGAATCTGTGTGATAACCCCACAACGTCTCTGCTCGGATTGGAAAACATGTAGTCAACACTATAGCGAATAGTAGACGAATTTGTATTGCTGTATAGTTCAATCCTGCTCCTGTAAGCATACAGTCCAACTGGTTCTCATCTTCCAGCAAGGCATGCATCTTTATACGTTGAATACTGTTGTTCATTCGCTTTAAATATATCTTGAAATGACAATGGGCTGGTAACATAAACCAACAACATTCAGAAATTAAAACACTCAGTCTGGCTTGGATTTACTGTAAATACTCGAAAACGATTCATTACTTATTAAATATAAATTATTAGATATTTATTAAAATTGTTTACGCCTGGCGAGAATAATTGATTGAGTTGTAACAACAATTATTGACCGCCGAGAGTATAAAACTATTAAAGTACTAATATCGCTATTAAAAATAAGGGTTGGTGGCGGAAGATTGAAAATTTGGGGTTATATGTATTTTTTTTAATGCCAAATGGTAAAAAAATTAAAATAAAAACTATTGTTACAAAATTTTTAAAATATTTTTGAGATGCAGCACACTTATTACTTGAGATAAATATGAAAAACAGTTTGTTCTATTTTCAGACCTACTGTATAAACCACAAAATTTCATAAGAATCAGTCAACTATGGTTACAAACACTGTGACACAAGAACTTTATATATAAGGAGTGTGTGAGCTAACAGAAGGAGTTGAAAACTGAACTAACATGGATTTTTAACAATTTCTTTGAAAATATTATCAGATACAGTATTTATTGTCTAATATTATGAGATTACTTTAAGATTTGTTTTTCGATGAGTTATATTTATATAATAAGATTCAACATATTTTTCTTTACTTACAACTTTTTTTTTTTAAAAGTTGTTGTAATTTTTCTTTACACTGTATTTTATATACTTATTCTGAGAAAATGTTGACTTTACCATTTGTATTTTCTCAGAACAGTTGCTGGATCAATGTTAAATAGGCCTCCAACATCTTATTATTATTATTTTTTAATTATCTTTCTAAAACAATTACTACTGACTAATTTGCTATGATATTACTCATTTATTGTTATAATTTATATTTAACAGTAGTAACTTCACCATTTGCCATGTCATTCTTCTTAGTGTTGACTATGAAATTAAGATAGTTAACAAAATAGAGACATGTTTTTCTCTTACAGCTACTCTGTAGGAATTTGCAATACTTTTTAAAGCTTTGCTACTTTATGCTAAAACTTCATATAGTAATACTAACGACTTACTTGTTTAGGAGATGCTGAAGTTGGAATTGAATTGTCCTTGGTTAGTTTGCTATTTGGTCTACGATTCTTGCTGTTGGTCATCACTCTTGGAATCATCTTAGCTGCATTGTATAATCTCAATCTAATCAAATACACCAATCTTCAGTAAACAATGCAGTGTTGTGTTTTTGGTTTTGGCATCATTAACCTTTAAGATTTAACAACACAATTCTTTTCGCCATTGTATTGCCTAAGAATTGTTATTGTAATTATACATGTAAATATATAAAATAAAAGTAACATAGCACTACACTTATCTCTTTTGCTAGCTTGATCATATTAATTTTACTACTATATTTATCTGTCTTTCGTAACTTTATCAAGAATTATTTTTAACATTTTTTAGTAATTATTGTTAAGTAAATTTAATATGATAAAGGTAAGAAAGACAGATTATATAAACTACTGTGATATATTTAGAAGATTCTAGCAATAAGTACAACGATGTTCCTTTTAAAAGTAATAAATGACAAGAAAAATGACGCATTACATTTTATTTATGTGTGTGTCTATATATAAGACATAGCTATTAAGTAATAAGACTGGAGCATGAAATGTGATTTATTGAGAAAAAAGCTACAAATAATTTTTATCCTCTTCAACATACTTCCCACTCCTACTTATACACTGATACATAAATGCCTACCATTATTTAAAGCAATGCTGTAGGTTGTCATCAGAGTATGCCAAAAAGCAGCATTTAACTATACAAAATATGGCACGAAAATAGGGAGCAAAATATTAGTAAACATTTCAAATGTAGCACTTATTTGTGGGTATTTAAAACTATCACACAACCTTCTAAATTATTATTCCATGGGCCTACGTTGTAAGAACAAACAACGTGGCCTACAAGAACGTGTTGGGCCTACGTTTGCAACAAAGAAAGAATTTATTTATAATTTATAATCTTTTAACCCACATGAACCTTAAGTTATCTTGGCTGTTGTTAGGGCCGAAACACATTTCAGTTAATCCATTACCTCAAAGAATTAGAAATTATTACCTCAAGAAATAAGGAATTATTACCTCAAGAAATTAGAACGTATAAAAACTAAATCTCTCTGGCTAAAGTTTTTATAGAGGGCACATACTTTATGGTATCTTATACTTTTTCTATAACTCTTTTTAAACTCTTCCTTAAATGTCGGAAGTAATATGGTACTAAAATCAGCTAAGTATACCAAGGTGTCACAACTGGAAGCATTAATAATTCTGGCAGATTACTCGGAATACCTCTACTTCTTTGGTCTGCTTAGGGAAGATCTTTCTGAACCAGAGAAATCAATTGGTTCACATTGGTATGCTCCTAACCAATTGCTTCAGAAACCCTGCGTATAATGTAAACCAGTCATGTCTTGTAAAATTATAGTTTAGAGTAAGTTGTCAGTGCTCTATCTGCAGTAAGCATGTATGCAACACTGTTAGTCACTAAATGTAATAATAGTTATTCCAATATGTTGGCTGCTTCATGCCAAAGAATACTCAAAGCCTCTTGGAGTCTGACCTGGTGTTAGTTGATAAATTTCTAAGTCAGCAACAAGAATTAGGCAACCATTGTTGCTTTTGTTTCCATCAAGTTTTCCAACAACAAAGTTTACTATGTTCCTTATCTGTCACCTTATCAAAGTTCAACCACATTTAGACACCCTTTTTTATATAATAATTTTTTTTTGCTGTCAAGGCACTATTAATGCTTTAATGAGGTAACTCTGTAAACCTTCAACCTGCTTTATTGTTTTAGGGCGTCTTGAAATGAACTTTTTCCAACTTGTTTAATGGAATCCTTTTTATTAGAAATGCTAGTAAACTTCTTTGGCAAATTTGTTTTGATGGAATGATGATCCTGAAGGAAATCTAAAAAAAGTTGCTGCTTTGGTGTACCAGAAGCAGGCCTAACCTGGTGAGAATTACTGGCCTTTTGCTTATCCATTTCACAATTCTTCTTGAAATCAAACTACTGTATAAATGATTAACACGTTGGCGAGTGGGGGCTTCTCGGGTGCGACAAAAGCCTATATGCTTCTTTTGTTCATATCCCTTACATGTCGGGTTTCCGACTGCAGTTATTGCTTTAGTTTGCTGTTTCTCTCGCAGCGTGGTGGGTGTGTACGTGTATTTCTTGTGTAGCAATAGTTTCCCATTTCGCTTACCAAAGGACGGTATATTATTCATTTGTTTTTGTAAATAAATAGTGTTAGTTTTAGTGTTTTATCTCTGTAAAATAATGTCTGGTACATCTGGGAACATGGTTTTAAATGTAAATAGTCCTTTGAAAGATGTTTGTGACTACTCTGAGACTAGTTCCGGTGATGAGTCCAGTGACATTGATGCTGCCGATCTAGATGGTGAACCTATATCTACAGACAATGAAAGTGAGTCAGATGATGATGATTCAGACAATTACAACCCTACTTGGTCTCATTATAACACTATTGGTATGAGAGACATACCATTTACTCGACAGAATATATATATAACAATAAATAGGCAAAAGTGTTATTTTTTTACAATGGTATCTTCTAGCTGTACTGTGAAAGCCTATCGGCTTCCGATAACTGTGACGTCATAATATTAGCTGTAAAGCATTCAAAATGTTTTTTTTTCTTCTGATAAATTATTTATTTCATTATTATTTACAATATATGACAATAAATAGTCATAAGTAAAATTTTTCTTACAATGTGACCTTTTAGCAGCACTGCGGAAGCCTATTGGCTTCCGAAAATTATGACTTCATATTATCATCTGAAAAGCATTAGAATTATTTTTTTCTGAAAACTGTCTTTTTCCATTAAATTAAATAAAAAATTGTAAACAAAAATTTCAGGACCGGTACATGGTATGCTCCAAGTTTTGCCGCAGCGAATGTGATAAAAGTGAATGAAAAATCAAGTAAAATTTATCTACATCATTTCAATGGGGAAATCTGTATTTCAGTATGATTTAAAATAGGCCTGCCAGTCAATTGGAAAGGATTTGTTGTGAAAAATAATTTTTTTATAAGAAGACTTAAAAAAAAAATTAAATGTACCTCTTTTGAGTACAATTAGCAAAATAGTTAGTCATTCTATGAAAGTTCTAAATAAAGTGAACTTATTCAATTGAACATTTTTTTTCCTACTTACCTTTCAGGGCTGTGGGGTAAGGGTAATTGTACACAGTTATTTTGCCAGTTGTATAGCTCAAAGTTACTAATGCATTCTTCCTATTATATTTATGGATACATTCCTTTATCTATGCTATTTTTGTTGGTTTTCTTTTGTCATTCATAATTTTAGTACATAAATAGATATACCACATCAACTTAAAAAGTGCCAAATGTGAAATTTATTTTAGTATTATCAAGATATGGAAAAAAGTATCACTTATTAATAGAACTAACAAACAAAAGGGACTTGGTAGACAATGGCCACCTTCTACCATCTCATCATCTCTATAATTTTTCCATTTACTTCTCACTGACTTCAATTCACGTTTTGGAATAGGTAAAATTCAAATGGAGCAGGATCTGGGGTACATGGAGAATAGTTTAGCATACAAGCGTTTGTCCACAAAAAACTGGTTCATAGATAATATATTATAATCTGGCACATTACCGCGTTTGAGATAATTTGAGCATAAACTTTTGTTATGTTTAATTCATCACGTAAAAATTGGCTTTCTATTACTGTTTAACCTGCCAAGAACCATTTCCAAGCTCAAATTAGATGGTATGTACACCTGAGCAATTTCATACATTTTTTTAGCTTCGACATCTTCCCAACCCTTATAAAACTGCTTCTGCTAGCCCAAAAGACATCCACATGATGTAACATTATTACCAAACACTTATTGTATTGTTTAGTAATATAATTAAAATGCTTGTAAAAATGTTACACTTGCCTATAGTAGCACTTACTGTTGTAACTGTTGAGGACTGCCTTTGAGGTATGGCCTATGCAAAAACAGGGGGCACAAACTGCAAGTTAGTTTGTAAACATCCGCGGAGTTATATATATCATTGATTAAGCTCTTGGGTTTAAATTGTTTGTTGCGAGTGTTGCGTGTGGAGTAGGCTATTCTGTAATTGTATTTTCAAAGTATGTTGGTTATTTTGTGGGTTTTGTGTAATCTGTATGGTATTATTAATTATTTTATGGATTTGTCGTGCTGCATGTTTGTAGTTGGGTTATTACATAGGCCAGACATGGAGCACTAACTACCAAAAACACCCAATCAAACTTCAGTAAACATATCATATCCACGAACCATAACTACACAAACAAAACAAAATAAACAACGATACACAATTGAACAATATGAAATATACAAACATTTCAAACTACACCCTACACACATAATCAACACCTAATTACATTATAACTCATTTACACTTTTCAACATCATAACTCCTAATACTCACAAAAATACACCCACATCTCCACCCTATTAACCCACCCCCACCCTAACCTACAGAAACTTGAGATTAGTTAAGGTCTGACTCGACAATGGAACACATCTCCCAAAACACCTGTCATCAACAATTATAAAAGTAAGTAACATTTTTACAAGATTTAGTTAAAAACTAGTAGCTGACATGAAGATGGAATCAACTAATATTTAATAATATTTCAAGCTGGAAAACAACAAAGTTTAGGTTAATGTCCTATTCAAATTTCAACTCAACAACGATTGTAGGTCTACTACAATACAGTTTTCACTACCACCAAGAGTCAAAAGTAAACTAAAAGAGAGGAAAAGATAAGATTGTGAGACATTTTTCAAGCATTATCAAGATCAGATAATTAGACCTTCCATTTCCAATCTTGGTACGCTTGACCTCATGGTAGGAGTTGTGCAGTATTATTTAATTACCATACTTTGTATATAGTTATATCTATAGATATTTTAAAACCAAACTATGTTAAAACAAGAATAATTTTAAATGATATATCACATTTAAACCGTTTTCTTTTCCAATAATATACTTTTTTTTCTTAAATAATAAATAATATTTGTTAGTCCAACTAATATAATTCTTTAAAACTAATTTAACTTTATATTTACTAATTAGTATTTTCATTTAATGCATAACAATTTGTATATATGTTTCTGTATGTGAAATACACATATATTTCATCAATAAGAATATTTATACAACAATATGCTCAAAGCTGTAATTGCTTCGGCAGCACATATACTAAAATTAGAACAATACAGAGATTCATCAATGTAATATATTAATAACTTGAAAATTGTCAAGGGTTATTAAAACAACACTGACTCATCGGTGATGAAATGTCAATAGCATAACAACTAGAGAGTAAATGTTTTTAGCTGTTGACACAATACAAACTCCTTTAGATATCTCTATATTAGATTGATGAAAAGTGTTGAATATATTGTTTTAAAATTATTCTTGTTGATAAAATATTTGTAAAATAATAAATACAGAATTAACAAGAAAAACATGAGTGCGTACAGAAAAGATTATAAGAAAAAAATATATATATATATATATATATATATATATATATATATATATATATATATATATACCACCACTCTGATCAAAAAATACGGTGAATAAGTTTGTATTTAAAAAAGTAATAAACATACATCGAATTTGATTTAATTTCCTTCAAAGTACTTTCCTTGATTCGCATTCCACTTATCCCAATGTTGAATCCATGATTGGAAACATTTTTGGAAGGCTTCTTTCGGAAGGGCATTTAGCTGCTCGGTTGTGGCCCTCTCAATGTCAGGAATGGTGTCAAAACATTTTCCTTTGAGCAGTTTAAATTTTTGGAAAGAATGTTTTGAAACGCGTCAGCAAGTAAGCAATCACGTATTCACTTCCATAGGTATTTTAAAAATTAGTTTAATCAGTGAATTCAAGATCATTACATCAAGCAACTTCTTTTGGAAAGAGTCCGAAGTTGCATGGTACTAAATCGGGTGAATATGGCTAATGTGGACAGACATGAACACTTTTTTTGGCCAAAAACTCGTGAATGAGAAGCGAGGTGTGACACGGCGCATTGTCATGGTAAAGAAGAAAGCCATTCACCCACTTTTCTGGTCTGTTTCTTCATATGTCATTTTGCAAACGTTGCAGTATGCCCTTATAAAATTGAGAGTTTACAGTTGTTCCCCTTGGAACGAACTCTGATCATACTACGCACTCACTATCGAAAATAACAATGAGCATGACCTTGATGTTCGATTTTAACTGATGTGCCTTTTTACGGCGAGGAGATGCAATGGTTTTCCATTCAGAAATATGTATTTTGGTCTTGTAAAATAGATAGGGCCATATCCATAGATCCAACTTTCATCTCCAGTTACGATTCTGGCCATGAAGTCCAGATCTACTTGAAGACGAACCTTCAACTCTGTGCAGACTGATGCACGATTTTTCTTCTGTTTATCACTCAAAATTCTAGGAACAAATTTTGCACTCACTCGCCTCATTTGCAAATTATTGAGTAAAATGCTTTAAACGGAACTGTACAAGATGTTAAGATCTTCCGATACCTCTCAAATAGGCATTCATCTGTTTGGCAAAACAATTATTTCTACTTTTTATACTGTTTTTATACTGTTTTTGAGGTTAATAGACGTCCCGAATGCTGTTACTCTTCAACCGACTCATTTCCTCTTTTAAATCAATCATACCACTTGTATACAGTCTTCAGAGTTACCATATTATCGCCATACACAGATTTTAACATTTCGTGAGCTTCTTTGGCATACTTTAGCAACTTAAAACAAAACTTAATGTCAATGCGTTGTTTGAAATCCATGATGTGCAACAGACACAATAAACACGACCTAACTCTAGCAGCTCTGGAGTCAGTTTAATCAGTATATTCAAAATGATTACATCAGGCAACTTCATATTGAAACTTATTGGTGCCTGTCTCAACAGATCAAGCTAGTAGGCATATTACATCATATGGATGTAGCGTCAGCAGTTGCAGCTATAAAAATTAATTCATCGTATTTTTTGATCACCCCTTGTGTATATATATATATATATATATATATATATATATATATATATATATATATACACACACACACACACACACACACACACACACATCCCAACAAATAGTTTCCACAGTTTAGCAACCAATGTGGACTTCAAGATTCAGGGCAATTATACATGTACATCCAAAAATATACCAGATACAACGTAAATTTTACCCAGCACAGTACATAGGCCTAACACAGATGGTCAGAGCATCAGAATTAATGGCCACAGACATGACGTTGAGACCATGAATATAGACAGGCTAACTGCTCAACACGCTGCTAGTCATAACATCATATCTTTCAATGATTGTTATATAACCAAAATAATTAAGGCCCTCGCCCCTGATTGCAACCCTTCAGAATTGGAAGATGGGAAGTGTCAAACCAGTGATACACCAAATACAGTCGGCGCCGCTTATTGTGATCACGGTTAATGTTATCATTCAGTTATTGTTATCGTTTCATTGAAAAACAAACACGGACGTATATTAATACATTAATTAGGCCGCTTATTGTAATCATCTGTTCGCTTATTATTATCATTTAATTTGCCATTCAAAATCATATGCGTCAACGTATACTAGCATAGACCAAGTAAAAATGTCTACAAAGTAGTGTAAACAGCACGTGCAAC
Source organism: Prosapia bicincta (assembly GCA_036971475.1). Classification (NCBI taxonomy): domain Eukaryota; kingdom Metazoa; phylum Arthropoda; class Insecta; order Hemiptera; family Cercopidae; genus Prosapia; species Prosapia bicincta. The sequence goes on from JBAIZL010000002.1 coordinate 159,309,927, forward strand.
ACACAATGTCGCCCAATTCATAGAATGTTTATTTTTAGAATGACAGAAATACTTTATAACGGTTTCAGCACTTAGCACAGTTCTTAGAATGTCTCCCTTACTCTTTATTTACGCAAACATCCTAGCCTCGCTGAGTCGATTTTAGTTGTTTGTTAACATTAGTTGATGTTACTACTGAACCATTTACAGTACAGTCCTACAGTATATTTTAACAGTGAATTTTTATGAACGTTTATTACAGTATTTCAGTGTGATTTTACATAACTTAATTTTTAAAGATCTTTTTCGTTTCTTTTGTAGAGTTTAGTGTCACTTGAAGTTTCAAAGGACAGTATAGCAAGATGTCCGAATCTCAAAAGAAACGACGCGATTTAAATCTCAAACAAAATCTTCATATTCTAGATAGGTACCGTAAATTACCAAAAATGAGTGAAGGAAACGCTGCTTCTCAACTTGGCGTTTCTCAACCTCTCTTATGTAAAATATTGAACAACAAAGAAAAAATCTTGTCATTATCAAAGTGTAATGCAAATGTTGACAACAAAAGACATCGTTCTGAGAAGGATCCGCAAGTGGAATCAGCTTTGAAATTATGGTTTAAAAATGTTCGCGAAAAAGATGCTAGAGTTGACGGCCCACTAATGCGTCTAAAAGCTGAGGATCTTGCCAAAAAAATAGGAAAACAGGATTTTAAAGCCGCAGATGGATGGTTCAATCGATGGAAGAAAAAGGAAAACATTGTTTACAAGAAAACTTGTGGTGAAAAAAGAAGTGCTGATTTTGTTGGAGCTGAGGACTGGTTACAATACGAATGGCCAAAGATTTTGGCCGAGTATTCTCCTAGCTGCATATACAATGCAGATGAAACAGGACTTTATTATCGTGCTTTACCCGAACATACTTACTTATTTAAAAATGAAATTGCTAACGGCTGTAAAATATGTAAACAAAGAATAACTGTTTTGTGTTGTGTTAACATGGTTGGTCATAAAGAAAAACTCTTAATTATCGGTAAATCTAAAAATCCACGTTGTTTTCAAGGTATCAAAAAGCTACCAGTTGAATATCATTCAAACTCCAATGCTTGGATGACATCAAAAATTTTTAATGAATGGCTGACTAAATGGGATACCAGCCTCAAACGCAACATTGTCCTTCTACTAGACAACTGCACTGCACATAATGACATAAGCACTACGCTAAAACACATCAAAGTGATTTACCTTCCGGCCAATACTACATCAATTATTCAGCCATGTGACCAAGGCATAATTAAAAATCTCAAAAGTTTTTATAGACGAGAGATGCGTGCTAGAATTATAGAAAATGTGGATGAATTTCAAACCCTTACCTCAAATGAATTGGCTAAAAAAACTTCTTTACTCGATGCTATTCATCTGATAGCAAAATCTTGGAATGAAGTTTCTGAAAAAACTGTGAAAAATTGCTTTAGAAAAGGTGTTTTTTTGTTGAAGAAAATCAAGAGCAAGCTACATCTGAGGAAGACTCTGAAGAGAACTTGAAGCCTTTCGGTTTGTCCTTAAAAGAATATACCGAGTGGATGGAAGTTGACGATAGTATTGAAACAGCAGCGGAAATGACTGAAGACAATATTTGTGAGGTAGTTGCTTCAACATCAAAAGATACTGAAGAAGAAGAAGGCATCGATGATGACGAAAATGATAAATGTGTACCGCAAAGATCTAAGCAGGAAGTTCACCAAGCTCTTGAGATTCTAAGGCAGTTTGTTCAACAAAAAGCAGAAAATTTGAACAAACATTATGAATATGAACAATTTATAAACAATATTTTGCGAGAAGACTACAGACAGTCACATATAGAGGAATTCTTCGAGAAAATGTAAATGTAAATTTGAAGTGTAAATAAGATTGAAGTGTTTTATAATGAAGTTTTATGTGTTATAAAGTTTTGATCAAGTGTTTTACGTAGTTCTATATATTTTTTTTCAATTATGCTAGATTCAGTGATTAAAAAAAAATGTACAGTGGAATAAAATAAACTGACATGAAATATGCCCACTAATTTTAACAAGTAGAAAACTAAATTACAGAAATTCTACTACTGTATATAATACTGTCCGGAATAGCATCAAAATTTGGTAAGTACAGTTTAATTATAGTGTTACAGAATTAGAATTACTTAATGTAAAGATAGGCTTACATATCGTTCAGAACAAACAGTTGTGGCAATAATACAGTGAGTTCAATGCAGTACGGCTGTAGACTACATTAAGCGTTCAGTTATTGTTATCGTTCAGTTATTGTTATCAAATATGCTTCTGACAATTATGATCACAAGCGGCGCCGACTGTATATTGATCCTCCTAACCTCAACATCAGATAACTCCTTTTACCTTTCCCCTAACTTCTACCATTTTAAACAACTCCATTTATCTTTTTTCTGACAGACTATTTATATCTGGTTTAAATTAATAAATATTTATACAAATAAGATATAGTACTACATCATAAACAATAAATCTGTGACATTTGAATATTTAATCTTTTATATACATCTGTTGTTCACTTCAGTCTTTTCTTCCTCCTTTTTTATTGATTGTATGATCAAAATATTTCAAGAGTGTAATGTGTTTTTATGTGTGTCTATTTATTTCTAAGAGATTACAGTTTTGGACTATTGCCATTAGGTAAGTCTGTCAGTCTCCTATCTAGACCAAAAATTCCTAAAAGGACTTTAAGCTCTACTAACCAATATATATATAAACAAGAAAATATAATTTTTTATTTTTCTTTACACACTTTTACTAAGCTAAACAAGTGAAGCTTTTGCTGATTGGCATTATCAGCATTCTCAAACTTACAAGTAACACATAGTTCCACGACTTCATTCTGACTCAAATGTAGTCAGAATGTACATAGAGTTAGAATGTAGTCGTGGAACTCTGTGTTACTTGTAGGTTTGAGAATGCTGATACTGCAAATCAGCGAGAAGCATCACTTTAAAAAAATTATATATTCTTGTTTACGAAAATATTATTCAACCATATATATATTATAATCCTTGGATGAAAATCTTTTCCTTGTTTACCTATTTATGTATAATTTTAGTCTCCAAAAAATTTCTTACCTTGTATAAATGTTAGTTTTCTTGTATAGATTCAGACTTTTATCTATACTGTAGTTGTGCCTGAAAATCACCTTTGGCTTTGTAAAAGTCTGTTTTGGTTTTGAGCTAGGCAAAATAAAGATCTGAGTTAAATACTGTTAATCTGATTGCACCATATTAAATGGTAAATTGAACTAATTCTAAGTGTGTTATTAGAACTTCATTGTTTTTATTATACATTGATTAAATCTTTTTTAATTTTCCACTGATGTTACATGAACTGTAGAATTACTAATAAAAACCAGATTAGATCAGTAACAAATGCATAGTTTTAGAGATCATAAGGAAATCTAGTAGTAAATATATTTACAGGCTGTGGTTTATCACAAGCTTTAAACTTTAACCTTCATTTTCTCAAAATAGTAAGAATGTCATTTAACTCTTTGCCTTCTCAACGCCTCCATTCATAAAATTTACTCTAAGAGAAGAAGTAGGTTTAGGAAAATGTGAAAAGCAACTAAAAGTATTATTTGTTTCACATCATGTTCTCAATCAGGGTGAGTATATATATATATATATATATATATATATATATATATATATATATAAAGTGATTTATAAAAGTAATGAAATAAGTATAACTCAAATTTATTTGATTTCTTACATATCATATTACCTCAAACTGACTGCCAGTGCCATGTGCAACACGTGTACCATTTGTGTGTTTCTTAAGTATGGTTGGAAAAAAACAAAAACCACTCTATTTGATCTATTTCCGTTCTCAATTCAATAATAATCTGTACATTTTGTTTTTGTTTCCTTTTCAGTTTTCAGTATTCAATAATAAAATGGGTAAGACAAGAGAATAAAATTGTTGTTTTATAATTTTCTATTATTTACTTTTTACATTTGTTTTAGTAACTTATATTTTGCAATGAATCCTTGTAACATACAGATTTGCACAAACCTATAATGAGAAGGGATTTTTTTAAATAATTGCTGAGAAAAAAGTTTTTAACTTATTTCTTGCTGAAAAACTGAACTTACTGTTCAATAAGTTTGAAAACTTTTACCTGGAGTATTTTTAAAAATATACTTTTTTTAGTGAGTTTCCAGCCCAAAAACAATAATCTCTGGATGTCTCTTACATACTCCCTGTACCAGATCTCAGAGAAGTAAGTGTATACTTATTTCTAACAGGGATAGTTCTTTCACCAATTCAAGTCGTCCATCTTTATATTGTTCAATGCAACTTACTAGAGTATACTCAATGTCTTCCTCTATATTACACACCTTACATATTGTTGAATGGCTAATGGGAAAACTATTTAAGGTAACTTTCCCTTGCCTGGAGTTTTGGTCCAAGAAATGTCATTTTAGCTAATTCATCATCCATTTCTTTTCCAAGTATGCCGCAAGGATCTACCGAAAGGTTTTATTTATTAGTAAATTGAAACAAATGGAAATTTTTGTAGTTCTAAAATAATTTTCCATAGGGTTATACAGTATGATTCTTTGTAGTGCTTATTTTCAGGCAGTAAAAACACATATAATCGTATATTCCACAAATAAGCAATACTGTAGATCTACTGTTATTGGCATTAATTCAGAGTCTGGTGAAGAGCCAGAGAATAAGATGATGCAATGTTTGTCTTCGGTCTTAAGAGCGGAGTAGCCAGCACCTGACATGTCCCTGTTCAAGCACAGTGAATCTATACTTCAGAGTATAGAGAAGATTGTCATTCTGATTTTCTTTTAATGTACACAGCATCACTTGCTTAAAAAATTCTTGTATCTTTGTAACACCTCCTGGCAGAGACACTTTTAAATTTGGCAAAGTCCATCAAATGTGCAGTTCACAAAAGCACTTTCTTCAGAAGTTAACTGAACCTGTTTTCTGCATATATTACTTGGACAAAAGATTGTTTACATTTGTTTTGGGTAGAGGCAATATGACGAGAGGGGTTGCTATTTGGAAAAGTTTGGTTCTGTAAGACTTTGATGCATATTTTTTTGTCACTTTTAATGTTTAGTGGTTTCATATTCAGTTCAATTTTAGAGCATTTTTTGAAGTAGTGAGAGGACATCTGAGACAGAGCCGCAAGACAGAGTTCTGAATCTTCTAGCTTTTCCTTAGATATCTAGCTTTGTCTTGTGTAATATAGCTGCACCTCTCCAGATCTCAGTATTGAAACTGACTAAAAATTTACTATAATAATGAATTCTTGAAAGTCATGATGTCACAAAGTTTGAACCTAAAACATTTATTGAACTAACATCAGGGACAAAGTCCATGAGGTAAATTTATTAATCTAAGCTACAAAATACCAATAGCTTGGAGCATTTTCCAAACAAGCATGTTAGTAATAATTTTCTGTATTTCAAATTTTGTAAATTTATAATATTAGCCTTTATAATACAGTTTTAAAAAGGGAAAGGAGCGTAAATTAATAATTTAAATGTTATAATTTATACACTTATACCTAATACTGTTTCCACATGACAAATCTAATTATCATGTTAAAATGTTGATACAAAATATATATTTTAATAAAAATAGATTGAAAGGGCGAATCTAAAATTTAATATTTATAACTTATACAATTTTATAATTAAAAAAGTATTTAATTGAGAAATGAGTTGAATAATCATCAAAACATAATTCTTTATTTTTTTACTTATAGAAAAGCGCTGTTTTATATTTTTTTTAATGAAATTGATTTCATATTTGTTAAAAAAAAATTAATGGTTTGAAATTTTTTTAAAATAAGAAATTACTTACTTGAGTTTGTACACTACATTTTGAGAAAAAGAAAAATTATATTTCATATTTTGAATATCTAACTCAGGTTTGTAAAACAAAGACTTTTGTAGAGTTATCCAGTCACTAAAACGACAACATCTAGAGCATGAATTGGGTTCATTAGTACACCTAAAACATGTATTGTATTATTTTTAAATGTTTTAATAAAAACTTACTTGGAGTTTGTGGCAATTAAATTAGAGTATACTGTGATAACTTATGTCAGGGGGTCACAACCAAAACTGTTTAAAAAAATATTTATTGTACCTAAATCACCAGTGAATTTTTCTGTTAAAATATAATTAAAAAATACGTTAAGTAAATTTTAATATAATGTCATTATGACACACATTTTTTTTACACATGCAGATATGATCTAAACATTTTTTTAGGATTAAATAAATATTTAAATTTACAATTTACTAGTAAATTTTATTGGTGTGAGTAGTAGATTTATTAATATATATTTTAGTACATTAGTATATTTAATTTGCACTATTGATATGTCATAGTTTACTCTTTAAACGAGTTCATGTTTCTCATTAACTATAACATATAATTCATGTGTAGAACCAATATTAATCATTAAAAGCAATTAATATCTGAAAGCAATTAACCATTATCAAGTAGGCTTATTGGTCTCTGGCTTAAGAATTAGTTTGATGTTTCTTTTCTGAAATCAGATCAGGCGCGTATCCAAGGGGGTGCGATCGCCACCCCTCCCAACCCTCAAGAACTTTGGGTTTAAAATCGACAATATATTATTAAATTAGGACTTTCTATTAAATTAGACTTTTACTTAAGTTAATTCGTCTCTTTATTGTAAATAAAAAATAAAATTTTAATTTTTAATTTGAAAATGTGACGCGTTCCCTCGGCATACCCTCGTAAACGTCTAAACGTTACGTCTCGAACATATGATTTTCAATACGTAATTTTGCAAGCGTAATATTCGCAGTTGACTCCGGAATTGTGCGTGTTGGAAGAATAACTACTTATATTAATTAATAAACCATTTTTATAATAATAGCTTATTATGAAATTAATAATATTCTCTAGCCATAAGTGTTATCGAAACTGGAGTAATTATTTATTAAAAAGTCTAATTTGCTACGAATCTTTATAACGTTACCGATTTCTAACGAAAGCGTAGAAAGAACTTTTTCTGTTCTATGTTTTTACATACACGCATGCGCGTGCACACACACAAACACACACACACACATATATTATATATATATATATATATAAATAATGCATCGATCGCCCCCCCCCCAAAGCAAGGATCTGAATCAGATGGCTAATTAAATTCTTTAATCCAAATTTGTTAAATATAGTAAACATTATTTTTGGCTAATATTTACAATTAATTTACTAAACCAAATTTATTTGTGATCATTTTCCAAATTTATGTTTTTAACTTGATCTTTAAATTGCTGGTAAACTCTTACAAAACTGTCTCAGTAGAGCAATTCCTTCTCTTGAACTTGAATGTACCCTCTGTTAAAATATTTAGCAACTTTTCTTCATTTGTAACTACTTTATATCCACCATCCTTGAAGTTTATGTGGAATTGATAAGTCTAAAGCTCAATGGTAAGACAGCGAACTATCAGAACAAGAATAAATTTCTTCTTTGCCTATATCATTTTCCTCCTCAGTATGAATTTTTCTCTTCATCACCTATCTATATTCTTAATTTCTTAACACATTTACTGAGGTTGATGTGTATTCTGATCATGTAACATGAGGACTGCTGATGTAGTGGATTCCCATCATTGAACACTATTACAGTAGGGTCAAATTGTAATTGAGACCTGGCCAGTTAGGGATTTGGTTAGTTAAATCCAAAGTAGTTGAGTATTTGGTAAATTAACATAAAAGTATCTGTGAAAAATAGAACCAATTAAAAACATTCTACTTATTTTATCAATTTTGTCAGAAATAAAAAGTAATTTGATAATAAAAAGTTGATGCAAATTTTATTACACACTACACAGTGTACATACGTAAGTGAAAAAATATGAAGTTACATTGAAAAGTAATGTACATAATGTCCTGTATCAATATTTGAAAAAATTAGTTATCTTTTTGTTTGTTGTTTACCTTTAGGAAATGTTTTTAAAAGTGAAGTGTCTTCATTTTCGTATCTTCATATTTCATCTATTTTGTCACCAATCATTGTTTATACTTTTTCTAACACTTTATTCATTACAGATTCCCCCTCTTGTCGTGTCGTTTTAGCACTTTTAGTGTATATCAAACAAGACTATTACGTATTTCCATTTACTTAGCTTACTCATTTTTATAGTATCTGATCTTAACAAGATGGCAACCTACTAATTACCTTCTACAGGTTCATTAAGTTGGTTGGGACTCACCCTAGCTACTCCAAAGAGAACAGATAGATCATGAGGGGGTGGAGAGTTGTAAAGGACCTGAGTAGATATCAGGTCCCGATTTTGTACTCTATTGTTAGCAAGGAGATGAGGCTGAGAAACCCGAATTCTATTCATGGCCAGTACAATCTCTCAGAAACAAACTGGGAGGTTTTCGCAGAGAAAACCCAACACACTACTATGCCTTTTGCACTTGCAGGCGTGAAAATGCTATTTTTGGTACTCCAGACAGAGCAAACCCTAAGAGGCGGGCAGGTTGCAAATGGAAATACGCAATTTCTTGATGAAATGCTGAAATAAGTGCTTTGCGAAGAGATAGACTTAAAGTTTAAGAGAAAATGGAAAAAATTGACTGTTGTCAGGAGTAAAACAGATACAATGTACGCCGCCCGGTCTGCCCCTTAAAAAAAAAAATTACCCTTTGAACTCTCCTTTTTGTGTCATGATCCAGCGGAGTGTCATCCACTCTTTGCAAATCGATGAACTAGGTTGCTGGAGTCTTTGGTTTTGGGTCCAGGCAAAATTCACAGTAAAATGCTGAAACAATGGTCCTGAAGCTGCAAAAAACTATCCTTTGCCTATTTAATGACATTTGGAAATGTGAAACGATTCCTCTCGGCTGGAAATCATAGATCATCATTCCCTTCCCCAAACCAGGAAAAGATCACTCTCTTCCAAATTCCTATTGCCCAATTGGTTTGGTATCTTGCCTGGGGAAACTGATGGAGAGGTTCAAAAGTTTACCCTTGCTGGGAAACGCTTTTTTTCATTTCAGACAACTAAGAAGCACGAGTTATGCTCTACTATGTTTATAAATAAAGTATATCAAGGCTTTCAAAACAATCAAGCAACAATAGGGATAATGATTGATTTTGAGGAAGCCTTTAATAGAACCCCAGCTTAGACTATTCTTGTACAGTGCATGAAACTGAACATCACAGTGAAAATTCTCTAAGAATTGAACGACTACTTACTTGATAGGCAATAAAAAGTGGTGGTAAATGGGTAGGTGTCTTTGAGATGCAAGTTGGAGAATGGAATTCCTCGGGGCTCTGTCATCAGTCCAATTTTTTTCCAACATCTCCTTACACAATTTGGAAAGCTGCCTTCCATATGCGGTCAACATTTCTGTCTACGCTGATGACGTGACTGCCCTAGATAAACACTGTAAGTGATCTTCCAAACAAAACATCGGAACACCAATCAGACCAAGTTCTGCAAGTGGAGGCTCTAGAGATTTTGGGTACCTCCTATAGCTGATCTACTAGTATATACACTGCTGGCTCAGTTGACTTACCAGGAAACAAATCAGACACTGGTTTCTAAAATGAGAAGAATTAGGCATTTCCTGTTTTATTTTATCTAATTCCTTGTCTAATATGGACTCAGAACTTGTGGCCCTGCAAGCTACCATGATTGACTCCATACTGGCAGACAGTAAGGAATACTGTATATTAACTGATTCCAGGGTGACTATTGAGGCCCTTCAGAGATGCTCTCCCAGTCAGTATGCTTCTCGGCTGTATCCCATCTTGGAAATGTTACATCAGCTGGAGCTACAGGAAAATTTTGTTACCATACAGTGGGTGCCTACATACCGTGATGTAACCAACAGGTGACGAATGGTAACGGTGACAACAATAACAAAATGGCAGACAGTATGGCTCAGAAGGCAGCAGAAATGAGACCTGATTTGCCACCACAAGCATCATCGTCTAAATTGAAGAAATATGTAGAGGAAGCATTTGAAAATATTTAGATAAAATTCTCGAACAATGACAGCACATGGAGGCATCTTTTTGCTTTACTGTAGAGCCCAGTGGAGAGGTCTTAGTATCAGGCTATCCCTTGTGAAGTAGGAACATTTGCTGCTCATGCCAGAATAGGAGACATCGTTATGGACCAATACCTTTTTAGGTTCTTTTCTGTTTCTGGTCATAACTTTGTTATGTAAGGCTTACCAGGAGACAGAGGTGACTTTACAGCATATCCTACTAGATTGCACAAACGTGGGAAAACAGCACATAAACAATTTGAGTGACATTGTGGGAGTCAGGATGGTAAAGGTTCTTAAGTACAAATCTTTGTGGGCGCTTTCGGCAGCGGCTTATCATGGACATCGGAGTATTGGCATCGTCTAAAGCTGGAAATTGGTAGGAGGAAGTAAGTACGAAGCAAGATCTTAAATGATATAAGGAAAGAACAAAGCTGAAAAAAATTACTTGCCTTGTTTTCTTTCCGCTCATCCTCCAGAAACATGAACCTATGTAATTCAAAGAAAATGGTTTTAACAAACAACTTTAGGGTCTGCTAGGGTACATTGATTCTTATAATTAATAAACTCGTGCTCTATTCTGCCTCCCACAACCTTTTTTATTCCTGTGTTATTATATTGTCTATTTTTAGAAAGTAAAAGCAATAAGCAAACATTTATGATTTACTTCATAAGTTTAGAAACACTTGACTGGTCATAATGATATTAACTGTTTGAGATCAGTCTTGCCTGTGGCTATTGAACCACTTGAAACTCTTAGTTTTTTTTAATAATTATTTAGGGCCAGTTTTTTAAATAGTTATTGAAACCTAGAGTTTACTATGGAAAACGTTTTTTTTTTGTTCAGAAATAATACATTTTGCGATAACCATTTCACACTATCTTTTAAATTGAAATGTTGTATCAGTTGGTATCATGGGAATTCAAGGAATAAGACATCTTTACCTTTCAAGGACCCATTAAAATCGTTGCTTCTACTACATTTTTCATCAATTTCTTAACTCCAAGTTATGTGCTATTGCAGAGTTTTGGTTGATTAATATTCTGCAACTTGATAATTGGCACTTATTTTCAATTTTAATATGTGCCATGATATCCCTGGTAAATCAAAAAATTATAAAAATTTTGTGGATAATTAACTACTTCATCCGATTCCACTACAGTGTCTATTGACTTATATATATTTTCCTCACTTTTATGCTGGATTCAATTTAATAAAATTCATACACATCTTAATTTGTCACAATAAGGACAGCTTGTTCACTGAGCCAATTGTGATTCCTATAATTAGTTTGAATATTAGTAAATACTTTATCGATAAGTTCTTCTTTTGATGTTACTAAATTCGAAAAATTATCAGGAAATGACATTTGTCTTGACCACTCATTGACCGGCATCTATTCCCAATAACCAGTAACTGTTGTGAGAATACCTCAGTTGAGTAATTTTTCTGCAGCTGGACATGCATATTCATAGTCAACTGAATGACTATTATTATAGAATTCTAATATTTTGTCAGCTAGTATCAATCAAGAAAACTACAGAAAATGTTTACCTAAAATCTTCTGTTAGCAATATCAATGCATTTCCGAATGATTGAACTTTACTATCCAAATCTCACTACGATCAATCAAGAGCTTCAAGCGATTTTTTATGTCATCAATTGCATTCATCCCAAACAATGAGTTTACATTTTTGTAATATTTTCTCAGACTGGATGCTTTGGAAATATTGAACGTGGGAGTCTCGATAATTTCCATATTCAATGGCAACTTTAAAGCTGAATAAGCAGTCTTTCCACCTGGTAACATTATCGCAGCTATTCCAGATAAAGCGAGAGCCAAAACTATGTCATTTTTTTTTATCAAATCGCTAGAAATGTTTTGTTTCTTGCACTGATAAGAAATGTTTTCCCAGTTCTTCTTGGCACATCCAGAAAGAGGGTTCCAACTCTGTCATTTATGGAATTATAAATCATAAATCTTTGCATTATGGAATCATAAATGTCCTTCTTTTAATGCATTAATTTGGGAATGTTTGATTTGGACATGTGGCTGGAAATCAATTGTGTTTTAACTCTGTTCATGTAAATCCTCATCAAATGAAGCAGTAGCAGCTCGGGTGGGTGATGGCATTCCAAATTGACCAAGTACTTTATTTACAGTATCTAACCACTTCTCTTCAATATTTTCAATGTTTTGTTATAGGTTAAATTCTTTCTCTAAATTTCCATTGTAGTATTGGCATTTTCTAGGCGAAATATATTCAAAATATCCTCTGCTACATTCAATCGATATATTTCCCATAACTCTGTGGGAGATGAAGGTAAGCATTTGTTCAATATAATTGAAGCGAATTTAATTATAAGAGGGTAAACACTTGTATCATTATTGTCACTGCCCATCCCTTATCTTTCTACAACTCGATGAGACAACAACAATGAGACACAAGACTGACAGTATTGAAAAATTATTAAAAATTTATAACATTAATTATGTTCTTGCTGATATCACTTGCAAAAAGAACATTATTTACTTAATTTTCCACTACTACTTGTTTTAAAACGGTGGTTTGCTGTTATTTTACTGCAGAGCCCCGTGAGATACACAACTGATTCATTAATTCCATAGCTGTGATTTTAGCTGATAATTATTATACTCTAAAAATACTAGCAAAAGTAAAAAAAAGAGAACCCATAAATGATATTAACATCCCAAAAATCTAACACATTATGCACAAACATAGCTTTTAACATAACATACTAGGTTTTGTCTGAATTGAACCATTACTTTATTCAATGACAACTATACCCTATAAAGTAATGTGCATACAAAATATTTCATAGCTACACATGTACTTTGGAAACAAAGTTATTCTTATAAAAAGAATAAACTACTTATTCATTTAAAAGTGTAAACTTATTGAACGGCATTTTACATCACTAAACCAACCGCCAAAAATTATTTTTAACATATTGATATTTGAAGTTTAAACGCTGTTTAAAATCAGTACATCTTAATCACTTTTACATTAGCTTATGACTATCTGAACTTTAATTTATTTTGTAGATTTGTAAAAACTTACAAAATTAATTGAAGTTCAGATAGCTAAAAACTAATGTAAAAGTGATTATGGTTGGATATAAAACAGAATAGGATTATACGTAGGTGAAATCAATCAGAGAGAGTGGGGATTACGGGCTTCTGAGCTAATAGGAGGCTCACATCTTGCTGCATTGGTGAGCCTTGTTGCCAAGTCGTCGTTAAACTTCCGTTCCTCGCTCAGTCTTAATGTAGCTTTGGTACAGTGAGTTACTAGTGGTGTAGCTTGCTTCGTTCTGCAGTTTCAGCTTTGCTTCCCTTCAACAGTCTTTTTCAAAACTCAGAATGTTTTTAAATTACCTCACACTCTCCTTTTATATATATCTTTTACAAATTTTCAATCGTTAATAAAATACGTTTTTATTCTTCCAATCAAGTTCAAATACATTTTTTAAACCTATAGTTGATGACAATTGATTTTGATAATTTTTTTTCAAATATTTTTACGACAATAAGAAATAACAATGTACTTAGTAAGCTGTATTACTTCTTATCCCACATAGGCTATATGCTCATTGATGTGGATAACATTGTATTATGAAAAAAGCAGATACTATTATTGACTCAGTAGTTATTTTTTTCATGTAATATTCCTATCACAAAATTATAGAACATGGTAACTTACTACAAACAAATGGTACCTGGTAGCTGACACAAACTCTCTCACATTAATAGAAAACATAAAATGTTCTATTTTTAATAATACTGTAATAGAGAACCTTCAAATTATCTAGTTAAATACATTTGAATTTGTATGTAAAAATGTAATTATTTACATAAGTTAAAATTACTTGTATGAAGAAATACTTAAAAATATATGCATACAGGAACAAAAGCCGCAATCTACGTACGAGTATAAGCCTGCAGTACTCGGCAAAAATGTGACGCGAAAAACTTGTCACTTTACCACTTTACTAGCAGCAAAACAAAGGTCCTACCAACATGAAATGAAAAGAATAATAAAATCTAACTAATTATCTCAAACTTTTACGCTTACAAAAAGTTTTTAACCAACAAATACGAAAAATTGTCGCTTACTAACTTTTTTATGTTTCTTAAAGTACAACTCTTATTAAATCTAATTTTTTAACGTTCTTTCAAACAAAATATTACTTTTATGGTTTAATATTCTGAATGAGGGAATCATGCTGCTTATACCTGCCAAGTTTCAAAATTTAATTCTTACTCTAAGTGCTTTAAACCTTGATTTAAGTGAAAGTTTTTATTAAGTTTTGTACGATGCACGGCGCGGAATTGGAGAAATTACGATCTGACAACACCGCATCCCTAACCTACCACAAACCCATTCCTAATCTACTTTAAATCAAAGTATAATTAAGTTTCACCAAATGCAATGGACTACAAAATTCAATGACTACATTTCTTTAAAACCTTGAGGCTTTTTTTTATAAAATCAGTAAATTATGTAAAATTATGAATGTAAGGTTTCACACCCTTCCTCTGAGAAATAAATTAAAAAATATGTATATTAGAAAATGATGCTTAGCCTACTAATGCTTTTTAGAAAAATCTATATTTTTAGTGCATCAGAAGACTAGCAATTCTTTTTTCATTGCTAGGTTTTTTAGTTTAGTTATACATAACAAAATACCCTATTTACACGTAGAAAGGATTAGAAATAATAAAATATTGCAATAATTGAATTAGAAAAACTCGTACGATTTACAATAAAACATCAGTAGACTTAATTACTTGAAAATGTGAACTATGTAGAATAAATGTGTAAACAAAATTAGATTAAAATTTCAGTCTAAAGTTAAAAATAGCTGGTTTTCTTAAACTTTACAATCAAGAACACTGTTTTCCCCCATAATAGGCTAATATCATTCATCAAGTTGGGTAAAGTTAAAAACTCTTTTTCTTCAACTTCAAAATTTAAAACACCATTGAATCCTTCAACGTCATCCTAAGAATCAATACAGTAATAACTCGACTTACACGATTCCCAAGTTACACAAATCATGCTGTCTGAGTTATGGAAAAACTGGCTTGTTCTGGAAGAAAATGTCTAAACGAAATTTATAGCGCATAAAAAGAAAATATTTCCAGGTTTTAAGACTGCCAAAGACCGATTGACAGTGATGGTTAGAGAAAATACAGTTGGTGACTGTAAGACACAACTTGTCATAGTTTATCAGTCAGAAAATCCAAAGGCATTAAAAAATATCTCTAAAGCTATCTTGACTGTGATTTTAAAAGTCGAATCATAATGCTTTGGTGACAGCTTCTCCTTTCGAGGACTGGTTTGGCCATCATCTCATACCTCAAGTCGAACGTTATTGTCGATCTAAACAAATTCCTTTTAAAGTAATTTCTATTAATTGACAATGCACCAGGCCATCTTTCTACTACTTTAGCTAATTTCGACAAATGCGTGAAAGTGTTATTTTTGTCACTAAACACAACTAGTTTGCTTCAACCGATGGATCAGGGAGTCAATAAAATATTTAGAGTTTATTAAACAAGAAGATCATTTGCGCATCTGTATGAAGCTATGAGACAGAACAACAAGCTCTCTGTTGATGATTTTTGGACACAGTTCCATGTTTTAGATGCTTTGAGAATTATTGAAAAATCTTGGAATGAAATTTCACAAAAAACTTTGAATGTCGGTTGAAAAAAAGGTATGTCTATTTTTCACTACTGAAACTCAAGCGGGAATGTGTCAGAATCTGATGAAATCGTTGATATGATTGAAGAAGCTGTCGGTTTTGCCAGACAACTCAATGTAGAAGTGGATAGCGATGATGATCAAGAACTGCTGGATTTACACAACCAGGACCTGACACTTAATTGATGAGCTCATAGAAATGCGTGAGCAAGACCTTAAAAATGGAGATTCTTTAGACCCAGTTGACGTAGAAGATGAAATGACGGTCAGAAACTTGACAAAATGCCTTAGTTTAATTGAGCAAGGCTTACAAATTTTGGAAAACATAGACTCCAACGATGAGCGTGTTTCTGCCACAAAACAGTAAAATCACAAGGAAATTCTGTGTGAGAAGAATAAATCTTCAATTCGTCAAACGAATTTATTAGATTTTATGAAGCCTTCTATGTCAAAATAATTTTTGTTTACTTACTTCTTTGCAATAAGTATGTATATAATATAATTCTCTGTTGTATTATGTATTTAGGATTTTAATACATACACATTTTTCTTCTAAATTGTTAATTTGTTTAGTCTTTAACAATCATGATTCCTATCTGATTGTATGTAAAATAATACCCTGACTTACGAATTCGACACAGCTATTGCTCGGTCCCACCTATCTCGTAAGTACGGGGTATTACTGTATGGCTTAAGAGACTTCTGTAGAATTATCTCCAATTATTAGGTATTGTTTAACAGTGACTTAATGTCATTTAATTTAGTTACAGGTATTGGTCTCCCAATAGACCACAGTGGTTTTAGGTGTTCACAAAATACCAAATCAGATAGAGAGGTCCAAAAGTAAGTTTTTATAAAGAGGCTTAGTTGTTAGTCTTTATTAATTCTTATTTTCCTTGTCTTCGACCAATTTATGCATGAGGGATTTTTCCTGTAGGATTCGATGACTTTTAGGTAGTCTTCTTTGTAGATTCTTTGGTGAAACGTTAGTACACATTCTACATCTGCAAAGTCACTGTCATTGGGTAAAAAGCTGTAGCCAGACACTAAAATATCTTATGTAAAAATCTTATGCATATCTCTTGTAGTAAGCAATGAGTTTCCAATAATGTTTTTAGAAAGAGAACAATATTGTTATTTTGGTTTTGTCTACTGAATCTAACGGATCATAAGATGCCTTTCTTGGCTTTGTGGACCATCTAATGTCATCAAATAGCTCCCAACCTCCTGAAATCCACAGCCAGCTTCTTCCTCTAGCCAAACATACCAATGACTCTTGTTATCTTTCCCACTGTAGATGCCAAGATTGTACAAACAAAAGGTTGCCTTTTATAGTGCACAATGTGGACTGTTATTTTAGGTAGAGGTAACGATTTCTCCAGATCAAAACAAAATGAGCATCTATTCAGTTAATTTGAGATGATTACAACAAGCAACTTCAAAAGTCTGGGTCTTTTTCGACATTCTTCATATCTTTTTTTCTAATACTTTCAGCCCTCCTTTAGATGGCCTATCATTAAAGTTGTTCTGAATTTTACAATCTAGTTTTTCTGTGTACATCTTAAAGTTTGTTTTAAAATTACTACTATTGCTATCACTTGACAAAAACCACACCTTACTGATATCTTTCAGCAGACACATTTTGCACTAGGTCGGGGCATTGTCCCTGACTCACAGCATTGTACAATGTAGTGATCTAGTATGACAAGTGTCTACTCAAAAATTTCAGTAAGTAGTGGTTTTTTGCCAAGTGATACCAGTAATTGTAATTTAATAATGCAGTCTATCACAGGTTATACAATTATTTTTTAAAAAAATATTCCTTTTTTGGGTTGAACTTTTTTCATATCTTTCTATAGAAAAATTGGGAAACACGATTGGCCATTTTTTGTTTATAATGTTTATACATTTTTGGTATAGTGATATCTTCTTTTAAGAATTATCTTTGTTTGCACCTTCTATAATGTGACTTGTATCAGGGAAACTTTTCTATGTGCTCTATCACCTCTTTATTTCTCAGAACTTCAGTTTTGTTTCTACCTCCACATTTCCAGTGCTGTTCTTGACTTGAAATGATCCATGATTTATTTTAATTTCACACTGCTAGTAGATCATTAATAAAGAGATGCTACTACACAACACTAACAACGATCACAGCTACTGTGTTTGTTTACATCTACTTCTCATCATCACACTAGATAGCACTTATTGAATCAGCTGAGTTTTGCAACACAAGACCAAGCATCATCGGTTGGCAGTTGATCTTATTAAGCATAACTGAAATTTCATATGTGGGGCTTGGGCTTGTGATGCAATTTACTTAATGTTAGATTTTAGGATTACCACTTAGTCTTTTATTTTATTTATTATTTTTTTGTAACAACCTGATGCTAGAATAGTGTGATGAATTTTTTTACTATAGTTTCAATGTTTCTACATCAGAATGTGCAGTCATCTCCATTTTCAAAAAATGGTGCTTTGTCTAGTGATCCATAATGCCATACAATTTGAATTAAGAATGGACAAAATAAAAAAATTAACTCAATACGTGAAATTTGAAAGAGTTTATACTTACATATTTTAACTTTGATCATGCATTACTCTTATTATTTAAGATGTCAAGTATTAATAAGTTGTTTTAAGAACATTATGAGATTTTAATTGGTAGTTACCTACACTGAAAAAAATAAGTAAATGAGTACATATCTCAAAATAAATAATAATTAAAGGACATACAGTAATACCTCGACTTACACTACCATGTCTTACACGATTCCCAAGTTACATGATTTTAAATCATGTTGTCAGAGTTATGCAGAAACTGGCTTGTTCTGGAAGAAAATGCCTAAGAGAACTTTTATAGCTCACGAAGAGAAAATATTTTCAGGTTTTAAGGCCGAAGACCGATTGACAGTTATAGTTAGGGCAAATATAGCTGGTGACTGTAAATTGCAACCTCTCATAGTTTGTCGCTCAGAAAATCCTAGGGCATTAAAAAAATATTTCTAAAGCTAGCTTGCCCATGATTTGGAAGTCAAATCGGAAGGAATTAGGTGACATCTTTTTTTTTTGAGGACTGGTTTGGACTGGTCATCATTTCATACCTCAAGTTGAATGTTACTGTCGGTCTGAACAAATTCCTTTTAAAGTAATTCTTATTAATTGACAATGCACCTGGCCATCCTCCTACTACTTTAACTAATTTCGATGCAAGCGTGAAAGTGATATTTTTGCCACCAAATATAAATAATTTGCTTCAACTGATGGATCAGGGAGTCATAAAAACATTTAAAGCTTATTACACAAGAAGATCATTTGCGCATCTCCATAAAGCTATGAGCCAGAACAACGAGGTCTCTTTTGAAGATTTTGGGAAACAATTCAATGTTTTGAGAATCATTGGACAGTGTTGGAATAAAATTTTACAAAAAACTTTGAATGGGGTTTGGAAAAAGGTGTGTCTATTTTTTTCGCCACTGAAACTCAAGCGGAATCAGTGCTAGAGTCAGATGAAATTGCTAATGTAATTAATTGAAGAAGTTGTCAGTTTTGCCAGACAACTAAAATTAGAAGTGGATAATGATGATGTTCAAGAACTGTTGGATTTACACAATCTGGAGCTGACAATTAATTGATGAGCTCATAGAAATACGTGAGCAAGAGCAAGACCTTAAAAACGCAGATTATTTAGACCAAGTTGACGTAGAAGATGAAATGACAGAAACTTGACAAAAAGCCTTAGTTTAATTGAGCAAGGCTTACAAATTTTGGAAAACATAGGCTCCAACAATGAGCGTATTTCTGCCACAAAACAAACAAAAATAGCGATCAACGAGGAAATTCTGCATGAGAAGAAAAAATCTTCAATTGTTCAAACAAATTTAGTAGACTTAGATGAAGCCATATAAGTCAAAATAACTTCTTTTTGCTTACTTCTTTACAATATGTATATAATATAATAATGTATATAATATAATTTTTTGTTGTATTATGTATTTAAGATTTTAATACATACACATTTTCCTTCTAAATTATTATTTTATTTAATCTTTGGTCCTAAATAAACATGATTCCTATGTGATTGTATGTAAAATTATACCCTGACTTACACGAATTCTTACCCGACTTACATGGTTCCCCTATCGCATAAGTACGAGGTATTACTGTAATGAAATTGTTAGTATAATTTAACTTACAATGATTTAATATAGCATTTGTTATTCTAAAGTAACACATTATTTGTTACTTTAGCAATGAAACTGATACTTCTACTGATATGCTAAGTTTAGTTAGTAAGATATTTAAGACTATATCTTTAATTTTTTTTTAGAATTTAACATTGTTTACATACAAAAATAGAAATCCCATACAGTAAAACCCCAATGGAGATCCAATCAAACAATTTTGTGATTGACCAAAGAACATATGTCATCCAATATCAGATTATCCATTTAAGTTCAAAATATAACTTTTTTTTAATAATTTTTGTATACAAAAATGAGATATTTATGTACATTTATAATTTTTTTTGTTATTTTAGAATTACAATTTAAATTTATTTCTATTTCATTATATTCATTTCAAGAAAACCTGATTGTAATTAAATTGTTTCATTACAATACATTTAAACAAACAAGGCCTCAAATTATTTTGACCAGGTATAATATTCAAAATACCAGTGGCATAGTAAAACACCTGCAACTGCTCCAGTGCTATCCCTAAAAAAATTATAAAGGAATGTGAAAAATAAATTGTATTAAAAGCTCCACTACGTTTGTTACTTTTAACATATGGGTAACAATAACTAGGGAAAGATAGGACGATATTAATGTTCTAAATCATTAAAAAACCCTAACACCTACTTTTATGAATTTTGAGTAAAAAATAACTGGTAAATATGAACTTCAAATTTGGAACATAATGATACTTTAAAAAAACATTCCTAAAATGAGTGTTATGTTTTTTTTCTTTCTCAAGGCACTATTTGTCAATTTTCAGCAACAATTCTTAGGAACAGACTTCTCTGTGTGAAAACTAAGATAAAAATGAAAAAAATATTGAGAATTTTTAAAAATTTATTAATGGCAATACAATAAAATTATTACTCCTCTACACCAAATTTTAATCACATAGTAGTTGTATAAAAAATATAGGTAAGTGAAGGAGAGGAGTGGTTACTGGACTCAACAAATTGGAGTACATTTTATTATGCCGTGGGAGAAGTGCCGAGGATATTATCTACTAATCACGACAAGTACATTGACAAAAAAGTGGACATTCAGTATTGGATTTTAAAGAAAAGTGGTATGATAATTAGGTTATTTAATAAACATATACAAACTCAGCATTGTGTCTGATTTGCATCATTGTCATCTCTGTCACTGATGTAAAAAAAAAGTTAGAACATTGTTTTTATTGATATCACTTGGGATAACCACAACTTACTGATTTTTTTAACACTAAATTGTTCAACACTGTGAATCACAGACAAGATTGTTACTCAGGTAACAGGTAAATTGTGAGTCTTTGATGTTTTGTGGTATATCATTGCTCATAGACTAATTGTTAATTATGTGTTCAAATAGAGTGTTTCATTGTGAATGGGTTTTGTCATTTAGAATATGTTATGGATATAGCTTAAAGTTTTCTGTGGTATTTGGTTTGTTGCTTTTTTTGATGAAATGAAAAACTTTTAGATTTGTTTTTTGGTTGTGTTAGATGTTTGTATTTCAGTTTATGGAATCAAGAAGCTATTTTTTGTGATGTGTTGTCATGATATGTATTTTTGTTTTTTGTATTCTTGTTTTTTGTTGTGTGGTTTGTGTTAAGTGTGTGTTGTTTTTTGTGTATTAAGTTGTTTTCAAGATGTGTTTGTATCTGTTTCTATGGGGTTAGTTTCTTTTGTCATTTTTTGTTTGTGTATCATGGATTGGAAAGCTATTATTGTTATGGCGTGAAAGGCTATTACTGCCTGTGATGGACTTAGAAACGGAACACCGCTGTTTACAGCCTTCACCGAGAGACAAACTGGTTCTCTTTCAAAAATGACCTCTTTATTTGACCAGGTCATGTTATATGTGGCTCCCCATAGATCCTTGAACTCTTCAAGGGGGGGGGGGCATTACATGTAGAGATCTCATAATTGTGTCTGTGGATGAAATTAAATCAGTCAGTAACAGACTGTTCTACCAATCATGAAGACAGACAAGGGTGTTAAAGTTGCAACAGCCTCGTTTATTCTGATTTTTGGCAAACCAAAATTACCCGAATACATTCATGCAGGTTATCAAAAGCTCTCAGTGAGGCCATTTAAGACTAATCTGCGGAGATGTTTTAAGTGCTAACATTTTGGGCACATTAGTTATTCCTGTTAAAGCGGGGCATATGAGGTCATTGTAGTGTTTAAGGTCATTAAGAGAAGGAGTGTACTAACTCCGGTGAAGAACAACCAGCACTATTTTCCTCTGCCCTACCTTTGAGGAGGAGAAAACTATCCTAAGCATCATGGCTAAAGAGAGGATTGCTTTTTCAGAGGCAAAGAAAATGAATAGACCTACTCAATTAAAGGTTGATGAAAAAACCTTTGCCACTACTCTCATTACTACAAAGCCGTCCTGTTCAAACTGTACCGACCTGGTAAAAAAAATAGAAACTCTAACAGACCAAGTCACCTGTTTACTGTCAATAGTCATGTGCGGTCTGGTTTTTAATTTTAGATAACCTGCTACCACGTCGACTGAATTGGAGGAATCAACGACTGGGGCGTCTGTCAACGTCCCAGGTACAAAAATGGAGAGTAGCAATAGGTGCCAGATCAATCCATTGCTAAATTGATCAATGTCTACAATTAGCAAGTTAGTGATACAGTGGAATGTCAATGGTGTTGGGAGTCATATAGAAGATCTAAATGTACTCGTGGGAGATTTTTACCCATTACTTGTATGTCTACAGGAGGCACATCTCCACGAATCGCATAATTTCTGTGTAAAAGAGCAATCAGTTTTTAGATCAGACTTCGTTTCAGTAGATCGAGCTAGAGGAGGCGTAGCTATCCTAACCCTTGACGGTATCGATGCTATTTCTCTAATCTTAATAACTCCTTTAGAAGCAGTAGCCGTTCAATCAACTGTCCCATATAAAATCACTGTTTGTTGCGTCTACTTGCCACCACAAGAAATTTTGGAACACAGTAACTTAGTGAACTTAATAAGCCAGTTACCGACGCCGTTCTTATTGGTAGGAGATTTAAATGCCCACCATAATTCTTGGGCATCTCCAACTAGCAACTCGCAAGGGCAACTTTTGGAGAGTGTAAGAACGGAACTGTACTTATGTCTGCTAAATGACGGTTTGCCTACTCATTTAGCAGAATCTACAGTTGGATAGACAGCTGTTAACCTATTGATCTGCAACGCTCTTTTGGCTACTAGATGCACATGGTCAGCGCTTAACGACATGTATGGAAACGACCATGTGCCCTCTAAGGTCAATTTATGTGACTCCTCTTCCTATTATGTTCAACATCACCGTTGGATTTGGGAAAAGCCAACTGGGACGCCTTTTCGAAATATTTTGTAACACTTGACACGGATTATCTGACACCCATTGATGCAAATGTTGAAAATTTTACTAAGACCATTTTGAATGCCTCAGAAAAGACCATTCCTAAATCATCGAAGCATGCCCACCATCCACCTGTTCCTTGGTTGAACGATGAATGCACAGATATCCTCAGTTTAAGATGAAGAGCTTTAAGAAGATTTAAACAACACGCAACAAATGATAACCTTCAGGAATATAAAATACTTCGTGCGAAAGCTGAGTAGGAACTCTTGGGAACAGTACATTAACACAATTAGACAAACAACTCCATCCTTCTCAGTATAGAGGAAATTAATATCAGTTTGGTGGTACCTTTATTCCGTTGCCAGCCATTGCGCAGGTGCAACTGGATTGAAGATTGATCACAAACAGTGATGATATTGCTAATGTACTGGGAACGTCATTTTCTAGCTTTTCTGTTACTACAGTCTATAATAGGTTATTCCAGAGGAACACTCCTTTATCTATAGGGGAATTGGAATCAGTACTTGCGTCAACAAAGTATTCTGCACCAGGTCCTGGTTCCATTGTATACTCCATGCTGAAACATCTACCATCATTGGCGAAATTTGTCCTCCGTCAAATATACAATCGTTTATTCGAGGAGCTGTCTTTCCCCGATACATGAATAGAAGTGACTGTAATTCCTCTTTTAAAGCCAGGTAAAGACAAAACCAATCCCAGTAGTTACAGGTCTATATCTCTTACAAGCGACTTGTGCAAAATATTGGAGAAGAAAACCAACGAACTTCTTAGCAACAAACAGTCTGGTTTCAGGCTAGAAGATCATCCGGTGACCTATTGGTTTTGTTAGAATTTGCTATACAAAATGCCTTTCTCTTGCATCAAACACTTGTTTCTGTTTTCTTTAAACTTGAGAAGGCATTTGATTTGGCATGAAAAAGAGGAATTCTGAACACTCTGAAATCATGGGGTATACAAGGGAATATCATAGCATTCATTGCTAACTTCCTGACAAATAGATCTTTCCGGGTAATTCTTGGAGGCCCATATTCAAACAATTATAAACAGGAGAATGGTGTACCGCAGGGCAGCGTGCTGAGTGTCACGCTATTTGCCATTACAATAAATAGTATCACATCCAACATACGATCTCAGGTACATTGTTCTCTCTTTGTAGATGAATTTTGTATTTATGTGCCAGCTCGTGATATGACAACTGAGGAAAGATCTTTGCAGTTAGCAATAAGCAGATTAGAAGAATGATCAAGGACTACAGGCTTCAAGTTCTCTACTTGGAAGATCCAAATGTTTCATTTAGTTGTCGTAGGCAACACCAGTAGCCTATTCTTTATCTTGATGGAATTCAGCTTCAAACCATGGATATCGTTTGATTTTTATGTCTTTTATTTGATAAAAGACTTTCATGGATCCTTCATGTTCGTAATTTGAAGGTGAGATGCTGTAAAATTATAGCTGTCAAGCCTATTCATCCGCACGACCTACAGTTCTGAAAACTCTCGAAGCCGTCTCCCACTCTGGACTTTTACTTGCTACTGGTGCATTTAGAATTAGCCTAATTCCTAGTCTTCCTGTCGAGGCTGAGGAACCTGCCCTGTCAATAAGACGTCAGATGCTACAAATATCATAAATTTCTGGTCTTTGAAGTAAACCTAATCATCCGACATTCAAAATGGACTTTTATAACCAATATACACTTAACTATGATATACCTCAACGTTCAACCATGCCAATCGGCATAAGAACGTTATGCATAATGGATAACTGTGAATTGGTTCTTCCTACTACATTCGAACGAACAATATGCTATCTACCTCCAAAACGCCACGTTTTGATTTTTCATTGTCCAGTTATATCAAACACACTACTCCTGATGTGGTTTACCACCAGGAGTTTTTGACAAATTCTTCAAAACCTTACCAGCTCAGTGAATTTATTTTTACTGATGGGTCTAAACTGGACAATGGCGTTGGGTGTTGGTTTTGTGCATCGGGACGTGCCTACACGTACATATCCCCCTCAGCTTGTAGTGTTTTCACAGCACAAATGTTTGCCATTTTTAAAGCTCAAACCATCATTCAATCTAGATTTTCTCATTACCTTTTGTGTTCCGATTCTGAAAGTGCACTTCAGGCCCTTCAGGATGTGTTCTCTGTGAACCCTTTAGTTGGGGTTATTTTGTGTGCAGTACACTATCTTCAATTGGGGGGTATTGAGGTAACATTCTGTTGGGTTCCTGGTCGCTGTGGAATCACCGGAAACACAAAAGTGAATGAAAGGGGGAAGATTGCCTCTAGTATGGTGCCATCTATACAACGTGTTATGGCATCTGATTATATATGTTATATGAAACGCTCATTGGCTGCTGCTTGGAATGATGAATGGTAATGTGTTAATCAAAATAAGCTGAAGGAAATTAAGGACACCATCTGTCCATGGAGGTCTTCTACTTGTTCGAAATGTAGGGAGGAAGTAGTGGCTACCTGCCTTCGCATTGGGCACTCTTATCTAACTCATGGTTTTCTGATGCGTCGTGAGGACCCGTCGTTATGTCAGCTCTGTGGAAATACCATCACATCAGTCATATACTGGTAAGTTGTGGTGGTTTGAAGCATGTTCGTGACAGGTTTAATTTACAAGGGAGTTTAAAAGTGGTGTTAAAGGACGATGCTGCAGCCATCAACCGTGTCATCGCATACCTTTGCCACCTAAATATACTATTTAATATTTGATATTTAAAAATTTTTAATTTACATATTTATTTTTTATAGTAAAGAGCTATTCATGTTAGTTTGTGTTTAGAGTTTAATTATTGTTAACCTATTTATTTTCTACATTAAGCATTATTTTTATTGGTATAGATTTATTGTTATGTTCTATTGTTTGTTCTGCTATGTTCTTCTTTATTGCTATATAATTATTGTTATATATTTACTTTTGTATTATTACTGTTATGTTTAAACTTTGTTGTGTTTTGTAATTTTTGTTTTATTTAAATTTTATTATAATTATTTTGTTTTATCTAAACTATTTTGCTTTTATCTTTGCTGTTGATTGGCGATGATAACCACAATTGGTTTTTTGATAGGAAAAAAATAAATAAAAAATAATTCAACTATGAAGAACCTACAAGCAAGCTTCAGTCCAAGTGTGAATATATTGAATTAATATGTATTATCATAAGTAATTATTGAGTAACTGAGAGAAAACTAATAACTTACTTGCTGACGAGTTTTAAAACAATTATTTCATTCATGAACTGTTTGCCAGTATTTCTGAATAATGCATTATCTGTTTGAGTTGATGGTGTTCGGAAATAAACTACTAATCTCATACTTATTTCCAACTAAATAATCCCAGCATGCGGTGCTTATTAATGGTGTGTGTGAAAGCAGTGATGCACCGTCACAGTAGATCAATTGACGATATAAAGAATATTGACAATATTACCCTGCTCATGGAATTCCAAATTAAAAATTTATTAGTGAAACATTTTGTATATTAAGGGAAACAGGGTCATTTTCTAACAAGGTCATTTTCAGTATGAGTGCAATCTGTGACATGATGTTAGTGTAGATGAAAGCATTATTTCCGTTGTACAACATAGTCCGGGTATTAATACAAGACGCATTTCTGAGGTGTTGAAAATTTCACAACGTTTTGTATGGTGGACTCCAAAAACTAACAATCTTTATCCATATCACAAACAAAAAGGTACAGCATCTACACCCTGAACACCCTGCTCATCACATGGAGTTTTGCTATTGGTACTCATTGGCAACTTTTCAAGCACATATTATTTATCAACGAGACACAGTTTACTGATGGAATTAGCAATTTATGACATCAACACACATTTCATACCCTCATGAAATGGTGGAACCTAACTTTTAACAGTGTTTTATAATTCATGCTTGGTGTGGACATATTTGTGATCAGTTAATTGGATCTTTTATTTTTGAAGAATGTTAAACAGAAGAATATCTATAATTTTCTCAAAGAAAAATTCCTTCGTATAATGTGAGGTTGGATGTACTTCCAATGCAACATATTTTTCTAATTGTTACCACCTATTTAAATCATAAGTTTCAAAATAAGTGGATTGTCATGAAAACAATATAAACTAGTCCCCCAAATCACTAGACCTTACACTACTGAATTTTTACAATTAGAGATGGATAAAGAAAATATTTACAACATACAAGTAAACTTTGTGAGGAATTTCTTTCCCATATTATTGATGTTTTTGTGCATGGAAAGAACAGTCCTGTTGAACTATAAACAAGACATCCATAACTTTCCAGAAAAATCCATTGAAGTTAAAGGAAACCTTTTTGAACATTTACTATAAATCATTATTGACTTTGTTTTAGTTAATGTTTTTCAGGTAACTTTTGCCTTGCACTGCCTTAAATGAAAGTTTAGTTAATTCAACATTTATTCACTTTGAGTATAATTTATTTGTACAATTTTTTCCAAAATTAATTTTCCTGAAAGTTATAACTTAAAACATGATGCCTTAGCTCATAAATAATTTTGGTTGTTTCTCGATTTCTCAAAACCTACTCAAGATAAGTTTCTGAGACCTTCTTTATTTAGAGTTGCTTGTTGTAATCATCTTGAATTCACTGATTAAACTATAATTAAATGATATTTAACTAAATGAATACGTAAGGGCTTACTTGCTGACAGGTTTCAAAACAATCATTCCTTTTACAAAGCAAAGCCTCTACTCTCCTATTCACTTTAACAAAATAGTGTAATTTAACAGAGAGGTTATGTTTTCAAAGCAACAAAAGGTACCTATTAATCACTTTTGTTTTTGTATTGAGACTTGAAAACATTTGTATCTTATTTAAAACTTTTTAGTATTGTATTATAAGTGAACAAACATACTAAAGAAATACTGTATTAGTTTTAATAGCCTTTGAAAGAATTTTGAATACAAACTTCATCTTTCAATGTTTTAGTAAATTAAAGAAATGTAAATTTTAAAACTCATTCTAAGTGTCAAATATTTTATAAATTCAACAAACAAAAATTTAAAAACAAATATTTCTTATACTTACCATAAACCAATTTTCTGCTAAATTTAAAATTAAGAGTTCAAGTTAACACTCAGAAAAATATAATATAAATATGCAACACATGTCAAATAAATTCTTGCATGTGTTAGTATTACACTAAATAGAAACATTGCTTATCTTTTATGTGTTAAATGGAAAGAGATAATATCTTTAAATTATTCAATCAGATGTTTTTTCCTAAAGATGCTGTTATAATTGTCTCTTCATTGGGAAATAAATTAAATGATTACCATTTCTAAAAAAACCTTTTAGTGTTATAGTTCCAAATTATTAGCATATATTTACTGGCATTAACTATATTGTATTTTTAGATTATCTTCATAAGGCATGAAAGTTTTAAGAAACACATGAAGAAATTTTTCCAATAAAATCTTCAAACTTCTATAATAATTTGATTATTTGTTTAAAATTGTTAATAATGATATAATAACCATAAATAAAACAACTTTTAAATGTACTTGAAGGGATGTTGAGTACAATCTTTATTTCTTCTCTCTAGCGCCAATTTGTTACGTCTAGGTAAAACAACATGCTATTAAACTTCAGGTTAAAAACCTTCCTATTATTTTGTATAATGTTCTTATGTAATAAAAAGTGATACCAACCAATCAGATGAAAAAAACTTACTTCTGTATTTATAAAAAACTACATGTTGACTGATTAATTAAGGGATTGAGTTTGTTATTTCTAAAATTTCCGAGAAGTGAGGGGTGTAATTAAATGTTTTATCAAAGAAATTTTTAGTAATTGTATAGCGAAAATGTATTATTTTTCATGACGAGCTGGTTGTTAATCACGTATTACAAATTGAAATGAGTTGCGACCAAACATTCTATTATTATAAGTTGTTAAAATCGTTAACTTACACTTGGAGGTAACGTTTTCGTCTAACGTCTTCTGAATATTTTTTTAATGTTTTAAAAACTTATTGTTTTTAATTTATTTCCCTCCTACCCACATTATCAAAGTTTTAGTGCTTCATTTATGCGAATATTTTTCCTGTTATGAAAGGTGTTATTTCGCTGAAGAAGTTCGATTCTCGAAAACAGTTCTTAGCAGTTTTGTAAAGGAACAAAACCTTCTTTCCCCATTTATATTTCTACCAAAAGTCCGTGTATTATGAACACTGCACCACGAGGTATCTGAGTTTTTTTTTCTCTGAATGCCTGCGGACGCCATTTTAACATAATTTTTAAAAAATAATTCAGTGCTAAAATATTCTTTGTTATAACTGTTGTAAAATGCTGTGTGGGACTAAAGAACTACACATTATTTGTTATTGTGGGAAGAAAGTTTTACACTAGAATGACATATTCAGTCATGAGAAGAAATCAACATACTAGATGCGCTACATGTGTGAAGACGTACAATTTACTAGTAGGCTACAATTCTGAGCCAATTATATTTCACACTATTATCCTGAGTCACTTTATTATAATTCTTAAATGGAGACGAGCACTGTTCTAATATAAATAACGATTAACGAAACTTGCTCAAAAAATTTAATTTAGATTTCTAAGTTTTTGGATATATTTAATTAAAATATTAACCAAATTTTGAAAATATTAGTCAGGTGCTTGAAAAAATATTAGTCAAAATTTAGCCAATTTATTTTTTATAGCAAAATAATATCGTAGTCTTAAGAAACGAAAATATTGGGCACTTTAGTCACTACTATTTTGTTAGATATAGTTGACCTTGTTGGGTTCCCTATTTACTAAACTTTTACGTTTTAAAACTGGAACAGAACATTAACTTCAGAAACTTTAGATGTTTTACACCAAATGATTTTGGAAATTTTTTAGCTGTTGGAGCAGAAAAATTTCTTACAAGATTATAAGTAGAGGAAGCATTATCCAATCTCTGAGACTAGCAGTAACTATCTGTTTTATGAAATACAGACAATATTAATGTACTCTTTCATGATATTGATGCAAACTGTGAAAAAATTCGTTTGAAGATTTGAACTATAATACCATCTATAAAACGGTTTATTTAGGTATGTATTAATAACTATGAACTCATTACAAAATAAATATTAAGTTCTTGAATTTTGTAGTCCTGGACAGCGTCAGTGCCTGGACCAGACAGAGACGCATAAAGTTTAATGAAAGCAAGTTGGACCATGTTATGTTTACCCATAAGGCAGAGGGAGCAAAACTGATCTCATAATAAATGAGCGACTCGTCCCTTATAGCAAAGTGAAATACCTAGGTTTAACGTTGGAATAGACCGAACTGGAAACGAAAGATCGAACACGTGAAAGAAAACTGTACAGTAGATTCGGTGTGCAAGCAAGTGCTCGAGTACGAATGGACATAAGGGTTGCCACTCTGGGGATGTATCAAAAGTAACAATCTGCAAGTTAGAGAGCACTTGAGAGCTATAGTGAGGGTTCCATGGTACTCTGTCATACATAGACCTGAAGGGGAAGAGCGTAAAGGCCATTACGTTCGGTGAAGTGATTAAAAATATTAAGTGTAATTATGTGTAACATAAAGTGAATAATAAAATCATAGAAAACGAAAAAAAATTATTTAATTAACCTTTTCTTCAGTTTACACCCCTCTAACTATTGAAAGACTTACAAACGTTTATTTTCCTTATAAATAAGTGACAACTATGTTTAAATAGTTATTACAAAGATATGTCATGGATAACTTACTTAATTTTAAAGAAGAAACTGGTCAATAAAGAGTAACTCTACGAGTCTTGAATTCACGTTTTTCTAGGTACTAAAAAGAGGACTCGTTAAAATAATACACAACAACAATACAAATTATGTGTAAATATTTATTTACAAACTTGCCTATAGTAGCACTTACTTATATTTGTTGAGGACGGCTTTTCGGGAGATGTGTCCCATTGTCAACTTAGACCGTAACTGATCTTAAGGTTTACATAGATTAGGGTATTAGGGTGGGGTCCATCCTAATAGTTGAAGGGCTGGAGGGAAAAACGGGGCCGTCACTTTTTTAACAAAGGTATTTTTTGTTGGATTATAGTAGACCTGGCTGAACACTTCACATTCATATAAAGTTTTGTGGGAAATAACGGTCTAGTCACTATTAAATAATAGATTGAAAATAATGTCCTAGTGGGAAGA
This sequence comes from Prosapia bicincta, assembly GCA_036971475.1. Classification (NCBI taxonomy): domain Eukaryota; kingdom Metazoa; phylum Arthropoda; class Insecta; order Hemiptera; family Cercopidae; genus Prosapia; species Prosapia bicincta. The sequence goes on from JBAIZL010000002.1 coordinate 159,341,499, forward strand.
TGGGGTCAAGTTCCGAGCGAGCTGGGGAAGAACGGGTCAAGTCAGTGACTAAATGCGCGCTTAAACCGTACAACACGACGTAAAAACTCGTTTTAAGACTACAGTGCCTTCTTAAAATACAATATAAATATAGGTTAACATTATTCAACATTCATACATATATTTTACTGGTTTCAATTATATTTGTTGGTGTTTTTGTATAACAATATACAGCACCTGTTTTGACAATGCTGTACGTGTCTGAGTGTCTGTGTATAGTTTGTTTGAGGTTATACGTGTTTACTGTTTACAGTGTGAATTAAGATAGTGTTGCCTTATAGTATTCTTAATTTCAATTAAAAATGAACGACTCTGATAGAGAAAAAAGTTATAGTAATGAAGTTTTTGTTCAAAATTCGTCGAAAAAAAAGGATTTGGAAGAATGCGAGATGTTGCGAAGTAAATCAGAGTGCAGAGTCACGAACAAGGATCCGATAGCAAATGCAAGAAAAAATGCTTTGATAAAATACCTTGTGAGGTGAGAGATAGTATAATTAACAGATTCAACTCGTTGGAGAACACAAATGAACAGAACTCTTACTTATGTGGCCTGATTTCTATCTTACCAGTCCAGAAACGTAGACATAGGGTTGGAATTGAAAATGCCAAGTTAAACGATGTATCGTGTAAATATAAAGTTAGAGGTGTATTAGAAGGAGTGGCTACCGAATTTGATGTTTGCAGAAAACTTTCTTTGCAATTCAAGGGGTTTCAAAGAAAAAAGTAGAGTACTTGATAAACTCATTAAAATTGAGTGGCATGTCCCCTAAAGACCAGCGAGGCAAACATTTGAATAGAAACCATAAGCTATATGAAGAAAAAGTTCGGCTCATAAAAGAACATATAGAATCAGTCAACGGCCGTGGAGCTCATTATTGTCTTAAGGACTCTAAAACAAATATCTATCAGAAGATCTTAATGTATCAAACATGTTCAAGCTTTTTAAAGTAGCTAACCCAAAAGTTCAGCTTTCTATTGACTCATACAGAAATATTTTCAATACATGTTACAATATTTCCTTTGGGTATCCTAGAACGGATACATGCAGTTTCTGTGACCAAATGCATGTTTAAAAAATTCTGCAACTGAAGATGAAAAGAAACAAGTTGAAATCAAAATAAGGACAGCAGAAACTCATTTAAAACTGCACAAATTGAAAGCGGAAAAATTATATGACTTGAAACGTAAAGCAAGACTAGCTGCCAAAAAGACAGATTCTTTTGAAGCAATATGTATAGATTTTGGGAAAAATTTATGTGTACCCAATGCGACAATCAATGATGTATACTACAAAAGACAGTTGTCAGTGTTCTGTTGTAACGTGCACACTTTAAGTAACAGTAAAAGTGTGTTTTACCTATACCCAGAGTCAGAGGGTAAAAAGGGAAGTGATGATGCTACCCAGACGATATTCCACTTTTTAAATACTCACTTACCACAAAGTGTTGAAAATCTGCAAATCTTCACGGACTCTTGCGGAGAACAGAAAAAAAATACAACAGTATGTAGTTTTCTTCACTACATGGTGCATGTGCAAAAGAGGTTTAAATCGGTACAGGTAACTTTCCCCATCAGGGGACATTCATATATGGAAAACGATAAGATCATGGCACTAATAAAGCAAAATTTTAGAGCTGAACTGCCTTATCAGTGGGCCCCGCACATAAGAGATTGCAGACAAAGACCATCTCCCTTCATCGTTGAAGAATAGATCACAGGTTTTGGCGAAAGTGAAGTGCATTTCTTGACCTTACCTATGCAAAGAAGCTTACCATCAAAATAAGACCATAGAGAGAAATTATGTTTATTCAAGCAACAGAAAGGCTTATGTACTATAGAAATAATAATTCTGGAGCTTGGGAACATACTGTCATTACCTTACCAGAGAGAAAAAGATTTAAAGTCGAACCAACTTCTCTCCCTGATTCATCTTATGAAGGTAAGCTTTGGTTCAACATTATTGGTGGAGGAACTAGACTTTTTAATATTGTTTTTGTAAACGCTCTAAAAAAAAATACTTTTAGTCTCACTAACAATAATTTTTGGGCCTATAAATTAATATTTAAAAACAATCTGAACTAAAATTTATTTAAAACAAATTGAGTCAGCTTTAATTAGTTTCCTTTTTTTATTTTAGAACCACTGCCAGTATCAAGCGAAAAATACAAGGATTTGAGAGAAGTGGAAAAATTCTGCTCCAACATTGCTGCTGAAAGATTTTTCTCTAACCTTAAGCACAGTGACAGGCCCAAAACAAAGAAGAAATAACTAAAACCATTAGAAAGTATCTTTTGAAATGTACCATTAGTACCCCATAGTATTATGAAGAATAAATTTTGAAATAGATTTATAACATTCATATTAAAATATTGATTTCAACAAGATTGTGCTTTTAATATTTCCTTTTTTTCAAACTCACCATAGGGAACTATGCTTAAATTTCATGTAAAAGACCCTTTTCCCTCTTCTTTTTGGTAGCAACTAATGAAAATGTTAATAAAGTTGATAAAATGAGGGGAAAACAGTTTTTTTAAAATACATTTTGGTTCAAAATTAACTAAAGCCTATTTTAAGTATTTTAACCATTTTGACAAATTTGTACTAATGTGGTGTGTAAAACATTAATCTTAAAAGTGCTCTCCTGAAAAGTTTCATAATACTGACTTGGCCCCTTTTTCCCTCTAGCCCTTCAGTTAGTAATTAGTTAAGAGAACCCCCACCTCAATACCCTAACCTACGTAAACCTTGAGATCAGTTACGGTCTGAGTTGACAATGGGACACATCTTTCGAAACAGTTGTCCTCAACAAATATAAGTAAGTGCTACTGTAGGCAAGTTTGTAAATATTTACAAGTGTTTAGTGAAAACTAGTAGCTCACGTGAAGATGGAATCAACAAATACAATATATGTATTATTAGCACGCAACTATTCCATGATCATAACTGTGTAACGTCATCTATGATGCATAAGAATGAGAAAGTTACAAATATTATGAAAGTTCGTTACCATTCTTGAACTTTATATTCTATGGTTAAATGAAAAAATACATTACTATGCTAACTGATATAGTTTAAACTATATAACAGATGTTTAAAAAAATAATTTTAGATCTAAATTTTAAATTTAATTAACGAAATTATGTTTCGTATTGTGAAAAAAAACAACTTCTTTCCTGTTGTTGTTTAGAAGCAAATTATTATGTATCTATAATCTTCGTATTTTATTCGAATGCAAGAGAAGCGTTCAACTTTCAAGCTTACTATCGAGTAACTATATAAATAAACTGTAGGGTAATGTTTAATTTAAATTAATAAAACCTCTATACCACAAATAACTTTTTCCTTTATTTACCTAAGCCACAACAGAGTAGTTGTTTTGTGAATTACATTTGAGGATGATTGAAAATTGAAATTTACATAAGGTAATAAATAAAGAAAAACTGTATTTGTGGCATAGAGGTTTTATTTATCAAAATATTATTGTAGAGTGCATATCGTTGTACTATTGCAGTCATTTCTTCCTTGTAATTGGCCACAATGCGTCTTTTACGGGTAGCTACAAACAACTATTTTAGAATCACCCGTACTAGATTCAGGCAAAACATTATTCATTACTAAAATCTTTGTAACAAATATATCTCAAACAACAAAACGAAAAAACACTATTTTAAATTTAAAAATTCTATTTATTTATGAATTCATTAGTTAAAAAACCACTACTTACTGATATTTCTCAGCAGACATGTTTTTTCTTGGTCAATGCATTGTTGGATTATAGAATATTGACAAATTTTTGTTGAGCAATATCAGTAAGTAGTTTTTTAAAGGAATAAATAAATGTTATTTAGAAACCTCAAAATTTATAACAGAATCACCGGTGTATGTGTAGTATTTATTACTTCTGTATAATATTATATAATAAAAAAAGGTACATACATGGTGTCCTTAAAATTGATTAGGTTTGGAATGGAATAAATGTAACCTACTTCGAATAAATCGTGATTTGAGCGTTCACTAGCGCTGATAGTGATCAAATGGATATTCCCCTTACCAAATCGTACGAGATACTACGAAATGTTGGTATTTGACTGAAGAAATTTCTCGTATGTCACCTTTGGAGCAGGATACGATATTTTTCTATTTTGTTGCAATTATAAAAATATATATTTTCACAATAAATTAAATACAGCATCTAGACATGCTTTATTTCTCTATATACAATAGAGCAATATTTGTAGACATTGTCTAGATACAAAAATCGTTCGACTTTGTATCTTCTGATGTAAGGAATAGTAGTGCACAATCCAAAACCTTCATTTAATACATAGAACAAACAGTATTGTATAAATAACAAATATAAGGAGTTCTGCCTCCTTTAATATTTTTTCATTAATTTTTTTAAAAATTTGTTATTAATAGTTTAATAATAAAGTTCTGCATCAATGAATTAATTATGCAGCAATAATAATAATTTCTTCATTTTTAAGAAAATATAATATTGCTATATTTTCGATTTTACTTTTTGTAGGTCTGAGGGGTAATATTTCTGGTTTATTCAAGGCACATCGGTATAAAAACGTCCCCCCCTAAAATACCTGAAATAACATCATACTTCATTAATCACTTTTACAATTTTTTATAACTACCCGAACTTCAGTTTTGTAAATTTGTAAAAACTTAAGACAGAGAGTTTTTACAAATTTAAAGTTCGGATGGACTTCAAAATTCAAGAGATCATAATTCAATACTTCTTCTAGATTTGTCAGGGTCAAAAAGAATTTAATGTTCGAGAATAGCAAATAATCTCGGACAATAAGAAAAATTTAAGTGTTCAACTATATTAATATTTTAATTATAAATTTTAAAGAGCATTACGGTTATTTAGCTTCAAAATAGCAACAATAAATACACAATTGCCAAAGTCATTTTTTTAAATCAAAAGATGTATTTATATGTTTATTACTGGAAAATGGTTATAATTAAATTTTAATTTAAAAAGTGTAACTACTGTCCTCTAAATGAAAGATTGAAGATACTTTTTTATTCCATTAAATATTTTAAAATTGTAATTCCACTTCGAAATGTTGACGGTGATATATATTTTTCCTATAAGAAATATTACTTAGAAATATTACTGTTTGTACATGTAAATTAGTTATATATCAACAAATTTTTATTCGTTGGGAATCGAAAGTGTTTGTGAATTACTCATATGCTCTGTTGTATTTATGACAAATTTTAAAGGCTATGGTTTAACATAGTTCAAAGACGTCATATCCTCAAATGTGTCAAACTATCTCAATTTCTTTCGATTTCGCTTTTTTATTTAAAGAGGAATATTCTAAAAATTAATTAATTGTTTTGTAAAATAATGGCATATACTACTTAGTTTAAAATAATGGTATAAATATTTTTAGTTCATATATTTCTTGACCTATTTTCTTCAACACAGTTTGCGTAAGGGTATCCGGCGTAGGAATAATTTCCAATTAGGGAAAAAGAGGGTTAAATCGCTTCTAAGGGAAAGGATATGTCGGACCGAGAAAGTGGAGATGAACAGCCTCAGGGTCAAAGTAAGAATTAGTTTTGTATTTTATGTGTCCGTTTCAAAGCTAAACATTTTATTTTTGTTGTAAATTATCAGTTTGAATAGCATTGTGGTGTGTTGAGACGAAATTTATGAAAGAAATTCTTATTTGGAGTCTGAAACCAAGATGGCGGTTTTGTCATTTCGTTTTATATACTAACAAATCCATCTTGTACTATGTTTTAAGAATTCAGTTAATAAATGTTTTATTCCTTAGAATATCCTATATGCTTTTCCCATCCTCAGTTTATATATTAGGTAATTTTTTGGAACTGACAATAAAATGACGTATGATTTAATAAATCAGAAAATGCCTTGGAAGTCAATTTGAAAACTGGGGTTTTAAATCAGGTTTTGTCGGCATGTATTTGTCTTAAAATGTCTTATGAAAGACTAGATTTAATACTTGAAAACAATTTGATTTGTTTAGTTTTTGTTCTGAACTAACTAACATACACAAGCATATTTGTTATTGTTTATTTTCATTGCTGTCAATTATTTAGTTTAGCTTGTCAAAATTATCACACAGCTAAGTGTTACCAAAAAGTACAGAAATCAAAGTTTAACACAAAAGTACGTCAATTAGAGACCATTTGTACAATTTTAAAGCAGGAATAAATATTTAGGTATAACGGGGTTATGTTACTTCGAGCAAGCAAACCTGTGTCTTTGATCAAATTATTGTAAAATAGCTACAACCTTTTCATTTGAAAACATTTTCGCTTGTATAATGTCCAAAGCAATTCTTAAAAATATAATGTGATAAGCATATTATAATTTTATCAACATAGGCTTATTATTCATCCATATAGTTTTCCAGGAATATTTCTCTTTTGACTTTTAAATTATATTTTGAAAACTTTTTTTATATAAATGAAACATTTGTGATGATTGCTTAGTGCAATCAAAAATGTTTAGGTCTTTGCAAAATTAACTAATTATAAATTAGTGTAAGTATTGATATACAAAAATTTCAACATTAATATTTGTGGATGAATATTGTCCTATACTTTTCAGTCTTTTAGTACTCATTTTCCTTTGACTATATAATAATAAAAATACGTTTAAAACTAAAAACAAATCATTCCAAGTTTCACAAATCATATTACAACCTATGTCAATTATGAGGAACATAACCTCAATGTTAAAATATACTATTTTATCAAATTATTCTTCTGTAATTACTTAGCTGTATTATACTGCATTATTGCAACTATATTAAAATATAACTATCTGGTTCATATAGGTTTGTTTATAAATAAAACAAAGTTTGGTAAATATGAGGTTAAAGCAATATTTTTCCCAAAATGGACATTTTTTTGACAACTTTAGAGCAAGAAGGTAATTTTTTCCCTAGGTATATTTGTAGAGATTGACCAACTAGTTTATGTGATAAACTTGATTTCATGTTTTTTTATATCTAAATATATCCTAATAGATACTTTGTAGATATACTGAAGTATAGCTATGTGTTAGTGTACTATAATATATTAAGATAGCGTGGTCAATTTATTAAGAAATGGGGGTATACAGTATTGTACCTAAACTTAAATCATGTTTTGCCAAGTTCAACTGATTGGAAAGTGAAGTATTACCATTAGTAAACTTATGAGTTTTTTGGTAAATTGAGACTTATTACCAATGTTAAACATTTTTTTTTTAATTAATTGTTTTAATGTGTGAATCACGGATATCATCTTTATTTTCATCAAAAATATGGAAAATTAATTATTTTTTAGAGTTTAGTTGTCAGTTTGTAATGGCATGTATACCGTAAAACACTTTTTCATATTTTAGTATGGATTTCTTTTTGGGCAAAGTTATTACTTCGCAGAAACAGACACCTAATTAGTTCACAAATAGAAATATTTACCTTTTTGGTAAAAACATAGTCTTAATTATGTTGGTTTAAAAAATTTTTGTTTGTTTTTAAATTACTCGTTTTAATGTTTAGAACATGAATATCAACTTTTTTTCCACGGAAAATACGAAAAGTTACTTTTTCATATTTTAAATGTTAGGTTGTAAAGGCATGTAATCCTATAGCGTGAACCGGGCGCGCAGTAGCTACAGCACACAAAGAATTCAGACAGGATAGATTTGGTTGTAATTTTGGTAAATATTTAGACTTATTGCCGATGCAGAAAATTGCAACCAAATCTATCCTGACTGGATACTTCATAGGTGTATTTTAATATAGGTAGATAGTAATGTTGTATAAAATTATAACCAAATCTATCCTGACTGGATACTTCGTAGGTATACTTTAATATAGATAGGTAGTAATGTTGAATAAAATTATAACCAAATCTATCCTGACTGGATACTTCGTAGGTATATTTTAATATAGGTAGATAGCAATATTGAATAAAATTATAACCAAATCTATCCTGACTGGATACTTCGTAGTTATATTTTAATGTAGATATATAGTCATGTTGTATAAAATTATAACCAAAAGTTAAATGTTTAGATTTTAAGTTTAGTATTAAAAAAAACTGACTTTGACGTAGTACAGTGCGCTGAAGCTAATGCATGGCCGGTTGACGCTATACATGCTATTACAGACTAACATTAAAAATGTGCAGACAAATTAACTTTTTGTCTTTTCCTCAGAAAAGCGTTAATATTAATGCTCTACACATTGAAATTAGTAATTAAAAAAAAAAAAATTAACAATATAAATAAGACTCATATTACAGGGTGTCTAGTGACAGGGAAAACCGGGAAAACCTGGAAAAGTCAGGGAATTTTAAAATTCTGGTTAATTCAGGGAAAAGTCAGGGAAAATTTTAAAAAATCGGGAAAATATTTATTTGATTAGAAACAAAACTAGTGGCCATTGCTCTCGAATATTTGGTATTGTAAGCTAGCGGTTTAGGGGCAGGGCAGTCAGGAAATAACACTTCTTTATTTAGATGCCCATTATTTATTTGATAAGCCCAATGCTATGACTTCAGGACTTCATGTCAATAAATATTAAACATGTTGAGTTCGTACAGCTGGGAGGTTTTAGCCTGGATTGTGGCCTTGGGGTGCGCAGTGGTTCAGGTGGAGATAACAGATAACTCAGTATGTTTCTGACCACACAGAACGCTGTGTAAACATTCATAGCAAGCTATTTGTCTAGACTCGTGATAGTATGTGTTTTATTTGACGGTGATTATTTGTACACCGTTTATTTCAACATGGAAGGTTCCAGTTTTCATTGCCGTAGCGGGCAAGCGCGTCATGCAGATGTCGTCATTACCTCCCCTCCTTCCTTAGGATAAATATAAACTAAAAGATGAAGTGACTGAAGCAGAGATTATATGGTGCGTGAATTTAGTAATGCAACACTTCTTTACGCAATGCAGAAGGTAGTGTGTGCCTGTTTCTAAGGATGTTCCCTGATAGCACCATTGCACAGAACATGAGATTGGGAAAAGATAAAATTTCCTATAGTGCTGTATTCGGTTTATCAAATTATATTAAAGACCTGTTACTGACATCATTAAATTCAAATTCTAACTATGTAATTGGCTTTGATGAAAGTTTTAACAAAATATCACAAAGAGCCCAAATGGATTTGAGTGTTTGGTATTGGGATGCAGAGACGGATGAAGTGAAAGCTCGATATTTTGGTTCTGTGTTCCTTACAGACACAAAAGCAAAAGAGTTACTCAATTCGTTCTTCAAAGTCTGGATTTATCCAAGATCCTTCAGATATCAATGGATGGGCCCAATGTAAACTGGGCTTTCTATAGACATCTAAAAGAGGAAAAGTCAGGGAAAACTCAGGGAATTTCTTCAAGCTATTTTACTAGACACCCTGGAAAAGTCAGGGAAAACTCAGGGAATTTCTTCAAGCTATTTTACTAGACACCTTGGAAAAGTCAGGGAAAACTCAGGGAATTTCTTCAAGCTATTTTACTAGACACCCTGTATTAATTAAAACAACCTCGCACCACAAATTCAACAAATTTTATTTTAACCTTATGTACATTTCGACTACAAAGTACTCATCTTCAGAGGTATTTTTACAAATAACAGTTATTTGTAAAAATATCTCTGAAGATGATTACTTTGTAGTCAAAATGTACATAAGGTTAAAATAAAATTTGTTGAATTTGTGGTGAGAGGTTGTTTTAATTAATATAAACATTTACGCCACAGTTGCTTTAAGTTGTTATAAATAAGACTCGTTTACACTATGCATGCCATTACAACCTAACATTTAAAATTTCAAAAAAAATAATTTTCCGTAGAAAGAAAAGTTGATATTCGTGACACATTAAAACGAGCAATTTGTAAGCAAAAAAAAAAATTTTTTAAACCAACGTCATTAAGACTATTTTTACCACCTTTTCATTAGAATACTTCATAGGTATATTTTAATATATGTATGCAGTAATGTATAAAATTACAACCAAATCTATCCTGACTGGATACTTCATAGATATATATTAATATAGGTATAAAGTAATGTTGTATAACATTACCAAACAAGTAATTACAACCCAAACCCCTGGGCAAACGAGTATAGGCCTCTTCATTACTTCTAACTTAGGCCTGTACAACCCTCTATTTTGCATTATACATTATAAATAAATTATTGTTTCTGTGTTAAAACCAACTATGCCTACTGAATCTAATCAATGTATATTTAGTTTCGTTGAAATAAACTGCCGTTCGTTAACAGCAATATTGTGGAATAGAATATTTAATTCAATGGGTATTACTTTGCCGTTGAAATCTTGAACAGTTGTATATTTTACTTTCTATACTTTATTGATATGATGCTTTTATCTCTTATATGCATCTCGCCACAGGATTAATCATTTTCTGCAGTAAACAAAACACCAACTCGGCCGGGCCCTGGGAATTTGCCCCCCTTACCCTCTCTCTGGGCGGGCCTGAATGTAATCACACTATGCTGCAGCTTCTGTAAATCCTTTCTTCAATGTTATCTGTACACTTCATAAACACAGTGTATTCATGTATGCAAGACAGTGAAACCCATTTAATTACTTTAGCAAAGCTAGATTTTTTGTTCAAAAAGTTATTACTTTATCTTAATTTTTAATATCTCATATGGTCTAAAAAACCGTATTGATGCTAGTCAAGTACCATGTACAATCATTTTCTATAGTCTATTCATACACTAATACGGTACATCCAGAAATCTGGCACAGGATGGGCAACTGTGGGTCAATTGTTTGTTTTAATATGTTGACTGCGTGTGGTAGGGATCCCGACCATGGTGGTACGTCACCAGATGCGCGTGGTAAGGATCCCTACTATCTGTCCATTGATGATTGATTGAGTCAGTGTGTGAAGTGAATTTTGTCGTCCTCGGAAAGTATCTTAGTGACATTTTACACGTTTTTTTTTGTCTGCAGTTTTTTTTCTTTTTGTTGTTTGAGATGTAGTTTTTTTTAGTTTTTAGTAATGAATATTGATTTGTCTGAACCTAGTAAGGGTAATTCTTGATCAATATTCCGTGGCAATTGACAGTAGACTCGTCTGAGGATGAAGGCATCGATGATGTTGGCTTAGATTTAGACAAAAAGGAGTACGAAACGGATGAGTCAGAAGTTGACGGACTCTGACTACAAAACAAACCTACCCCGATGGCAGCCCCACAGCGCAATTGGTATGAGAGATATACCATTTACACGCGAAGAAAAGTTTCTAGTGCCCATACCTGATTTGACCCCTATTGCATTTTAGTCGTGGCAGGTTCTTCTTAATTCTAAGATGCATAAACTTTGACAAAAATCCTAATCCGTTTAATAGATGCAGCAGAGTTCAATTTTTAATTGATTATTTTAATAATAAGTTAACCAAGTGTATTACTCTAAAAAAAGACTGTGCATTGACGAAACTATGGTGTTGTGGCATGGGCGACTATACTTTTGTCAGTACATAAAGGGAAAACATAAGTATGAACTAAAATGGTATACTATGTGCGATCTTCATGGCATAATTCCTAAATTTTTCCTGTACTATAAAGTAACGAAATTACATACATGGTTTTTACATGCAGCAAACGTAGTTCTGAAACTAATGGAGGGTAAATTGAATTGTGGCCATAGTCTGTTTATGGACAATTACTATAATAGGTTTATGCGTGCATCAAATTTGCTATGAAGGAATACTTACTGTTCTGGTACCCTTAGGTTAGACAGAAAATACTTTCCTCAAGTTTAAATCGGCAACAATAAAAAAAGGTGAAACCTTGGCTCGATACGCTGAAAGTGTGTGTATGTGGGAAAGTGGAAAGACAAACAAATTGTGTCTTACATTTCAACAGAGTATACTAATGATATGCTCACTTCGATCAACAGGGCACAACTTGAAAGGGAAAAACCATTGCCTATAGTCACCTACAACCAATTTATGAAAGGCGTTGATCGTAGCGACCTTAGGATGGTAGCTACCATCCATCTGAACGTAAAACATTACGTTGGTATAAAAAAATTTCTGTTAATGTGCTCCAAATGGTTATGATCAACGCTCACTACCTTTTCAATGAAGTGCAAGTTTCAACCAGCAGGAAAAGAATGAAAATGTATGATTTTCATCTGTCAGTGGTCGATTCTCTGCTTTCCGTCCTACCTGCTCCAGAAAGATCATTGAAGCGTAGATTTAGGCGCTTCATTAATAAGCTTCTTCTCTCTGCAGCTTATTAAAAAATAACTGAGAAGAGGCACAACGAGAAAAGTACTGTGGCAAAATGATGTCGTGTTTTTCATTCTCGTGGTATTCAAAAACGTGTTGTATGGCAGTGTGTTGAATGCAAAGGACAGCCAGGACTATGCGTTCTAAAGTGTTTTCATGACTACCACAGTAATTAATCACAACTAACCAAGTTATTCGGGTGGGTTTGTGGGGCTGTATATGTATTTGACTTTGGCTTATTTTTTTTCATTTCTCATTCTTTAATAACAATTTGTTTAATATAAATATAAAAAAAAATTACTAGTGTTATCGTAATGTATGTGTTACAATAATAAACTGACTTTATTTAGTGCAAACCAGTGGAAACTACTTCCCCCAGATGCGCATGGTAAGGATCCCTACCACAATTTTAAAATGGGTACCACGGGTTTTTTGTGGCTTGTAACGACATTTTATCTTTATATTTATTCATTTCACACATTATGGGAGGTAAATTAGAAAAAAAATGTTAGCATTTGTCATACTACATTGTATGTATTTTAGCAGTCAACGTGTTAATGTCACTGCATGCATATATGACTCATTTTGTTCAGTGATCATGTCAAGTGCATTGCATAATCAGTTGCTTACTGCCTTGCGGTAAGGTTAACACTAGTCTTAGCTATGCCTTAGTATGCTGTTGACTTGTGTGAGCACAGTATTATGTGCTGTATAGTGGCAGCTGTCCCACACACAGTAAACACTGAGGTGCTGGAGGGTTTTACCACTGCAATCGCTTGAGCGATGGAAAATTGTGCATCGGCCTAAAATATCTTTACCAAGAATAAGGACTTCAAGATAAAGTGTTAAGGCATTCTTTTAATATAAAAGAGCAGAAAACTATTACATAATTGTTTTCTACGTGCAGTGAATAAAACCATTTTTTTGTGTGCCTATTTACATTCAGTATGATCTATCTCACCAGTAACTGTATAAAACAACTGTGGCGTAATGTTTAACATAAATAAATGAAACCTCTCAACCACAAATAACTTTCCCCTTTTATTTAAAATCTTATGTATATTTCGATTGCATAGCAATCATCCTCAGAGGTAATTTACAATGAAAATACTAGTAATGTGTGAATCACGGATATCAACTTTATTTTCGTAAAAAATATGGAAAATTAATTATTTTTCAGAGTTTAGTTGTCAGTTTGTAATGGCATGTATACCGTGAAACACTTTTTCATATTTTAGTATGGATTTCTTTTTGGGCAAAGTTATTACTTCGCAGAAACAGACACCTAATTAGTTACCAAATAGAAATATTTACCTTTCTATGGTAAAAACATAGTCTTAATTATCTTGGTTTAAAAAAATTTTGTTTGTTTTTAAATTACTCGTTTATTTTTTAAAAAAAATAAAATACCTAAAGAAAATAGTAGAAGTACTATGTAATTTTAATACAAGAATATAATAATGTAGTATAACAAAGTGAGATTATGTTTATAACAGCATAATTTATCCCACTTTTCAATCAATAATTTTAGTTACACATTTCAATAGTTGTAACATGTTATCGTTACTTACTTCCTTTCGTCCTTTTTTCGACATTTTCACAACGTGGAATGTTTTTTTTTTTCATAACTTTCAGAACACTCTGATCCATTAGTTGGATTAGGCTCATAACATTTTATTGGTAGATATAAAGCACAGATATCATCAGATCACAGTTGATCTTCATGAGGATGTGACGATGCATTGTATAACAGTAAATAATTTGAATTACTTTCCAAATAGATAAAATAGGCCGAAATAGATATAGGATCAAATTTAACGGAAGCTTAGTAAATAGGGATTTTAAATTTCGAGACTCTACTGTAGTTGAAGATATAATTGTAATATTTTTGGAGGTCCTTTTTAAATATCCAAACCTACTGCGACCGTATACTTTGTACTCTGTAATTTTATCAATATAGACAATTATAGTGCTCCGTTTTATAAACAAAGATTAAGTTTATATAAATTTGTTTGAGTTTCTTTTTTAGATTTATGTTTCAATTTCTGTGAATTTTAATGTTTTTTGATGCTTAAAATCATTTGTTTAGAATTTATTTTTTAAGCAACAATGTAAACATGAAAAAAGTGAATGGATGTGCATTTGGTAGAGTATTACAAAAAAATAATAAGTTTATTAATGGTAACATTGAATTAATCAACCAGAACTTGTGAGACATAGAAAAAGACTTGGTAGTTAACTAGTTGACATTTATAGTGGTAGGAGACCCTTCTAAATCAGTGTGTGTCTGAACCAGTGTCTTATTTACTACTTTGGCTAGAGAGAGATGGACAGCCCTGATTTGCCTCGTTTAAAAAAATGTCTGTATACCATTGGTGAAATAATTTATAAATCATTATTTAATTTATAAAATAACCAGGTATTTAGTCAATCACATTTGGATTGTTATTTGGTGTTTTCAATATAATGAGGTAAAATAAAATGTATGATACAAGGTAATAATGCTCAGTAGACAACAAAATATTTTCTACCAATCATACCCTATCTAGAAGCCCGCATTAAGAGTATGGACAGCTGCACCTACTAACAGGGCTTTGGCGTCCCTTGCAGTACTGGTCTAACTTAACATCATTCATACACAAAGTCCACAATTCATACACTCAAATACATCCAGACTCTTAACGGTAAAACCTCCTCCCAATCTTTAAAACCCATGCCACCATAACACACAAACAACGGCAAAATTGTTGTGCTTAACCAACTTCGTATGATAGAAAACACTGATTGTTTCAGCTTTAATAATGTTCAGCTATTTTCAAGCATTTGTCTTATGTTTTTTCTGGTCTAATCACAAGGTTGTTGTCAAGGACATATTTTTCAGATAACCTAAAACTACCTTTTTTGAGACATGCACTGGCGAAATAATTCTCCCAGGGACACCAATTTGAACGAAAATCTAATTTATCAATGTCCTAGCATAAGCGTCTATCTAGAGGGACATAGTATTTGAGATTACTATTTCTTAAACAAATCAGAAACATCTATAAAGTTGTGAAGTAGTTTAATTTTTGCACTTCAAATAACTATAGTAAAGTCTCCTATATGAACTTTGCTTAACCGAAATACTTGGCTGAGAATGGTAAATTACTGTGAATACACAACATGACCCGCCTGGCCAAATCAGGCTGTCTCGTGATTCATACACCAATGTGGTAAACGTCCTGCGAGGAAAGGGGGATTAGGAGATTGTTGTCATTTTGTCTATTAGTGATTTACTTCAGCTACTGTTCATAGCACATACGGTAGTTGAAGTGTAGTTTCGGTTGAGAAATTAGTTACTGTTAACATAGGTTCCAATTGATTGTTTTCTAAGGACTGTAATGTTACTGTACAAAACTTTGTTTTTGTGTCATGTCTTTGAAAAGAAAACGTAACGTTGCAGAAAAAAAAACTCGAAGCAGTAAGACACATTGAGGATGAGGCTTTACTAAAAAGCATTACTGCAGATTTTAATGTTGGGATATCCACTGTCAGCGATTGGTTTAAGTGTAAGTACAAATTAATAGAATATTAAACCAAAATTTTGTACCAAAAAACAAAAAGTGCGGAACAAGATAATGACGCTCTTTTTCTTTGGTTAACTCAACAGCGGAATTGGTAAAGGTGTACCAGAACTAGGATTGACCGAACCAGTTATTCAAGTATAGGCTTAACTTAGACAAAGATAGAAAAGATTTTGTTGATAGCAACAGATGGTTGGATAGATTCAAGAACCGTTTTGGCTTTTGCCAACGTAATTTATGAGGGGGAAAATGTCTGCTTACTATAAACATCACCGGAATTGAAGTGATGATCGATCGATACACTAAGGATCAAATACTTAATGCAGATGAGACAGGATTAAATTTTACCATGTGTTATCGAATGTTCATCACCTGGTCATAAAATGCAAAAGAAAATAATAGTATCAACGGTAGCGAACACTTCAGGCACATGTAGGATACCTTTAATGTGCTTTGGGAAAGCGGAAAAACCAAGAGCTCCCCCAAATGCCCTAACATAGCTACAAAAAGTGCAAGGATGTCACTGGAGCTGTTTTCAAAATGGTTTCATAAACAGTTTGTTCTGAAAGCTGGACACTTTTTGAATAAAAGATTGGCAATGAAAGCATTTTATTTCTTTATTATTTATTGTAGAGAAAATAACTACTGTAATATTTACATTAAAAAAGGTTTACATTAAAAAAAGAAATATATATCTTGAAATACTTACTATTGATTATCCGAAATGGTTTCCCCCCTCATTATTTCGAATAAGAGAAGTTTTACTATGCAATTATTTTGGCTATTTGGAAAAAATTTTTATTTCATGAAATTTACTAAGTCTACTAAAGAATTTTTTTGGATCTATATAATATCACAGAAAAAAAATCAGATGATTCTGGCATGAAAGTTACCAATATATTATTTTTTCACTATATCATTGATTTGTTTACCTTAATTTTCCCAATATTTTATTAATTTACTTCAATAACTGATACTGATTTATTTTGTGCAACTCATAAATATACACAAATATACATATAATATCTTATTACAGGAGAACTCCAATTTTCCTATCTTTTAACTGTCCAATTGGTTTCAAATTTTCAAAAAAAAAAAAAATTTTCAAACTTACTGCGATTTCTAAAATAATAATTATCTCTACATGAGATATTGGTCTTTTCTCCTCGAAACTAGTGTTGGCGCAGCGCAAACATTTGGATGCTGAGTCACCGTCTCTGTACAGTTCTGTGTAGTTGACTGTTGTCTGTTATATGTCGACAAACAATAAAATGAGTTGTTTTATCGCTAGTGGATAGTATTATTATTAATTATTATAATTATATTATTATTATATATTAATTATAGATCTTTCAGATAAAAATGTTACAGGTAAACAGTTGACTTAGATGTAAGGTGTTTGACAATCAATGATTTCAGACATTAAAAGAGTACACCTAGTCAATACTTATAAATTTTGTGTCAGTGCTTGAAAATGTAGATGATGGTTCTATAAGAAAATCAATGAAGGCTGTAAAAAATTGTAACATGCAGACAAGGTGTTTTTTCAACAACAGATTTTTTGTGAAAAAGCTAAGATCTTAACTCAGAAGCTTAGAACAAAAATTAAAACTATAGAAAAAATTATTAATTATATTTACACTTGCAGAGATTATTGTTAAATAAAAGCTGTTGACTTATGAGTAAGGTACAACTATTTAGACATGCCTGTGTAAATAAATAGTTGTACCTGATTTGCAAGTCAACAGCTTTTATTTAACTATAAAAAAATAGTTTTTTTCATTCCTAATTATTTATGGTTGAAAATTCCTTTAACAAATTTTATAAGGTTAAAATTTAATTTTGTTGTCTTTAATAAAGCAAATGATTATGTGGTTTCAGATAAATACCACAGTCAGGGGGGCGGTATGGAAGCACCAGGCAGCTCAGATTTTGATTCTGGTAAGTAAATAAAATTTTTAATGCTATAGTAATATTTGAATTTATTTTAGTAATATGTGGAAAATTAATGAAAAATTTGACAGTCCATACATTCTTGCTAAAAAACAAAAATGTGCTTGTCTTTAATTTAACCAAGTATTAACCCTCATGCACGCACGCCTTTTTATCTAACGTAAGTAGGCGCGTTGTTGTATTTTATACAACATCTCGGTTTTCTACATTTTCCATAACTTTCAATGGAGTTAATAAAAGTTTGGTCTTACCAATGAAAAAATTACTTGTGAGTTGACCCCAGCAATGTTTATCAGAGCAAAAAATAATGCAACTGGCCATCTTCTTGTCCTCCGGGCAACGCTATTTGTAGCACAAAGCTGGTCATTACTATCAACTCCACCTTTCGTTCTGTTGTACTGCAATATAATTTTCTGGCTTATTTGTTTGTTCGTCAACATCATCTGAGTCGTGCATAGTCGAAATCAATATTACAGCTTTATTTTTTTTGTCGTATATTAGACCATGGTTCGATCATTCTGGAACCCAAACAAGGAAGTACCTGGCTGATTGGTTTTATTAGGCAGAAATTCTGGTGGAATTTCCCGTTTGTTCTTACGTAGAGTGCCAATCACCTTCCAATTCACTTTCTGAGTTATGATCACTTTTATCAGCTTCACCCAGATCATCGTCACTTTCAATAAAATCAGCATTATCAATTTCTTCATCAGAAAGATTCTGTACAATTTTTGGAATGTCTTCCAAATTCACTCCAAAAACATGAAAATTTATAAAAATGTTGAACAAAACAAATAATGACATAATTCTTTAAAAAAATGTATATAAAAAACGTACGTTCCATCGTGGAGAAAAAAAACTGCACCGAAAAAATAAAAACGTCAGAAGGCGCCTTGTTGTATTTTGTACAACAGTGATGACTGACCAGAACTAATCGCACACTGAGGCTATGTTGATAAAATAAAGACATTGATGACAACTGATAAGAGTAGTGGGGGGACCAATAGAAGAATAGAAAGGTGAATTGAACAAATAACTACCAACAGGTTTCAACAAGAATCAAAATATTAAAACTGTTGTATTTTTTACAACAGCGCGCGTCCTTGAGGGTTAATATGGCCAATTAACCAGCTAAATGTATACATTTTTATGACTGAGTATTTTGTTTAAAATTTATTCAGCTACAAATCTTTATTTCAGTTTTTTAAAAATAAAAATGATTTTGTTCAATGTTGGTGGTAGATATATAAAGGCCATACCTACTTTTTTTTGCGGAGACAGTACAGTGACTATTAAGTAAATAAGTAAATGATTTAAAACTGTTTATAGTTTGTCAACTTTCTTAATTCATTTGCACACTTTTGAACTAGAGTCATTATCTTGTGTTTGAATCGTTTTTTTTCAGTTTTCACATTGTACAAAACACACAACATTCATACCAAACTCAGATAATACAGTATTGTAGTATATAGTAATTTGCTTAAGAAACAATATTTGTCTGAATACTGTGATTGTGGGTGCTCACAACAATGTAAATGATTTTGTTAAACTACCGGGAATTATATATGAATAGGTCTCAACTGCATTTTGCTGTTATATTTGGGGCTCATATCAAACTATAGGATGCTACAGAGGTTTCTATTTTTGTTTATTTTTGGAGTTACGTTATTTGTTTTGCAGAGCTTATGTTATAATGATACCAAGAATCTTGTAATTTTTCCAAAAGCCCTAAAGATGCCTCGGTTTAATTATTTTTTTCAGTAAGATTGTTTTTACTTATTTCATTTTATAAGTTACCATTGGTTGCATAAGAGCAACTAAAATGGAATTTAAAAACTTGAGAAAATAAATTGTATTTTCAGATATCAAAATATTTTCCTCTGGTGTGATGGTGCTTTCTGTGGTGAGTTTTAGATGGACTATGTTTTGAATAATTGTTTTATTAAACCTCTACAAAATTTGTTTTGGTTCAAGTAGTGTAGTGTGAGGTCTTCAGCTCTAGCCTCTAATAGATTTCTTTATATATACTTTATTTTTCAATCACTAACAGATCCAACTTTTGGGATCCCATTGTATTACTACACCTCATTATAGTGATTCATTTTTTACTGGATTTGCATCCCAGTTTGGTGCTAACTCTCAAATACCAGTGCTTGTGTTATAAAAAATGGGGTTTGCGTCCCTCGTGGTACCCCAGTTAAACATACACACTACTGACAACAGTCACTTCACTATTACACATTAGTACACTTTATGCAGGCACTACATATTCAACACAATCTCTAAACATTTCAACACTTATACCTTTTCTTACGGATTTTCGACTTGTCAGAACCGTTGCGCATTGCAAGTGCTAAAAAGGCCGGAGCTTGTCAAACTCTGGTCCGGGATGCTGATGTGAGTTTGCTCTGCCGAGATGTAAGCGCAGTTGCTGGTCTGACACCCGCTTCGGCCCTTGGTCAGGGAGTGTCCACGGTGCATAGGTGTCGGAGCCTGTGCTTAATATTATGAGCGCTCGGTTGATGCCCATCCAGTCGAGCTAAGGAGGAAAGCTATATGCCTCAGAGTTCTGGAGGTTAGAAATGATCTTTATGTGATTTTAGGGTGTACCCTTTCCTATACGCCCATAATGCCTGACAGGATGGAATGCCTAAAAAAATTTATGGAACCTACAAATATGTCTAATGGAATGAGTTTAAAGAGGACATGTCGGGCAGGATTCACCTGATGAGCCTAAGGTTGATGACGGGAGCAAAAAGTTGATGGTGGCAATGTCACAGACATTTTTTAGTCCTGAGAAGGGGAGAGATCTTTCTAATGTTTCTCCTTTCCTTGTTAACAAGGTCATTACTGCCTGTGCTGGAGGTCTTGTAGTCTCTATTAAGAAACTTAAAAATGGAACACTATTAGTGGCAACCTCCACTTAGAGACAAACTTGTTCTCTTTCAAAAATTACCTCTTTATTTGACCCCCATCTGTGGCTCCCCATAGATCTTTGAACTCTTCAAGGGGAGAGTAGATATCTTATAAACGTGTCTGTAGATGAAATTAAATCAGAGCTGGTGTCTCAGTCAGTAACGGATGTTATACCAATCATTAAGAGAGACAAGGGTGTGAAAGTTGCAACAGTGTCATTGACTTTTGGCGACTGGAATTTCCCGAATAAATTGATGCAGGATATCAGAGGCTCCCAGTGAGGCCATATGTGGCTAATCCACGGCGATGTATCAACGTTTTGGACACATTAGTTCTTCCTGTTCAAAGCAGGGCATATGCAGTAATTGTAGTGTCGAAGGTCATGATGAGGAGTGCGTTAATTCTCCAAAGTGCACCAACTGTGGTGGTGAACACCCAGCACGATCTTTCAACTGCCCTACCTTTAAGGAGTAGAAGGCTATCCTGAGCATCGTGGCTAAAGAGGGGATTGTTTTTTCAGAGGCAAGGAAAATGCATAAATCTACTCAACCAAAAATTGATGGAAAAACCTATGGCCGAATGGCCAAATAAATTGAAACTGTAACAGACCCAGTCTCAAAATGCCTATCTCTTGTGTCAAACACTTGTTGTTTTCTTTGACCTTGGAAGGCATATGATATAGCATGAAAAACAGAAATTCAGAACACTTTGAAATCATGGGGTATACAAGGGAATATCCTAGCATTCATCGCTAACCTTCTGTCAAATAGATCTTTCCGTGTTCGTCTTAGAGGCGAACATATTCAAACAGTTTTAAACAAAAGATTGGTGTCCTGCAGGGCAGCGTGGGGAGTGTCACGCTATTTTCCATTGCAATAAATAGTATCATGTATAATATACGATCTTTGGTTCAAATTTTCTCTCTTTGTAGGTTGCCTGCGCATAGTATGGCAACCATGGAAAGATCATTGTAGTTACCAATAAGCAGATTAGAAGAATGGTCAAGAACTACTGGTTTTAAATTCTCTGCTTTGAAGACCCAATGTGTAGCATTTAGTCATCGTAGGCAACACCAGGAGCCGATCCTTTTTCTTGATGGGATGGAGGTTCAAACCACCAGCTTCAATTTTTGGGTCTTTTATTTGATAGAAGACTCATGGAGCCCACATGTGCGCGATTTGAAGATAAGATGCAACAAGAAATTGGATATGTTATGATTCCTTAGTGGTACGAATTGGGGATTAGACAGAACTAGCATGCTTCTTTTCTATCGTGGGGTAGTTAGATCATCCATGGATTAAGGCCATCAAGCATATTCATCCGCACGACATACAGTTCTAAAAACTTTTGATGTAGTCCACCACTCTGAACTTTGACTTGCTACTGATGCTTTTAGTACTAGCCCAATCCCTTGTCTTTTTGTCGAGGCTGGGGAACCTGCCTTATCAATACGATGTCAGATGCTACAAATATCTTATATTTCTGATCTTCGAAGCAAACCTAAACATCCAGCATTTAATGTAGTTTTTAATAACCCTATATGGACAAATATAATGCACACGAATATTCAACCGCTTTGTTCGGTATAAGGAGGTTGCGCATAGTCTTAACCTTGAGCTGGAACTTTCTACTACGGATCAATGTGCTACCTGCCTCCATAGTCAACAAAAACGCCACACTTCGTTGTTTCATTGCCCAGTTTTATCAAAAGCACCAATACTCCTGACGTGTACCACCAGGATTTTTTTGGAAATCTACAAATCCCACAAATATAGTGACATTTTCACGAAGGGGTCTAAACTGAACAATGGTGTTGGATGTGCGTTGTATGCCTCGGGATGTACTTACATGTACGGATTGCCCTCAGCTTGTAGCATTTTTATGGCGGAACTGTTTGCCATTTTTAATGCACTATCATTAATTACACGCTGTCTATATCTACACACTTCCTTACGTGTTCCGATTGCAAGATTGCTCTTCAGGATGTTTTCTCTGCGAATCCTTTAGTTGGGATATTCTGTGTGCTGTACACAATCTTCAATTGAGGGGTGTAGGGGTGACATTCTGCTGGGTTGTCCTAGTCACTGTGTAATTATCGGAAGCACAAAAGTGGTTAAAGTGGCGAAGAGTGCTACTACTATGGTACTATCTACACAATTTGTTATGGCATCTAACTATGTATGTTTTATGAAACTTTCATTGTTCGCTCCTTGGAATGTTGACTAGCAATGTGTGAATCACAATAAGCAGAGGGAAATTAAGAGTCTTGTAACCATTTAAAACGTAGGGAGGAAGTTGTGGCTACACGTCTTTGTGTTGGTCACTCTTGTCTAACTCATGGTTATCTGATGTGTCATGAGGATTCGCCATTGTATCAGTTATGTGGTAATACCATCACAAAACGTCATATTTTGGTCGATTGTAGTTGTTTACAGCCACGTGACACGCTTAATATACGAGGTAGTTTAAAGGTGATGCCATAGCTGTTGACAGTGTGATCGCATTCCTTCGCCACCTTAATATATTTTTTAAATTTTATTAAATTATATCGTATATCTTTATGTTTGTGATATTTGTTTGAAACCTATTTTTAATTTTTTATTGTTATTTCCTATCGTTATTTATTAAGTTTTAAATTCTTTTGTTATAGAAATAATATTTATTTATTGTTATTTGCTGTTTTATTATTAGTTGTTGTTTGATATTTATCGTTATATATTTTTTGTTATATACTGTTATATTGTTGTATTTTTTTATATTTATCGTTATATATTTATTGTTATTATATTGTTGTTATGTTTTAAAATTTGTCAGTGTTATTGTTTATTGTTTGTTTTAATTTTTTTGTTTAAAACTATTCTTATCAGGGATTCGCCTATCCCATACCAAAATTTAATTTGCTTTTTTTGTTAACAGTTTTCAATTTACTATTAATTAAACTGTTGAAGGTTTAATTAATTATTAAAGGTTTTGTTATTGTTGATACATTTTGTTCCTTTTATAAGTTTTAATGAAACCCTAATATTTCTTTATTTTGCCCGCACAAGTTTAAAGTTGTCACACTTTACATAAACATCATTAATGATAGTTGATAGTTTATAATGAATATACATAATAATATAAGGAGAATTTATTGTTGAGTCATTGAAATTAGAAAAAAGGTTTGCAGAAATTGTTCGATCCGGCAATCTAGGATCAGGGGAAATCTTGGGTTTATGGGGAGATTTTCGGGGAAATATAGTTGACGCAATTTTGTTTAATAATTTGTTTCTACAATGAAAAGAATTTATAAACAGTTTCTGAATAAAAGAAAATTCAAAAGTACCTAAACTCGTTTAATAAATGGACTGATTGGTTAGGATTTGTATCTAGTTGTCTGTTATTATTTTCTTGGAACTACACTTGTAGCGTATTGTTGTGTTCTCAATTCAGCAGCGCGGAGCAGCTCGGCTCCACATGAACACAAGGTTACACCCAAAGCAGCAAAAACTATCTGTCTCGTCACATTCGGCGATGCATTGCAGGTGTTTCGTATCGTAATGAGATAAGGAATTTAGTGCAACAGAATATTTACTAAAATTTTACAAAACAATCAAACCAATCCGCCAAAGAAAGAAATCAAACGTCTAAATGATTTAAATAATGATATTAGCAAACTCAACTACTTCAGGGAATTTTATAGAGAATTCAGAAAAAAACATTGTTTAGAATGAAGTAAAAAGTTATAAAATTTTCAAGTAACATAAATCCTGCAACAAATCAACTACCTTTAGTTTCTATTACAGCAGATAAAATAACAAAACCACCAGGACTTTCCAAATTACTTGTCTGATTACTTTAGTTGATGGTATTCAGACATTTATGGCACAATGGTGACATATCTTCTCACAATGGTGATGCCTTGTGATAGCATGATTGTAAAATGCCATTGTTAAAAAAACAAAGTTGAAGAAGGACAATGTTTTCAAAATTAGTGGACGGAATTATATTATTTTATTCTATATCAAAATATGGTGGCAACTTGTCTTACTTGCTAATAAACTGAAAGATTTCAATTTAAAAAGACATTACGAATCGAAGCATTCAAAAACATATAGTAATTTTATAGGGCAACTGAGAAAAGACGAAGTAAACGATTTTAAAACAAAATAAGTCAACAAAATCTGTTCAAAAAAGCCAGTAAAAATTTGGAATCAGTAGTAAAGCAAGTTCCGAAATTTCAGAAATATTAATGACAGATTTGAAACCTGGTTAACATCTTTTCGTTTATTGAGATGAATTCAACAGATGCTGATAGCAACTTGAACTTCTTAAAACATAGCAATATTACAATGTTTGAAGGAAGATTTTGAAAACAATTTCATGATCTTAATTTGAAATCTTTGCATCACCGTTTAGTGTTGATATGTATGGATGCACCACACAATATTTAAATGGAACTTATTGATCTGGACATGATTCAGTTGAAGTAAAAAAATCTGTGAAATTCCAGTATTAGATTTCTACAAAAATTACTAGCCAGAAATATTTTAAAAAATTTTGTGCTCGTTCAATAGTACTTTCATTTGTGAGCGTGCATTTTTGTTAATGAAATCTAAAGCTCGTACTCATTTCACTGACATTCACTTGGAATCAACAAGTGAAAAGTTAATTAATAGTATTAATTAATAGTTTTAAATATTATTAAAAGTATTAATAACATTCAATTTTGAAAAGATATAAAAAAAAATATGCCAAATTAACCACTAAAATTAACACTTTTCAGAATTCATTTCATGCTTTATAATTTTCAAGTTAAAAGTTGTTTTGTTCTGAATCCTGGTGTAGTATGATTATTAAGTGTAGTAAACTTTAAATACTTGCTGCAAGTATCAACATTGTAACATTAACAATATAGAGAATTTGATATCTGGATACGTTGTTACAGGTATGTAGGTTATCATGAATTATAAAGTGGCTGTATATGTATGGGATGTACGCTTACATTAAAATTTAATGTAGGCTATATTATTAGAAAGTTAACCACAACTAGATTAAACGTATTCCAATTGTTTAACTATAGAAATTTTAATCGTACGGCCCGGCTCGAGAAAAATGAACTCTTAATTGGGCCACCATTCCAAAAATGTTAAGATCCCCTACTCTAGAATATGCAACATAAAATTGTCCATTTGAGAAACAGTCATCTCTCAAATCGATTCCTGCTTTATGAGTTTTGCCAAACAGTGAATGAATGTTATGTTAACTTTAACTAAACTTAACTTAGTATTTTTGAACATGATAGCTGACCCGACAGACTTTGTCCTGTTATATGTATAAATATTCAATTCAAAAAAAAATTAAAAGTAAAAAAAAATTGCCATAGTATTTTTATGGTTATGTACAACATTATTTAATTTGTTTTAAACTTATCTAACCATTACTTATAGTTACTGAAAAACAACTTTAGCCACCTCTCATTTATATGAAACCAATATTACGAAATAAATTTAAATAAGCATTTAGCCTAATTTGTACAATTCTCAAAACAAAACAATTTAGTCTAATTCTATATCTATTACATTCAAATAATACGTTGATACACACAAAAATAGAATTCATATATATATATATATAGAGAGAGAGATTTTTTGTCAGTCTACTAGTCCAAAAAATCTAAATAATCTCTATCAACCAAAATTAACCTAAATATATATATATATATATATATATATATATATGTATATATACAGTTGGCGCCGCTTATTGTGATCATATTTGTCAGAAGCATATTTGATAACAATAACCGAACGATAACAATAACCGAACGCCTAATCACGATGTAGTCTACAGCCGTACTGCATTGAACTCACTGTATTATTGCCACAACAATATTGTTTGTTCTGAACGATATGTAAGCCTATCATTACATTAAGTAATTCTAATTCTGTAACACTATAATTAAACTGTACTTACCAAATTTTGATGCTATTTCCGACAGTTTTATGTACAGTAGTAGAATTTATGTAATTTAGTTTTCTACTCGTTAAAATTAGTGGGCATATTTCTTGTCAGTTTATTTTATTCCACTGTAGATTTTTTTTAAAACACTGAATGTAGCATAATTGAAAAAAATACACTATATAGAACTACGTAAAACACTTGATCAAAACATTTTAACACATAAAACTTCATTATAAAACACTTCAATTTTATTTACACTTCAAATTTACATTTACTTTTTCTCGAAGAATTCCTCTATATCTGACTGTCTGTAGTCTTCTCGCAAAATATTGTTTATAAATTGTTCATATTCATAATGTTTGTTGAAATTTTCTACTTTTTGTTGAACAAACCGCCTTAGAATCTCAAGAGCTTGGTGACCTTCCTGCTTAGATCTTTGTGGTACACATTTATCATTTTTGTCATCATCTTCTTCTTCTTCTTCAGTAACTTTTGATGTTGAAGCAACTACCTCACAAATATCGTCTTCAGTCATTTCCACTGCTGTTTCAATACTATCGTCAACTTCAGTATATTCTTTTAAGGACAAATCGATAGGCTTCAAGTTCTCTTCAGAGTCTTCCTCAGATTTAGCTTGCTCTTGATTTTCTTCAACAAAAAAAACACCTTTTCTTATGCAATTTTTCACAGTTTTTTCAGAAACTTCATTCCAAGATTTTGCTATCAGATGAATAGCATCGAGTAAAGACGTTTTTTTAGCCAATTCATTTAAGGTAAGGGTTTGAAATTCATCCATATTTTCTATAATTCTAGCAAGCATCTCTCATCGATAAAAACTTTTGAGATTTTTTAATTATGCCTTGGTCACATGGCTGAATAATTGATGTAGTATTGGCCGGAAGGTAAATCACTTTGATTTGTTTTAGCGTAGTGCTTATGTCATTATGTGCAGTGCAGTTGTCTAGTAGAAGGACAATGTTGCGTTTGAGGCTGGTATCCCATTTAGTCAGCCATTCATTAAAAATTTTTGATGTCATCCAAGCATTGGAGTTTGAATGATATTCAACCGGTAGCTTTTTGATACCTTGAAAACAACGTGGATTTTTAGATTTACCGATAATTAAGAGTTTTCTTTATGACCAACCATGTTAACACAACACAAAACAGTTATTCTTTGTTTACATATTTTACAGCCGTTAGCAATTTCATTTTTAAATAAGTATGTTCGGGTAAAGCACGATAATAAAGTCCTGTTTCATCTGCATTGTATATGCAGCTAGGAGAATACTCGGCCAAAATCTTTGGTCATTCGTATTGTAACCAGTCCTCAGCTCCAACAAAATCAGCATTTCTTTTTTCACCACACGTTTTCTTGTAAACAATGTTTTCGTATTTTTTGGCAAGATCCTCAGATTTTAGACGCTTTAGTGGGCCGTCAACTAGAGCATCTTTTTCGCGAACATTTTTAAACCACAATTTCAAAGCTGATTCCACTTGCGGATCCTTCCCAGAACGATGTCTTTTGTTGTCAACATTTGCATTACACTTTGATAATGACAAGATTTTTTCTTTGTTGTTCAATATTTTACATAAGAGAGGTTGAGAAACGCCAAGTTAAGAAGCAGCGTTTCTTTGACTCATTTTTGGTAATTTACTGTACCTATCCAGAATATCAAGTTGTTGTTTAAGACTAAAATCACGTCGTTTCTTTTGAGATTCGGACATCTTGCTATACTGTCCTTTGAAACTTCAAGTGACACTAAACTCTACAAAACAAATGAAAAAGATCTTTAAAAATTAAGTTATGTAAAATCACACTGAAATACTGTAATAAACGTTCATAAAAATTCACTGTTAAAAAATACAGTAGTAACATCAACTAATGTTAACAAACAACTAAAGGCGACTCAGCGAGGCTAGGGTGTTTGTGTAAACAAAGAGTAAGGGAGCCATTCTGAGAACTGTGCTAAGTGCTGAAACCGTTATAAAGTATTTCTGTCATTTTAAAAATAAACATTCTATGAATTGGGCGTCATTGTGTGTTGCACGTGCTGTTTACACTACTTTGTAGACATTTTTACTTGGTTTATGCTAGTATACGTTGACGCATATGATTTTGAATGCCAAATTAAATGATAATAATAAGCGAACAGATGATTACAATAAGCGGCCCAATTACAATGTATTAATATACGTCCGTGTTTGTTTTTCAATGAAACGATAACAATAACCGAATGATAACATTAACCGTGATCACAATAAGACTGTATATATAATTTTATATTTAGTAAGATTTATTTTATAAATTCATATATTTATTAACTTATATATTAAAGACATTTTCAATTCCATAGAATTTAACTTAATATTGTACAGTAAATAAAGTAATATAACTTTTGCGTTGAAACAGCTGTTATGCAAACTGGCCTAAACACATAAAAATTTTGTATAAAATCTTATTTTCACTTAATTCAAGTATCAGCTGTACGTCACACCATGATTACCACCATCTATTGATTATTAGTTGCATATATATTATTAATTCTTAAATTCAATATGAGTGACCGAATGCTCAGTCAATATAGTAGGCGGTCACATTATAAATTTTTGTCTTGTTTTTTGAAAAATATTGACACCTCCAATCGGGCTGCAATTATGATAAAACCTTCACAGGAGTGTTAAAACAAGTTCATGAAAAAAAACAGGGAAATGCCTTATTAAGCGAGCTAAAGTTTGCAAAATGTTTTGCCAGGATATCAACTGTTTTACAAAGTAGGATCTTACTGAAACATTTGAGTAGTAAATTTTGTTTTGTTATGGCTTTTGACCTGAGAAAGGAGATAAAACACATCCCAAATGTTTAAATTGTTTTTAAAATATTGGAGGTAAAATGAAAATAAACTTTAATAAAAACTTCCTTGTTTTCAATGTTTGGTGTTAAATGACTTTATAAAATGGATAACAAACATATAATCGTTTCAAGCAAAACTTTAATTCTCAAAAATTTGATGAAAATACATTGGCCAAAAATGTTATAGTGATATTTTTTATTTGTTTCTATTACTCTGAAATCACAAATCACAATTAGGAAAAGAATGACCACTAACTAGAAAATCGTTTTGAATTTCAGTAATTCAAAAGGTAGATGTTTGAAACTTGTACTG
This sequence comes from Prosapia bicincta, assembly GCA_036971475.1. Classification (NCBI taxonomy): domain Eukaryota; kingdom Metazoa; phylum Arthropoda; class Insecta; order Hemiptera; family Cercopidae; genus Prosapia; species Prosapia bicincta. Next base: position 159,371,324 of record JBAIZL010000002.1, read on the forward strand.
GCAAAATACGGTTGTTTCAGTACTGCGGGTTTTGGCAGCTGCAGGCATCAGAAACAATATAACTTTTGTCTAGTAAAATACTGTTTAAAATAATAGAACAAGTAAAAATTAATTTCCTCTGGTCCTTTTAGGCGATGGACCCGTTGTATGTAGACATCATAGTCCTGTTCGTTCTAAGACCATAGACTCGTAAATTGAAAAATTGATAGTGCCTTCGTTAAATCAAAGGCCAGTACAGTATTATACAAATAAATAAACGAAAAATGCCAGATTGGACCATGCTACAAGGTCTGCTCTGTTATTAGTTGTTTACAGATTAACTCATAGTTTGTCAATAGTTTCTAGTCCAATAGTGTTAGTACTGCTATCTAAAAAATTAGCGTAGTTACAATTAGACTACTGACAATAAATAGTACGTGTTGCCATACCAATTTCTACTCTTAGCTCAGTTTCTTCAAAAGAATGAGGGTTTGAGCCACTTTGGCTCTTATCACCTCATATATAGTGTCTTGGATGATATGGTAGAAGTGAAATATATCTTACAATGTACAGTAGCTGCCGTATAATGTGATAACACGATGTTATAATTTGGTTATTATTATCATTTCTCTTGAAGACAGACACGGAATCTTATAAATATATTGTAACTGAGTCGCTTTTTGTAGTCATCTCTACATTTGTCATGTAATAAAATATATGTTCACTATCACAGACCAAACACCAATGTTTAAAAGTACAGTTATTCCTCCTTATTTGTAGGGATTACACCACCCCAAAATTACCATTTGTAAAAACCAACTGTATATGGAAAGTGGAGGATTACGCTCCACATAAAAAATGTTAACATTAACATAGAGATAGTGCTTCTTCCAAGTTGCAATTAAATTTTAATGTCCATTCAAAAGAGGGACCAATCTCAGTAACGGATGCAGCTAACTGTTCTCCTAAACATATATTTCACTGACAGATTTGGTGATACATTTTTTACAATTTCTTTGACTCCGTTATCCGAGATAGGCACAGGTTCAATAATTAGTTCTTCCAGCTCTTCTTTCGACAAATCTTGGTTCGCTCTTTTCAAAAGATTGTCAATATCTTCTCTATTAATGTGTTTATATCCTTCACCGTAATTTCTATCTGCTATTGAGACATCAGTTTGCTAGCATTAAAACACAGGAGAACAGTCAAACGATCCTTTGGGGCCTTAAACCCCATGCAGATTTCTTCTCCTTAGATAAGAAGTTTTGTGAAGGTATTTTCCCCCCAAAACAGTCCGGTCAATATAAATAAGAAATGCCTATCTAGTAGGCCTAGTAGTTTTCAGTATAATGGATGTTTGCAGAATAATCAAATTTCTTTGTGATAAGTAACTACAGTACTGTACTAAATAAATAAGATGAGTACACATTATCCTACAACCTGCACAGTGACTATACTAACTGTTTTTTTTTTCCTCAATATGATAATATATCGGGACGGCCTGTAATTTTCACAACCATGAATAAGCGAAACCTTGAATACCAAACCCACAAATAGCAAGGGACTATAGTATCTTAAATACCAAGAAATCGGCTGAGAGAAATGGTAACACATAATGCCCATAAGTCCTGGTATCGACATAATAATTATCGATATTCATATTCTATTTACTTTACTCAAATACGTCTTGTAGGTTTCATAAAATTACAGTAGTTATTTGTCAATCTACTTGTTTATATGCCATTTGTTCTCAAGATTACTGCACAGTACTGCAGCGGTTATTTCTTTATTTTCAAAAATGTCTGATTTCAGAGTGATTTTACTTAACCTAATTTTGGATGATCTTTTTTCATTTGTTTTAAGAAATTTTGTCATTTGAAGTTTCAAAGTGTAGCAAGGTGTCCAAACCTCAAAAGGAACATGATTCTAGTTTTAAAGAGAAACTTGACATTCTAGATAGATACAGCAAATTATCTAAAATAGAGTTAAAGAAACGCTTTTCTTTAACTTGGTGTTTTGCAATCTCTTTTATATAAAATCATGAAGAACAAAGACTCCATCTTGTCATTATATCAGATTGTTATGAAAGTATTGACAGCAAAAAAATTTGGGAAGGATCCACAAGTAGAATCAGCTTAGAAATTATGATTTTAAATTGTTTGCGAAAAAGATGCTTGAGTTGATAACCTATGAATGTGCCAAAAAGGTGAGGATCTTGAAAAAAGTAGAAAAGCAGGATGTTAAAGCCACAGATGGATAGTTCAATCAATGAAAGAAAAGAGAAAATATTGTTTATAAGAAAACCTGGCGAAAATAAGGGGCTAATTTTGTTGGAGCTGAGGAGAGGACTGGTTGCAATACAAATGGCCAAAGATGTTGGCTGGGTATTCTCCTAACTGCGTTTAAAATGCAGATGGAACTGGACTTTATTATCATACTTTACCTGATCATATTTATGTATTCAAAAACAAAAATGCTAGTGGCTGTAAAATATGTAAACGTATAACTGTTTTGTGTTGTGCAAAATAAGGAAATCTAAAAATTAAAGCTGTTATCAAGGTATTGAAAAGCTACCAGTTGAATATCATTCAATCTTCAGTACTTGGATGACATCAAACATTTTTAATGAATGGCTGAAAATTTTGATACCAGCCTGAACACAACATTGTCCTTTTAACAGACAACTGCACTGTACATAATGACGTAAGCACTACGCTGAAACATATGAAAGTGATTTACCTCTCGGTCAACACTATTTCACTTAATCAGTGTGACCAAGGCATAATTAAAAATCAGAAAACCTTTTACCGACGAGAGATGCGTGCTAGAATAATAGAAAATATGATTGGATTTCAAATCCTCGCCTCATATGAATTGGCTAGAAAAACTTCTTTACTCAGTGCCATTCATCTAGTAGCAAAATGTTTGAATCAGGTTTCTAAAAAAAAAAACAGCAAAACATTGGTTTAGAAAAGGTGAGGTTTTTATTAAAGAAAATCAACTCCAAGCTATATCTGAGGAAGAGTCAGAAGAGAACTTGAAACCATTTGATTTATCGTTAAAAGAATACACTGAGGGGATGGAAGTTGACGATAGCATTGAAACAGCAGGGGGAATGACTGCTTAAGGAAATTGCTTCAACATCAAATATTACTGAAAAGAAGATACTGATGAGGATGAAAATGACAAATGTATACCGCAAAGATATAAGCAGGAAGTTTCCTAAGCTCTTGAGATTCTACGGTAGTTTGTTCAAAAAAATAAAAAAATTTCAACAAACCTAAATATGAACCATTTATCAACAATATTTTACTGGAAAATTAGAGACAATCTCATATTGAGAAATTCTTTGTGAAAAATTAAATAATTTGAAAGTGCAAATAAGTTCGAAGTGTTGTATGTTGAAGTTTTATATGTTTAGGTGTTTTATGAAGTTTATTTATGTTGTTCGATAATTTTTTTAAATTATGCTATATTCAATTAATGTTTAAAAAGTGTACAGCAACATAAAATAATCTGATGTGAAGTATGTCCGCAAGTATGCATATACTTTATATTAGAGTCTTTATTTCTATTTCAAGGAGTTGTTTAGTCATGTTTTTGTCTCTTGTGTCATAATAGGTCTTTAGAGATCTTGTAGATATGCGTTTTGCTTTCAATATCACTAAATTTATTTTGCTATATTACCCATTACTACCTATTATTTTGCTGGAAATTTCTGATATCGCTTGTGCTTATGCTTCTTGTTTTCGTTTACTATTGTTTGTAAAATTAATGTCGAGGTATTTGAGAGACATGAACTGTTTTATGTTATTATTATAAATATCCAACTTACAACTAACTTCTAGGTTCCCTTTGTATTGCAGAGACTGTTTCTTTACATAAAGGTGATCATATTGAATTTCTTTCCTATAGTTTCTAATCTTTAAATTGGTTTCAGTAAATTTCCCCATCTTCCGATATATTATGCCTTTAGCATAGCAAATTATTTTAAATTCCGTCTTTCCCATTATATATCTTCTCCACAAAGTTTTACCTCTTTGAGGATGTTATATAGAGGATTGGGCTTAAGCTAACCTATCTGATTCCTGTTGAGACAGGTATGTTGTTCGAAGCTTAATCTTTGTTCCTTTATAAAAGTGCTGTTTCCGAAGTTCATCCTTTAAATAATTTCAATTGTTTTTGGGTCAAATTTTTTTCTTTTAATAATTTCAGGACATGATCAAGCTTCATCCTAATAAAGACTTGGATAAGATCAATGAAGTACATATTCATGTCAGGTCAATGAAAATAAATAACTCTTCTATGGTGGATTATTTCTTTGGAATCCCTGTTGTTCTTCACTGATGTCACAGTAGATTTTTTGTAAACAGCTCAATCTTATACTTGTAAACAATAAGCTGATATCTTTATAATTTTTTGGGTCTAAAAGTTTATATCTCTAAAATTTTGTGAGTTCTGTTGTTTTTCTCTTTTTTAACCCTCCGCCGGTCGTGTCTTACACTTTTACATTGGTCGTGTGGAGCATGGAGTGCCGCCCATCATTTTTCACCTATTTCAAGTGGGTATTTGGTAGTAAGTGATTAAATTTTACAACTTTTTTAGAAGGAACCTGTTTTAATATACAAGAAGAACAACTACTTACAATAACTTATTTTATTTTGTTAGAAACAGGATAAAAACTTTTACATTTCTTCAGTTTCACTTTCTTGATTTGAACAGTCATCACACTTGATTATTTTTTTAGAATGGTTTTTACAAATAAATCTGGTGCATTCTGAACAACGCACTTTGGTTTTTGTATTACATTTTCTTGAGCAGCAAACACATCTTCCAGATCCAATAGCGACAGGAATATTTGGTACCACGTCTCTGTATGGACTAAGGAACAGCGCTATGTCTTTGGGGAGTTTTTTAATCTGTGCCCTTTCTTTCAGATGATCTTCCATGAGTGCATGAGAAAGGTCTTTCACGAATTTTTTTCTCCTGTCATTACTTTCCACTTAATATCATTTGCACAAAAAACTGTATAGCAATTTGTACAAATAACCATTAGAACTAATTAACCCCAAATTCTGTATGTATTTTTATTATTTTTTTTTGTCATGTTATTCCTATTTCACTCTCTTTTAACCTTGTAGTTTTGAATATAAAGTTTATCAGAAACTTAACAAAAAGTACAATTTTTTGGCATCTGTAATACAGTGAATCATCTTTTCCATCTGTAATGATCATTGACTCCTTTAACAGATACCTCATTCATAGTTATTTTTGAGGACTTACAACTCATATCCACCCTTCATGGACGTTTTGCACTTGTTTGAGAGTGTTCCATTCTTAAGAGCCTCTTAGTTCCCAAAACGTTTGTCGAGATGTGTAAAATGAACTATGATGTGTCAGACTATGACATTTTATGCAAAAGTATATTTCTCATTTCAGCTTGAATTACATAAAGCGCGAGTGTGTGTGTGTGTGTGGACATATTGGAGTTTAATGTGTCTTTAAATAACAAATGGTATACATAATAATAAAAATAATAATTTCAATAAATCATTTCTATATAAATATTGTTTTATATGAATGTCATTGGAGTTTAATGTGTCTTTAAATAACAAATGGTATACATAATAATAAAAATAATAATTTCAATAAATCATTTCTATATAAATATTGTTTTATATGAATGTCATTGGAGTTTAATGTGTCTTTAAATAACAAATGGTATACATAATAATAAAAATAATAAGTTCAATAAATCATTTCTATATAAATATTGTTTTATATGAATGTCATTGGAGTTTAATGTGTCTTTAAATAACAAATGGTATACATAATAATAAAAATAATAAGTTCAATAAATCATTTCTATATAAATATTGTTTTATATGAATGTCATTGGAGTTTAATGTGTCTTTAAATAACAAATGGTATACATAATAATAAAAATAATAATTTCAATAAATCATTTCTATATAAATATTGTTTTATATGAATGTCATTGGAGTTTAATGTGTCTTTAAATAACAAATGGTATACATAATAATAAAAATAATAATTTCAATAAATCATTTTCATATAAATATATTTTATATGAATGTCATTGGAGTTTAATGTGTCTTTAAATAACAAATGGTATACATAATAATAAAAATAATAATTTCAATAAATCATTTTCATATAAATATTGTTTAGTCACATGTCCCATATTAAAACCAATGTTTGTACTGTAGCATGAATCATTGTTTTATAAATAATATTTCATTGATAAATATAAAAAAAATAATTATTGTTGTCTGACGTGAGGAATAATGAGTCATCACGCAGTCGGAAGCAGATTTCCCCCCAAAATTAATGCATGCTAAGAGCTGGAGTTTTCCCCGTCTTTGTCAGATGTGTTATGGTTTTCTTGGAAGTAAGGGGGCGGTGCATAATGACGTCATGATGTTTTGATTGGCCAGCACAAGCCGCGCGTTCCTTAACAACATTCTTCAGCTATGAATCGGTTTACAGCGGCATGAATGAAGTAGTCGTCAATCGTCTTTGCTTGTTTGTGGTAGTTTGGTTTGAAAGTTGCACACATGTGCCATGTGAATGGAGTAGGCCATAGTGATGTGAATTATGGTGAAGTGTCCCGAGGAACCTGTTAACATGTCAAAGCCAACTGAACGCATAATAACCTCAGTTCCGACAGTCATGGAAACTGATATCAGCAATAATTGGCAGTTTGGTCGGATACAATATTGGCATCCACCAGGTAATAATTAAAGGAACTGGTTGCATTTGGATCACATTTTTCAAAAATATTTAGAATTATGAAAAATATATTTGTAACATCTGTTGATTCCATCTTCGCGTGAGCTACTAGTAATCACTTAGACTTTTAAAATGTTTTAAACTTGCCTATAGTAGCACTTACTTTACTTGTTGAGGACGGCCGTTTCGGGAGATGTGTCCCTTTGTCAACTCAGACCGTAACTCGTTTAAAACATTTTAAAAGTGTAAGTGATATATTTGTACTTTTTACTTCTATTACAAATGATCGTTTTTTTTGTTTTATTAATAAGATATAAACAATTTTAACAAAGCTTAACGTTTCTGTCATTGTATGAAGATCGAACAACACACAAATGTTCTACCTATATTTAGAATCACTTGTTTTATAAAAGTATGTTGGGATGAATCATTTGTGTTGAGGAAAACATTAGTGTTCTGAATATAACCTAGATGATGTTTGTAAAGAAATTAAATATGTTTGAAGTAATGTTGTCAAAACAAGTAAAGTTATAGAAATTATAATTATACACACATGCGTTATTGAGTAAGCGGCCTAATTTCCAGTTTGTCTGTTACGGATCTGAACTATGCGTCATGCCAACGTCATGGAATTAGAATGACGTCAACATTAGTCTGTCTTTAAATGACGTCACGCTCTTACCTCATAGTCAGGAGCGCCGCGGGTGATAAAGCATTTCCTGTTCTACATTAGCGTTGAGACGATTCTGACATTCTGAGAATAGTACTGGACTAACCAACCGATAGAGATTGTTATTCCTCTTTCCTTCAAACAATATAATGAATTCTTTAAATAAAATCACATTAACAGTAATTTAAATTTGGTTTGGAGTTTTTTTACTTTTAATTATATCTCTAAATCTTAAATGTTTTGTACAATTGGCTAGGAAATAATAACCAGTATTCCAGATAAAGGTTTTATATTTATAAACTTAATTTGTTTCTAACGCCACATTTTTTATTTGAAGTAATAATTTTTTTATAGATAAACAAATCAAATATGTTGGAGGCTGATCCAGTAATGTTCAAAATGGGTTTGTCAATAGTTGGTTGGTAGATGGTTGATTACAAATTCTTGAAAGATAAATTGGTCAAGTACATTAGAAGATTAATATGTAATATACTTTATGTTTAAAGTAAGGCGAGTGTGTGTAAACAGCTCGATAGGAATGATTAAGGCGAACCAAGTAGTAAATTAAAGATAATAAGTAAAACGAGGGAGTGGATTTATTTCGAACGAGATGGAGGGAGGCGTCTTGGCTTTTTTTGAAATTTCCTTCTCTAGGCCTTAAGTTAAAATTTCTACTTAGGTTTGATAGTTATATAAAATGTACGCCTTTCTATTTCCTTTTAGGTATTGAAATTATGGAGCTGTGAATGAATGGAAATTCAGACGTTTAGATAGAATGAATGCTCAAATTTCTGTGAAGTTTTTTTTTCAGACATGTGATAGTGTCTGTATTAATAAACAAATAAAACTAACATTTTATAAAAAAAGTCAGTCTACTGAGGTCAACAAACAAAAATTTTATTTTAGTTACTTTTTATTTCATAATTACAATTAATAGAAATATGAATATACATATGACAGAATCACAATATTAAGTGGCAAAATAGAAAGCGAATATCCTAGCAATTGTTCATTTTCTTCACTATACAGTATATGGTGTTAGGCTAATATTGTTTTTATTACTATTTATTCGCTTTCTTTTGTTTTCGTTTTTAATTTATGAAGCTGATGGTGGCCATTCAGTTCGAATCTGACCGGTACATTAACTTTTTAAAATTTAATTAATAAATGAATATTAAAAATAAACTGTACATCAACTTATTGTCATCCACTATAGGTTAACAAAAAAGTATTTAAACTTGATTGGATAAATAAAAATGTATTTTATTAGCGATTGAAAATTTGTACAAGATATATATGGCGAGTGTAAGATAATAGAAGTAATTGAATGACAAGCGTTCTGGTAAATAGTAGAATTAACTAGTTATGCTTATATTGTCTTCAACACTTGCTATACCGACACTATTTTGGACATACAAGGTCGCGCGGGGTACTGGCGTAGCCCAAACCACTATGTTTACAAACAGTAAACAAGCGCGTTCAGTGACAATACCAACTGATAAGACAGAATACATTATAAATAAAGGCTAATGAAGGCCCTCTCCACCCTTTCTAAAAACTGAGTTATATGCATAACAGTGGGGTGCCTGCGTCCGCGCGCCTATTGGAAGTTAATTGAAAAACTTGGGTTTCGCCCCTTTTGTAACACTCACTTTATTTTTAATCATTATAACCTTAACTTATTTAAAATGTTTTCACCTTTAGATTACATTAAACAATCATATAAATAAATATAGCATCACATTTATTCATCTGACATCCAAATTACACTTATTTAAAATGTTTTCACCTTTAGATTACATTAAACAATCATATAAATATAGCATCACATTTATTCATCTGACATCCAAATTACATAATACGATGCAGTGACAAAGATTGGTTGCTTAACTAATATTACAATTACTAAAAAGGTGGACTCTTGAGGCTTTAGGTTTTTAATACAATAAAGTTTAATAATTACAGTGTTAGATTGCTCTTTCTCTCGGATCGTTATTACAAAATCTTCTATAAATTAGAAAGTGGTGAAAGAAATAGATTAATTTTTATAAATACAATGAAATTAAATTAGTTCTGAATCTACTTATTTATAAATCTCTGTTGGCTAAATCTAATGTAAGAAAGATGGTACTTATTGTTGAGTTCCTAGAATCCTAACCGATGTGTTAACTGCACCTTTACACATAAATAACTTACAGTAAAACTTCGATTAACCGTCACTCTTTTAATCGTTAGTTTCTGTTAACCGTCATCCAATTGACCGGATGGCCAGTACCCTGAACCGAATACCGTCGGACCACGTAACGTTTTATGTGTTTGTTCGTACTACTCAACTGGTGTAGCTACTTTTTGAAAAATGGAGGCACTATATTAAACAATAAGCTTCACACTACTTACAGATGTAATTACGATGTTTTTGTTTGATAGATAAACGCCGACGTTATTAAAAACATGATGTTATTCTAGAAGCTTTTTGTCAGTAGTCACACATATTAATGACGTATTATATTGATTTTCACTACTGTTTTCAAAATTTCGCAAAACCTAAAATGTAAGTCGGAAATATTGACTAAATATTTAGTTGTAAAATAATCCTTAAAAACATACTTTGCTTGCAGTTAAGTACAAACATTGATACACTTAGATAAACTCATCCTTACTAGGACGTAAATTCCTTAAGAAGTAAATTATTTGGTTTTAAAACTTTTACTTGTTATGATTCTTGGATAGTATTTATTGGACCTGTAGCATTACTTATCAGAGAGAGAATATATTACACTTTAGTTCTATATACAAAATATTTATAAACTCACAAATCAATCACATGTGACACGTTTACATGTCTTAGTGATAAGCGCCAAAACACTTATCGCCAGTCAGCTTATTGTGTGGTAACCGGGTGGTTTTGTTGTTTATTGTTTACACAAAACAAAAATATCGAAACAGTGTTGCACAGATAAGAAAATATAATTAAATAAAAAACAATGTCAGGCAAATTGGTCCGACACGTATTTTTATAAATATTATAAGAAATGTATATTCATACTTAGATATGATAGGGGAACAAAGAATAAGTACACATTATTTAAAAATAAGCTTAAAATTTTTCGCAATTCTCTATGAAAACGCCGATGTTGTGGCCGGCAGCTAAAGTATTATGGTGCAGAAATTTTTCGCAATTCTCTATGAAAACGCCGATGTTGTGGCCGGCAGCTAAAGTATTATGGTGCAGAAATTTTTCGCAATTCTCTATGAAAACGCCGATGTTGTGGCCGGCAGCTAAAGTATTATGGTGCAGATATTTTTCGCGATTCTCTATGAAAACGCCGATGTTGTGGCCGGCAGCTAAAGTATTATGGTGCAGAAATTTTTCGCAATTCTCTATGAAAACGCCGATGTTGTGGCCGGCAGCTAAAGTATTATGGTGCAGAAATTTTTCGTAATTCTCTATGAAAACGCCGATGCTGTGGCCGGCAGCTAAAGTATTATGGTGCAGTGACGCGTTCGCTTTGTTTGTTAAACTACATGAACTATTTCACCTGTAAGTTTATATTACTGTACATTATTTTGCTACATTTGTAGCTACTGTGCGGATCTATTAATCATGTAATAAATAGTTTCATTTGCTATTACAATCGTGTTTATGTTCTTTTCGCTCCTAAATATATTACATTACTGTGAGAGTGACATCTGTTTATAATATAATTGATTGAGGTTAAGTTTTGGAGGAATAATACAGTGTTTCTGTTATCCGTGTATTCGCTCAACCGTAGTGGCCATGGATCCGACGGTGACGGTTAATCGAGTTTTTACTGCACTTCCCTAATCTCTTTTCTATCTGCCATATTCATTCACATCGCATTTTTAAATTTTTACATATAAATAACTAACAATTCCCTTAACTCTTCTCAACGATTTTTTTTTAAACATTGCTTACAACTTTGCACTCCCACGGGTGCTTAAATACGTCTGCACTCTTCCGAAGTTCCCCAAAAACTTAGTCGCTTTGCCCGGTCATTTTAGTTTTTAAGAACCAGCTTTATATCCCCCTTACGGATTTCAGTTATTTCGATGGTTCACACGAAACTTTTACAAATTATTTTCACACGGTACAATGTTACTTTCCCAAGCTATTCTTGGTTCCAGATATACTTAACCCTTAGAAATATCTGCAGCCTTCTTTTGTCAATAGGTTCCCACAGCACAATTTTATGACTAAGAAATATAACAATGACCAAGCCCTCTTTGTCGGTACTTTAGTAAACTATTCTTGGTCACTCCTTTCTTAATATTTCTACAGATTATTATTATTTTGAATAACAAGTAAAATTGTACTATGTGGCGCATATGTTAATGTTATACCATATATAGTATATTATTTGATGTCCCTTTGATATTTCTATGTCTATCAACATTAATAGGAACATTAACATATCATCATTCTCTTATTATGATTATATTGAATATTTTATTTTATATTTCAACACTTGTTTTAGTTTTTTTTTCTGTAACTAAAACAAAACTAATTATAAATCCCTTAGATTATTTTTTTTATTTTCTAGCTATTTGTTTTTTTAAACATGTTGATTAGAAAATTACACATTTTAAAATTATTTTTTACTTTTACTTAGCAAACATGTGTACTGTAAATGAATATTTATAATTAGATTTAAAAATTCAGTGCGCTCCCACGTGTGTGTGTGTGTGTGTGTGTGTGTGTGTGTGAGTGTGAGAGAGAGAACAAATTAAACTATATTTTGACAAATCCTATAGAAATTTAGTTTGTAAATTCATTGTTCATATACAAATAAAACTATCATTTGGAAACCTGATCATAAATAAATGTTCTTTATTAGTTGGTAATTAAATGTCAAACTGATATTTTGCGTTGACATTATTCAGAAATTGACTCTATTTCCAAAAAAAGGCATTTCATCAGATTTGTTAAAACCATGCGTTTAGCCTGGAGTGATCTAAGTCGGAAATAGTTTGTTAGGTAATTTAATTTACGGAAACTGTAGGTTTCAGTTTCAGAGTTGTACAAATTTTAAATAAAACTTTCGTAAAATTTACTCCAGACGTTGCTACCAGTTCAGCATCAGGTTGTATTCAATCGATTTAAAAAAGCAAACCAAATCACTTAGAATTATGTCCGTTTACTTACTTGTTGTTTAAAACTGATAGAACGAACCGGGGTCTATGCCTCACCTATGTCAGCGGTGGTTAGATAAGTAGCGTACTTTGATGGTTCGAGAGCAAAATTTTCTTAAACGTTTTGGAACGGGCAAAACCTTTGGCCTGGTTACCCCCCCCCCACCATCAAAATTAAAATTGAAATATTGATAGAAATGTTTTAAAGAACAGTAAAACGTCTTCATAAATACACTCAATAGTTTGTGTATTAAGGTACGTTTCCATTCTAATATTTTAATAGAATATTTTAGAATATTTCAAATATTTTACAAAACTAAAATTTAACATCTCTTCTGTGGATGATTTTAAAAGACAAAATTGTTAAAGTCCGATAGAATATTGAAACTATTACTAAATCCGTTTAAATTACCTTTTTTAATCATGGATTACTTTTGGTAACGAGTTAAAAAAAGGTACAAATAAAAGTCGGAGTACCAAACTATTTAAAAGGTTATTGATGTCATGGCAAAAATTACATAGAAGTATAAATGCTAATTAACATATTTTTGAATTGTACATTTAATTTAATTATTGTAATATATTTTGTTGTATCATTCTTTTTCCTGAAAGATGCTAATACATTTATTGGCGAAAAGCTTTAAAAAATATATGAATTAAAACAGTTCTTGTATTTGAAATATTTTTATTCATTTATATGCATTATTATATTATTCATTCCTGATGATGTTGGTACTGTTTGTTTATCAAACCTTTGAATAACAACTAATAAATAATTCTTGTATTTGAATAACATCAGTTTTTTTTTTGATTAAAAAGCATATTATATATATATATATATATATATATATATATATATATATATATATATATATATATATATATATATATAGACACACACACACACGCGCGCGCGCGCGTACATGGGCTATATTTTTGTTTGCTTCCATTTCTGAGTTAATGCTTGTTAGTGACATTTGTTAACCTCTTCTAAACAAATATTAAAAGATCATTGTTTCAGACAGAAAACAGTGTTGTTTAAGCACTTTGGAATACGGTATTCTTGGTGTAACTAAACATCGATACAAACTTCTATAATTTAAATATTTTGTATAATAATAAATAACATTATTGTAATGTTGAGATGACTGTAGTCTGTAATGTTCTCTTCTGACCAACCGCTCGGCTACCTGGGTTGACCCGGACGTGCCTTATCGCTAGCAGCCGTCTCGCAGCTGTTTCCGTGACGACGAGTCATTCACTAACGTCCCTATTAAAATAAATTTTTTGAATAGTACGTACAATAAGAATACGAACTACCTCAAAAGGCATGAATTTTATGGCATAATTGATTGTTGTTATACATAAACTTGGTTAAGCCAGTTGGGTTTTTTCTTAACAAATTATGTCGTGTTTAGTATCGTTCTTCTTGTATTTTTAGGAACTTTTCAAATGTTCAATAGAAATTGAAAAATATGATTAGGTAAGAAGGTAATTTACTTAATTGGGATGCTAGTATTCAACTAATTAAGCAAAATGCTGCGGTTCGGCTGCAAGTGATGAGGTCAACCTAGGTAGCCGAGCGGTTAAAAGACAGGTTACATCATTCAGACTACCTTACCATGCCCCTTAAATAGCCTTCATTAACCTTGAAAAGAGTTAATTTTTATTTATGTGCAGAAGTTTGATTTAGTTTAACCATTTTGGTAAACACAGGAAGCACAACATTAATTTTTAGAGCGTAAAATAAAATTTACTCTTTCAAATAAAATTGTTAACTGTGGAAAACCATATGTTTTCTGGCTTTATTAAAATTATTGGATGATATTCACAATTTCATTTTAATTAACAGGTGAAAAAAATTAGTAAAAATGCACAAATACTACATTTTTGTTTTATTTATCTATTCCATTTAATTACTCATTTGACTATCTTCATAGATTGTTTAACAGTTTTTATTTCTGAAGCTATTCAATATATTTAATAAAAGATACATAAGCTAAATAAAACAAACATTGTAGTATTTGGTGTTGTAATTCTTATAATATTCACACAAGGATACTCTAGATACTGTAGCATGTAATTCTTATAATATTCACACAAGGATACTCTAGATACTGTAGCATGTAGTACTTATACACATATGACCTTTTAATAAATAAGGTCTCAATCGTAAAGTGTATTATTACAACAACTGTATCGCGTTAATTGAGAGTTTAATGCGAAAATTGAAAGACCTTGAGAAGGTTGACGAAATGCGGTAAGGTAGTAGTGGTAGTGGGGGAATGGTGGGTCGAGTAACAACAGCCCCTGACCAATTCGTGCAATCCCGGCTTGACGCGACTGCTCTCCCCCGACTTCAGTCTGTAATCTAACGCGACTGCGAAAACGTTATGCAATATGTAACGCTGTAACAGTACAACTGTATTTACATAGTCTAGTAGTTTTATATAAAATGGGCAGATAACCTCGGTGGACATTAGGAGTGAAAAGATGCTGGCAGAATGTATCGAAGCAGAGTGTTTAGAGGAGATGTTTCGCCTACAGGTATGAACCTAGAACTTGCTACTACCGTAATTATTAATTAAGAAATTCGTATCTTCATGTTTTCGAGATTAAGAGGCGCTTTTTAAACTGCTTTAGTAAATAAATGAGGGTATTTTAAGCTGTCGAAAGTGAAACCGTTGTGTGCTGTTAGATAGTACACGATTTTCCACACGTATAAATGATCCCTCTTGCATAAATTATTTCATTTTCAACTTTCCAAGATATATTTCAGCGATTAAAGTTTACTTGATCAATCGGCTGTGACGAAATTTTGGAATCGAAGAACCATGACCTGACACAAGATTTGAAGCCATAGAGCTAGCATTAAAAAATACTCTTAAAGTCTAATTTTTTTGTTCTTAATTTGATCTCTAATCAGAAGTTTTGAATAATGTATGGCTCGTTGTTTTAAGTAGGCTAAGATTTACTTAGGAAGGGGTAAGTTGTCGCAACGCAAGCAGGATGAAAGCGTTATTGATCCATACTCCAAACGCTCCAGTGTTTTAGGTCAATGGCCAGTGTCTAGCCAAGCTATGAACCTCGTTGTCACCTCTCACTATGACCTTGTCCAATTACAATGTTGCCATTTGTCAAGTTGTTTCAGAATTATTTGCTTGATTAATTTATTAAGCTTTAATTCTTTTTTAAAATAGAACGTTTTTGTGTTTTGTATTAGCAAAAACGTTTCTTCTTTATTTAATAATATCTTGACGTTGGAAGTGAAATTTTAAAGAATAGAGTCAAAAATCTCTTATCATTATTACAGTTTCTATTTTTAAAAAACAATTGTTAATTATCCTGTTAATAATAAGTTGATAATATTTCTTCAGATAGTAAACATATTTGACCGAAATCACACAATTGCCAAATTAATGCAAATAAACAAATGATAATTAACAATAGTTATAACATAATTAAAATGATTGTTTAATAATTCTATTAAAGAAAAACTTGTTTACATTATTTAAACTAAAAATATATGTAGTTTAATATGTGCTGTATTACTCTGAACATCACATACAACTTACATTATTATTGTAATAAACATCATAAAATAAATCTATTATTATTATCTTATAATAAATGTGATGATTTTGGTTTTAAAAAACCATTAATTAATAATTATCTGCTGTCAGTGTAAATCTGTGTTGCATTTGAACATTATAACGGGTTCTAAAAAAAGAGAAAATTATATTGGATCTATTTCAATATCTTGACACCTCAAAATCGTATATGTGATATGCAAATTTATGAAATGTATGGCGCAGTTATAAATGTTTTACTTTTAAAAAACATTCATCTGTGAGAGAGTGACTGAAATGAATATTCATTATAGAGGAAATTTTGGGTATTTATTTCCCGTGCCCACGTGTACGATTTTAGAGGGAAAAAATATACCAGGTAAACAGAAAGTCACCAGATAAAAATAACGAAAACTCGCTTAGGGAAATAAATACCATGTTATCAAATTAAAAGTAGGTAAAAAAGAACTAGTATGAGGTACTACGTCCGCGTATAAACAGCGTGCCGTACTACGTATACATATATTTAAATGTACCTATAAAGTCTCCAGTCAGGTAGATTTGGTTGTAATTTTTTACATTACCTAATTAGACGTCTACTTCCGCGGAGTAATACTTTTTGCTAGGTGTCACGTGATATCTATTCTAGTCTTACATGTGTACATTTAGATAAACGTACAAAATTACAACCAAATCTATCCTGACTGGATACTTTATAGGTATATAAAATTAAACTTCCTTAACAAAAAAAAAAAACAATAATTATCAGTATAGCTTCAGGACATGTTTTTAATTCATTTTATATGCATTGTATTGGGGGTGTGCAGTTTGCATTTTTACTAGCACTATTGACACCACGTATGGAGCGAATTACAATTTTCCAAAATTGTTAATATTTAAGGAGTGAGCGAGAGTTGTAATAAATTTTTTCCTATCCCTGATTACTTTCTGCTTCGGCCGGTATAATTTTTTTTGCTAAAATCGTACACGTGGGCACGGGAAATAAATATGAAATTGGTATTTGATGACTTTCTGCTTCGCCTGGTATAATTGTTTTCGCTAAAATCGTACACGTGGGCACGGGAAATAAATATGACATGGGTATTTGATGACTTTCTGCGTCGGCTGGTATAATTGTTTTCGCTAAAATCGTACACGTGGGCACGGGAAAGAAATACCAAATTTTGTAACCCTAAAAGCCATACTGTAAATATTCAAAATGGATGGGATTTTAGCGTATTGTTTTTAAAATTAATTTTATACTGGCCTTACAGTGATCTGAAACATAAAGAGTTTTTAAAAATTTATGTAATTCAAAGTAATATATTTCATATATAATATGCCCGTGTTGATGTGCACATATGCACAGGATGGGAGAATGTTTTTGTCCTCCAGTCGGAAATTCTAAACGTTCTGATAATATAGGCCAGAGTAAAGATAATAGATAACACTTATTAATAATATAAGTGTTAACTTTTTTTTGTAGGTATGAGACTACTTTTTATAATAAGTAAAAGGAGTAGAGTTGTTTACACAGTAAAAGAAGAGTGTATCATCCATTCTCTTATTTATGCACCTAAAGGCAGGCTGTATAGAACTGGCTTTAGACACTATTTACACAATAAATATACTCCGCTACTATTATAAACTACATGTATTATTATAAATAACTATTCTAGATTTCTGTAACAATAAATTTTGCTTCATTAACAATTGGTAAACAATTGAAGGAATTATACATATTCTTTAAAAAATTATATATTCTTGGTTAACTATTCATATACCTACAAGTCTGTGTGAAAAATAGTTTTTTTTTTACAATCATATGTAAGTTAATCCAAGTTGATAAAAATAGAGGCCACTCATTCAATTTGATAATTCATTACTTTTCATAGAAAACGTATTTTTTCTTAATTTTATAACCAAATTAATCCTAACTTAATTATTTTGTAATTATATTTTAATATAGCTGTGTAGTAATAGTATAACATAGTTCAGTAAATTTTGAAGAATTCCTTGATAAATGAGTATGTTTGTAAAGTGAGGCTATGTTTGTATAATGATAATTAGTACGTTTTAACAAATTCGTATGCTTTATTAACCAGTTAAAACCAGTTAATGGGTTTATTTTTTTAAACCCATTAATCCAGTTTTTGTATTAACATTATTTCCATTTAATACATTTCATATATATACTTATTTTCCAGGGTTTGTCATGAAAAGAAAATGTTCCTAAATTTTATAAAACATGATTGCAAAAAACAACCCAACTCACTTTAAATAAATCCTAGTTTCCATGTTCTTCTAATTAATTAATTGCTGAAGAATTTTTACTTCATAATGATTTAGCAGACTTCTGTGAGATTACTATCATTACGTCATTAGATAACTCAGTTTAGGATTAAAATGAATTAGATTAGAAAGTTCCTTCTCTTTTCTGTATTTTAAGATTTTCGTCTTGGTCTTTGTTCCAAGCTTATAATTGACATAAATTGAATAAAAATTACAAGGTACAGGGTGAATCACGGAAACTTCCTGATTTGAATGCTCAATAAAAAAAGAACTAGTAAAGATATTATAACATAAATTTCATTGTAAAAGACATTACCTGAATTTTTGTATCACTTAGTTTTAAAGATGACATGGGACAAATGACTGCCCTCATTGTTAATGCATTGAGTTAGTAGATTTTTGAAGTTCTGTTCAACTTGCTGAAGTATATTGACGGATATGTTGGCGATGGCTTGGTGAATGTTTTTATTCGAAGTTCTGTTCAACTCACTGAAGCATTATGACGGATATGTTGGCAATGGGATGTATGTTTTTATTCAACCGGGGTAGGGTTCTTGGATGGTCATTGTAAACAATTGACTTAAGATAACCCTATAAATCGCACGGAGCCAAATTGGGGTATCGAGCTGGCCAAAGAAGGTCACCTCTCAAGGAGATGAGGCGCTCTGAAAAATGTTGTCTCAAAAAGTCCACTGAACATCGCGTTGTGTGGATCGTGGCTCCATCCTGTTGGAACCAGACATCCCTGACATTCATTTCAGCCACTTTAGGCAGCAAAAAGGCGTCAATCATTTGTGTGCACCGAGCTGCAGTCGCTGTTACTGCGCGTTCGATTTCCTTAAAGAAGTAAGTACCAATTATTCTGACTTTTGACCACCACACAGTTACGCGTTCACAATGAAGTGGTCTCTGATGAAGTTCACTCGGATTGTGATCACTCCAAGAACGCATGTTATTTACACAGCCTGGAATGTGAAAGTGAGCCTCATCACTAAATAAAATGACTGCATAATCAGGCAAGTTCTCAAGAAGTGCTTCATGTAGCAATCGTTTTCCGATCAGGAACCGGACCTGAAGGACGAATATGGAACCGAGTACAGAATGCTCGTTTAGTAGCGATAATGGAACTGCCTTTAGAAAAGCGTGCCTCGACGGCAAACGCATACTCCTCACTTGACCATAGCTGCAACTGACTAGGTGGGAAACAAAACCTCTATGCATAATACATACTCTAAGCATATATATAGAAGCAATGGAAGCCTAAGGTGCCTAAAAATATTTAACCATTTCTAAAATTAAATTAAAAGCCTCACCATAAATTACTGCAATTTTAAACTGTATATTTATATTCTTAAATAGTAAATACACACTGAGTATTCCACATGTGGTGACATGGAAGATACAAGAGTGTGATTTGTAGAAAATGTTTCAACTTGAGAGAAATCATATAATATTATGAAATGAAAATATTTTGTACCAAACAGAGAATATTAAAGAAATTTATTTGTTGATATTACAATTATAATTTAATAAGGTTTTAAAATTTGTAAAATGTTTTGACATTTTTAAACTTTGCAGGACAACAACAACAGGGGGAACAGGAGTTGGCCACAAAAATGTTGCAGATCCAATCCAAAAGGTTCTACTTAGATGTTAAACAAAATAGGAGAGGGCGTTTCATAAAAGTAGCTGAAGTAAGTTACTATTTAATTTTATTGCTCTTCCTCTTATTTGTAAATTTAGTTTATTATTTATAAAGAGATGGTTGTACATTAATGCATTCAAAATGGTGTATATTATAAAGTATTTAAGTACAATATGTTTTACTAAAAATAAACCAAACTTTTTTATTGGATGCCAAAGATACTTACCAGAATTATTTTCAGTTTTAAAAAATTCAATTAACGATTGCTAATCGATGAAACTATCTCTTTCCTACAAAGTGTGTTGGAAAAGGATACAGACAAATGTTTCTCATCATCGATTTTTGTTGTCGCTTAACCATTGTAGTCTGCTTGACCCTCATTTGTGTGTTATACTATCCATGCTTCAGATGAGCATGTGCAACATGTTTCATATATCTAAGCAATTGGTTTTTAAGCACAACACAATTCAGTCATGATGAACTAACTTGTGCCGCTAGATCGCTTAGATTTCAAATAGTTTAATCTGCTGTGGGTTAATTATGCAACAGTAAATTTTGGCTTAAATTGTAACAAATAAAAAGTATTAAAATTTGATATTTTTGTTAGACTTAGATCTGGAATGTGGACTTCAACAAGGGTTTAAGTTCTTTAAATTTGAATTACATATCCTATTTATTAAACAATTAACTTAACGGCAATAAAAATACTGTTTAGTTCAATAAAATATAAACATAATCAAAATATGGTGCACTTTATATATGCACAATGCTGTAATGTAAAGTTTTTGAGATATAAATGTTGATATTCCAAATTTGTTCATTATGCATTGAATTGAATTTGCTTCTGGACTTTGAATAACATTAATTTTTTGATGAAGCTCTAACTAATAGGAATTGTTTTGTTTTTTTGAATTCATTATGTTCGGTGCTGTTTTTGTTTAGTAAACACAAATTCCATATTCTGTATACAGTAATCGTACTTTTCACTACACAAATTGGGCCTTGCTACTACTACTCACAGAATTTTTTAATGTGCTCTCAATCATATTAAACTAAAAAAATGTAATCTGTAGAATGAAAATGTCTGTGAGGAGTCTGAATTAGTGAAGTTTTACTGTTTATGAAAATGTTTAAGGGTCTTTAAGATTGTTTTAACTTTCAAATTAAACTATTTTACTTAATAGTGATGTCATTGCTAGAGTGATTCATTCCCATACATAGAACTCCTGAACATCTAAGTTAATAGTATACTAAGTGTATTGGTTAACATATTTTTAATTACTGAATTAAAAAAACAGCAATTTTTTCAACTTAGCCTTTAAACAAATTTACGCTTGATTCAGGTGTTACCTAGAAAAATATAGTTTGATTTGTTTAATTACTGTACAGTCATGTTGGGCCTTAGTGGGAAAGATTCCGTTGTGAATAAATAAATAATTTTCTATTTATAATTAGTAATAATAAATAAAATACCTTAATACATAATTGCAGATGGTATCCCTAAGTCTTGCAATAGTGACGTTTACCACCCTGAAGCTGGCTTTTCATGATTAGAAGTAATGTGCAACCCTTTAGTGTGGCTCTGCACACTATTCCGACGCTCATCACATTATTTCCACTGTGAATATGTTGATCCCAATTTGTTTAAAATAATTATTGCTGGTTGCTTTTTTTATTAAAAAAAAATATTTTAGCATTTTGTTTGTATTTTATGCATTCTGATTAAAATGAAAAATTGTGAATGACATTCATAAATGTCATACTTATAGTAGTTATGATATAGTTTTTTTTCACATGCCTTCTATTAACTTTTTACAAAATAATAATTCATTTGATTTCCTACAATATTTAGTAGTATAGTTATATTAAAATTTAATTATATGTTAATTCTGATTCACTAATTTACAGATTGGCGCAGATGGAAGGCGGAGTCAAATATTCCTTGCCCTATCTACAGCTGCTGAATTCAGAGACCATTTGTCTACGTTTAGTGATTTTTATGCATCATTGGGTAAGGTTGTTATAAGTTACCAGTTTGTAAAACAAATTACAGTTCCATTTACCTAATTAAAAAAAAATAATAATAATACGTCGTATTGGATTGTTTAAAAACATTTTTAATATTTTCATTAACCTTGGAACTAGTTCTTAGAAAATTGCTAAGGGGTTTAGTCTGTAGAAATTTTTAAACAATAATATATTTTAAAAAATAATTTGAATATTAAACATATGTGTTATACATATTTACAGTATAACTTGAATAAAGCTGTAGAGGCCAATGAAAAATTCAAATTATGAAATTTGGGAATTACTCTTTCGTGTGTCTACAACATACAACAACAGTTTCTGCCTTTTTCATTATCGTATCATTTACCAATGTTATTTTATAAAACACCACAAACTCACATTAAACACTAATTTGAATAGGCAGTAAACTTAGACATAGTGGACTTATAATAGTTATAATTATTAGAAGTTGAAAGCTACTGCGATCAACATTGGCAAGAAAATTACACGAATACAATATATACATAATAGAGTAAGTTATGAGTAGATATGTACAGTACAAAATTAAATTTTATAATGTCCGATTGTCTTGCAGAATTAATTCTTTTAACATTTGCAAAATCCTCAAGTAGCGTACATTTTTGGAGTGGAAAACACTCATTAATATTGGTTTTCCTTTGATGTACCACTGTATGTAACTCGTGCAATGATAAAGAGCCTCTTCTGTAAAGATTGTGGACTCCCTGTAGCTTGATTTTCTTCTAAATCCGATAATTCGGCACTTTTTTTTTTTTTATTCACTCTTGCTAAAATGCCTTGATCAGAAAGTTCTCCACACACTTCTAACTTGTCCTCTATATTAATGTACTCTTCAAAAGTAACATCCATATTGGCTTCCCATTCGACAGGTGCAGGGGGAATATCTTCACTTAAAAGAGGCATACCACCATAACAACCAATTGGTAACTGAGCCTAGCATCGTTTTCTTAGTCGACATCACTTACGCAGAATTTCCATCACTGCTTACATACCAAACTTCGTGACCTTGAACTAAGTGCAGGGAATTCTTGGGAAGTCAATCAATATTGCCCTGAAATACAAGCCCATATTCAAACAAATAACTTCAAATTAAAGAAGTTGAACTTAGTATTATCCTCAACTATTTTACATTGGTAGCATATAAAGTTTAAGGGACTTGCCCAAAACTTTGATTTATCGGCGTTTTCAAATTAAAGACATTAGAATTATTCACATTCTACTGTATATATATATATATTTAGGTTAGTTTTGGTTGGTAAAGATTATTTAGATTTTTTGGACTAGGAGACTGACAGACTTACCTTGGTAAGAGTCCACTCTGTAGTCTTGAAATAGAAACACATAAAAGCACTTAAACAATGATATATTTCAACCACACAGTGGTCTTTGTCAATCGAAGAGAAAACACAAAAAGAAATATGAGAGAATGAAACAAAATAATTATTTTATTTTATTCTCTCATATTTCTTTTTGTGTTTTCTCTTCGATTGACAAAGATCACTGTGTGGTTGAAATATATCATTGTTTAAGTGCTTTTATGTGTTTCTATTTCAAGACTACAGAGTGGACTCTTACCAAGATAAGTCTGTCAGTCTCCTATCAAGTCCAAAAAATTCCTATATATATATATATATATATATATATAGGTTAGTTTTGTTTGGTAAAGATTATTTAGATTTTTTGGACTAGAAGACTGACAGACTTACCTTGTTAAGAGTCCACTCTGTAGTCTTGAAATAGAAACACATAAAAGCACTTAAACAATGATATATATGTCTCCTAGTCCAATTAATTTTTTTATTTTTTGTAATCCTTAGATGGATTACAATTAAATGACACTTTCATAAACAAGAATTTTTATTTTAGTTTTCTTCATACGGAAGCTTTTTGCTGATTGGCAGTATCAGAATTATCAAAAATTTTCACAGTACCTTATAGTTCTATGACTATATCTGGACTCTAGATGTAGTCATAGAACTATAATGTACTTTGAACATTTTGATACTGCTAAGTGCATGAAATTTTCACTGACTTATTAGGATAAAAATTTGTTATACATATATACAATGAAATTTAAAAAGTTATGGAGAAAAAACTGCAACTTTCTACAAGTGTTGCCATTTTGACTTTTTTTGGAGTAATTTTAAAAAAAATCATAGCAAATATACCTTTTGCTTGAAACAAATTGTATTAAACAGTTTTTATATATAATGGACTAAAATATAATGAAATGAAATGTGACATACATTTATTCAAAATCCTATAAATCTTATTCATTCAAAATCTTTATTTAGTATTTTTTCAAATCATCAGATTAAAGAGATTGTGCATATTACAAAAAAAAATTAATAAAATTTCAAAAAATCACATAAGCAACAATGAATGTGTCTTCGCTAGCACAGACGCACATACACACACACACACACACACACTCTTCAACACTGGCTGCTTAGCATCAGTTTCAGACTGATGTCACAATTGATTTGGAGGGACATATGCTCCTGTATGTTTATTTCTATCTACAAAGGAAAAATGCAGCTGGTAAAACAATATATTACTGTATTGGAATATACAAGGATTCAATTTATAAGCATGTCGCTCATGGACATTAAGCCATTATCCAACAAAATGTTATAATTATTGACCCATAAGTGGCAATTTCACAACTATTCAAAGTCTTAAATTATCTGGTAGTACAGTTGACAATCAATTTTAGGGCTAATAATATATAAATATTATTACTAATAGTAATAATAAAGTTTTCTCCACTTTTTGATTTGGTTGATGTTTTAACAAGTTGTTGCCTATTTGTTTATTTATAATGGATATTAATTTGTAGTCCCATTTAATACATAATGTATGATTGGAAATTGATTTTTCTAAGTGCCAGGATGGTTTATTTAGACATTTTTTTAGCACCAGTGCTTATCACTACTTTCCTGTCAAAAACTTCAGAACTCATGATTTACAGTGTTTTTATATGTAAAAATATTTGAAAAATTAATGTTTATTTTACTGTATTACATCTTCGAAAGTGTGAAGTAAAAAACATATGTTGTAAATTTTAAAATATATTTATGACAAAAGTATATTCAAAATGTACTTATAAACATCTTCATTTTTCAAATGTTACACGTTGTGATTGCATTTTGTATCGATTCCCTGGATACTATATAATTTCTTTGCACTTTTTCATTAACATCTTAATAGTACCATCTCTGCTAAGTTTTAGTGGAAAGCTTAGTAGAAAGATATGATAGCATGGCATGAATAACAGAAACTGTTTGTAATAGGTAAATTCAATATCTATAGTGATTAAAAATGTGTTAAATCCTTAAAATGAGATTATAATTTTTATTAGATAGATTTTGCAAGTCATAGATAAATGACATTAACATTAAATAAATGGAAAGAAACAAACAAGAAAAATTCTTACCTGTTTAGTGATCATTAAACATAAAACAGTTTTGTTAATCTGATGTATCTTATGTCAAACAAAATTTTGTATGTTGTATACAGTCAACTCCCGATTATCCGGGATAATTACCGGCAGGGCCGTCACGGATAATGCGAAATCACGGTTAAAACAAATACCATAATATCCACAGCCCTACTTCTACCCAATGACTGTAAAAACAGCTGATAAATAGTATCGCCTCCTGTTGTCCCGTCACTACTATACAGTTCGTTTTGATCAGAAGCAACGCATAGACTGACCACTGAGGAAGGGTAGTGTTTACGTTCGACTCGAGCGATCGCGTAATTCCGCGAATTCGGCGTTCGGATTTATTCTCCGAAAAACGGCCGCTCGCGCTCGGGGTTATCGCACCTCCATGCATCACGTTCGATGCTTCGATGTGCTCTGATCTGATTGGACGTTTGAGATCAACGCATAATTAGGGATTCGCGCGTCATAGAACCGCGTGAATTTATAAAAGGACAACAAGAAATATAACGTAAACTCAGACATGCTGGCCGAAACTCTGCCCGCGAGTGCGCGTCGCGGGGAAACAGGTAGGAAGGATTTAGGACACGGGGTGGCGACTGCGGGCGAGTTGACAGTCTATAAATTATTCCGTAAAGGTTACTCTACGCCCCAACGACCGCCCGCGCTCGCATCCGTCCGCCGCGTTCACATTTGACTCCTCCCGCCCCACTGCTTCAAGTGGAGCTGACGATCCTGGTTGATCCGCAACCCGGTTGATGCAATCCCGGATAATCGGGAGTTTACTGTATTTTCTATATATTAATTTTTGAGAAACTGTAAAATTTTATTATGTGGAAGGATGAATAAATATGTGTCAGATCATATAAAACATCTACAGCTATATTTTAACAAGGAATAAGTATTATTTTTATTTAATGTTTGTTAATAACTATTAATTTTTATATAGGCTAATTTTTATATATGACATCACAGATAATTTTGCTTTTTAAACACTCAACGTTCCAAATTTCTTTCTGAAATTCTTTTTCAAGAGCTTGATTGAAATTTTTGACTTGTAAATGGATATTTATTAACCTTCGAGAGGGCACATAGAGTTTAAAACAGGAGAGGGCGGTTGCAGAGGTTTATTCCGCACAAATATCCTTTTATATTTAAACAGTTTAGGATTTTATATGTGTGTGAATTCACAATTAAATACTATATAAATGCATTGTAATTAGTTTTAGACATCATTATTGTAAAATTTTAACTTTCTAAACGTCATCAAAAATATTTTGAATTGTTAAAACGTGTAAGCAATGTATGCTAGACCACTGTTTTCATTAAGAGGGAGGTGGTTGCAGGTTATTTTTCTGTAATGAAATAATTCAATGTATAAAATATATTATCGCGATGATAGGCCTACATATAAGAATATAAAATTAATTATAGTATTTAGTGAAAATTACGAATAATTTTGTTAAAAATATATAACCCTAAAAATTAGTGGATGAAAAAAATTAGTTAACACATAAGGTTCTGGGAGAATCTTACAGTCTTTGATGAAAAACCAAATCATAATGTTTATTTCTAAGCTTACTGGTCACCATTAGTGTAGCGTGAACATCACCTAATCTCATAAGAATTATGTTTCTTTTTGCTTTTCTTTCTTGCCTTTCTGGTTCAGTATACCACAGCATTTTTTGTTTTTTACTAAAAAAAACTTCTCTTCGATTGCAAAATTGCACGGTAACAGCTTCCTGGCGAATGTTAAGCAGGATTTTCTCTTTAACGTCAAAATCTGACATCATTTTAACAAATTGGTCATTTTCAGATTGACCTATTATGTCTTCATTTGTTTCATCTACAATTTCATTGACTTCTTAGTCAGGTTCATCAACTGGCAAAGAGACTCGTTTTCATCAGAATCATCAAAGAGCTGTCTAACAAAATTTCTGGTTGAAAGTATTTAATGAATTTCTTCTTTTTCGACACAAAATAGCATTTTACGAATAATCTCCTCTTCAAATCGGACAACAGTAAAATGTAAAACTTAGATACTAAAAAGACATACAACACTATAATAATAATAATAATAACAAAAGCAGTAATAATTTAACTTTACAAAGTCTTTTGTAATGTAAATAACTGCACGAGGAACTCCGCACAAATAACTTACACGAAAATGCGCTTGCGGACGAAATTTACGCAAGCTGCCCATGATTGACAAAGATTAAATTCACACTAATGCTACTTGGAAAAAATTAACATAAATAGGTTCGGCCATTTCCTAGAATCCAGGTTGTGGAGTAACGAGCTGGAAATAGACATCTGACAACTGAAAAAATGTTTTCTTAACAAATAATGATACGTACGGAACACCCTCTCGAGAATTAAAGAGTTTTTAATTTGTTGATTTTTATCATGTTTTATATAATGTTATGTATTTTATAAATCAAAAGTTATGTTGTATAATTGCTTAATTAAAACTGAGCTCTTGAAAAGGAATTTTGGAAAGAATTTCAAAACATAGAGTGTTTAAAAAAGCAAAATTGCCTGTGATCTATTATTAGCCTATATAATAAAAGGAATAAGTAGCTATTACAATGTGATTAAATGTTTTTGTTTAATTGCTTGTTAAATGCAATCTTTTGTAATAGTTCATTTATTATTTCCAACTTTTATTTTGAAATAATTTGCAGGTCCTCCTAATCCAGAAAATGTACCAGAAGACGGAAAACTTAAATCAGAAATGATGATAAAAGATAATAGGCGATATTATCTGGACCTTAAAGAAAATTCACGTGGAAGATTCCTTAGGGTGAGCAATGTACCATTTTTATATAATGATTTTTTTTTTTTTTTTTGTATGTATTAAGCAGTCTCATTAAAGGTTAATGGTAGATGTAAAAACTGATAAATTGATGAAATTTTCTGATTGCTGTTGGTCATACTACTGGAAGCATTGGAGGACTTTGGAATTTTGTTTATTTAAAAAAAAAGTAATAAAATTGTAAGATGATTAGTTATAAATAATAATAATTTTGATATATAAATTTTTTAAATAAAATTATTTTATGTATCTTATTGTTTGATGGAGAAAATAGAAATTTTCATGGAATTTTGTTTACTTTTAAAAAAGCAACTTAATTGTAAGATGATTCGTTATAACACTTGCCTCTTCTCTTTGGAGTTGTGATGATGAACCCATAACTTGTCCCCCATCTCAATAATCAAAATACTATTTTCTTCTTCATCACAGTAGTCCTTCATAGTTGTTTACAGCATTCTTATAGAAGATTTTTATTCTTTTCTATGGGAGGGGGA
The DNA here is from genome assembly GCA_036971475.1 of Prosapia bicincta. NCBI lineage: Eukaryota > Metazoa > Arthropoda > Insecta > Hemiptera > Cercopidae > Prosapia > Prosapia bicincta. The sequence goes on from JBAIZL010000002.1 coordinate 159,400,183, forward strand.
GGTGTGGTATCCATCATGCACAGATTTTACGGTATCCCAGTTATGCATTAATGAAGCCAGCGCGTTCTTTTTACATATAAATTCCGTTTATGATTAGTTATAAATAATAATAATTTTGATATATAAATTTTTTAAATAAAATTATTTTATGTATCTTATTGTTTGATGGAGAAAATAGAAATTTTCATGGAATTTTGTTTACTTTTAAAAAAGCAACTTAATTGTAAGATGATTCGTTATAACACTTGCCTCTTCTCTTTGGAGTTGTGATGATGAACCCATAACTTGTCCCCCATCTCAATAATCAAAATACTATTTTCTTCTTCATCACAGTAGTCCTTCATAGTTGTTTACAGCATTCTTATAGAAGATTTTTATTCTTTTCTATGGGAGGGGGAGGTGTGGTATCCATCATGCACAGATTTTACGGTATCCCAGTTATGCATTAATGAAGCCAGCGCGTTCTTTTTACATATAAATTCCGTTTGTGATCCGCTGGTCATTTTGAATTAATTCTTTGACAAGTTTGCAAAACGGTTGTCTGTAACTGGATTGGTTTTCCGATGTTTGTTTCATGAACAATTGAGGTTTCTTCTTGTTGGCAATCACACAATTGTATTACCCATCGATTTACAATTGACCTATCAACACTATTGTCACAATAAATAGCATTTAAACAACAAATCTGAGTAGGCGTCACTTTCTCAGCGGTTGAAAATTCTATAACAGCACTTTGTTTAACTTACATTGATATAGCACCAGAACACAATGCATAATTCCATTACTCAAAACAAACGCAATGAATGTTTAAATGTTTTCAAACTGTGCCACCATACAGAAAAAAAAAAATTTGTTCATGTCTTACAAGCATGTATGCATTAGTTATCAGCATACCCTATTATTCTCTTATAGCCTCATTTACAATTAATATAAATAAAAGTATATTATATATGCCCCAGTATAATACTTGAGTTTAGTAGAATAGCTGACGTATCATTTTTAAATTGGTAATCATATAGGGCAAACTGCTTTGACTGTATATAACTTCATCATTACTAGGCTATTGTAAATTTTTTAAATTCATATTTTCTCTTCATTTTGATTCTTCAGAATTTAATAAACTAAATTAAAAACTAGCAAAGATTTTAAATTTTCCTCCAAAATTTGTTGATACAGATGTGATAATACTTTTTTCCAAGAAAGGGATAATTAATCACCATTATACTCATTTCCCCCTTTTTGTATGTAGCTTTTGTTTTTACAAAAAGCTTCTTTTTGTGTACAAACATTGTGGCTGAAGTTAAGATCATACTGAAAATAACGTTTTCAGCTGTTTGTTCCTTCTCCATCAAGAACTCAGAGGTCTGATTACTAACAAAACTTTGTTATTTGTTGTAAGTCACAAACCATACCTTGTTTGACATAGAGTGACAAGAAAAATACACTTCAGTGGCAAAAGCTCTAGAAAATTAATTGTTGGGAAGAAACCAGAGATAAACATAATTATAATTCAAAAGCTAGTTTGGAAACCAGTTGTTTTCAGATAAATGAACCCATTTGGCTTTTTATATTGTGAAAAAATATATCACAAAAATTAATCCTATCTGTTAATGAAAGTACCTCTTTAACAGATCACTTCTATTTTTTTTCTAAATCTTAAATTTTACAGATACAGTTGAAGCTTATTATAAAAAACTCATTAGAGCTGAGGGTTATCCATTTTTTTAATAAAAGTCGTTATAAAGCCAAATGTTATATTATAATGTGGTTAAAATACAAATTAAATGGAGAAAAACTATAAAAGCTTAATAAAATACAGTCTCTATAATCCTGCCATGCACTAATACAGTAAGTTTGGCACTATAATTGCAACAGTGATGGATCGTCAAGTTGGCGCTTTGCTTCCATGTCACTGCATGCGGATGTGAGTAACTTGTGTTGTAATCAGATGCGTTGTGGGTAATGTATGGTGTTGACTTATAATAACACAGTATTACATGCTGTATAATGACAGTATATAGTGTACAAGTTTAGTGAGGTGTTGAAAAAACAAAAACATGACATTAACAATATGTAACAAAATAATAGGTTTTGAAATGTTTAGAAAGGGTGGAAAGTTATGTCATTTAGCTAAAGAATACAATGTTGACAGTGCAACAATACAAGACATCAATAATGAAAATGGCAAAATTATATCTTCTTCAAGAGTTGTGAAAAATCTGCTGATATAAAAAAATCTTTGAAACCAGTGAGATACCCCAAATGGAAGATGCACTACATGTATGGTGCATGCAAGAATGAGCTGGCATAGGCCTATTTACGTGATATCCTGATTATAATAACAAAGCTTTATCACAACAATAATGAAAAAGCATGATTTTTGTGGAAAGTGTAGGTTGGCTAGATAAGGAGGGTGTTAGGATTACATGCTTCAGTTTAATTGGTGAGAACTGTCATTTCAAGAAGAATCTGTTTAGCCTTTAATAACTAAATTTTTTGTTGAAAAAGACTTTTACATGGAATGAAAGTAGGTTGGAAAAAGATTTGATGAGTAAATTTATGTCCTGCTCAATGGCACTCTAAATTAAAAATGTTTGTGATTGGTAAATAAAAAAACAGGACTTTTAAAAATATCAATTTACCCATTACTTACACAAATCAAACATAAGGATTAATGACCAGAATACATTTTGATAAATAGTTTCATAACAATTTTGTTCCATCAGAATGAAGTTGCCATAAAAATCAATATTAAATATCAACTGCCCTGTTCATCCCAAAGAAGACAAATTAAAGAATGGTGAAATATGTGCATTATTTTTGCCACCAAATCTTGTCCTGTAACTCCAATCCAGCACCAGAGTATAATTCATACAATTAAGACAAGTTTCAAAAAATCATTTTATACAGTATTTTGTCTAAAACGGGGTGTGTTATTCAAGTACCAAATAACACTAACCTCAAAGAAGTTGATTATAACTTAGTAACAGCTAGGGTTAAACTTTGAACAAAAGCAATTGTCTGTTTTGGAAACAGACAGTTAACACACACAATTAACGCTAATCAGGTGCTGGAGTCTTTCACCACTGCAATCACTTGAGGATAATGTGTGCCAATGTCAAAAATCCTTATACTAAAAGGACGTGAGAATAAAGTATTCAATATTATTTTAATGCCAAAAGGCAGAAAACCATTCACAATTTTATTGTTTTCTGCCACAAATGATTTAAACCATTGTACTTTTTTTGTCTATTTATGTACTGTATGGTATTGTATCTTACCACTCTTTATTTTACTGTACTATACTGGATGATGTTTATAATAAAACAATAAGCAGACATAGTTTATTTTATTATCAGTCTCATAATTTATAATTGTGTTTTAGTAACAAGTTTTTGTCAACTTGCATTTTTATTTTAGAATGATATAAACATGTGCGGTGATTAAAATTCATATACCGTTTCCTCATTCACTGCAGTTGCTGCAACTTAAAATTCAATGATGGTATTAAAATGATATCCTTTTTTTAGTTTGGAAGTATTCAAATTGATAAAACATTTTAAGGCTATTCCAAAAAAAATAATTCACTGTTTCAAGCCAGTAAACCTTTTATCAGGGCAAGGTGTGTATTTGTTTACAAAACTTTTATCAACACTTGATAAGTCAGTATTATAAATATGTCTGATATACCTACACTATTTATAATTATATAACATTATTTTTAAGGATAATGTCAATTGATGAAAATGTAAGCGACCTTGTGTCAGTGCAGATCCAATGCTAGTGCAGGGTGTTGGCTGTGTGGCCCCTTTTTACATAGCTAGTAGATGTTGGATCTATTTTCAAAATAGTCTGTTGTAAACAATGTCTAGTTCAATAGGCTGTGTTGTAGCGAGATCCTACTGTATAAGGGTTTCCCTCATTAATAAAGCTCAAGTACTTCGGTTTGCACTTCCCATTAGGGGACAACATACTACAAGTAATTATGGTAATATAAGTTGAGAAAAATCACTTTTAACTTCATGGTACAAAACAAAAATAAATTATAAAACATGTATAATCATCTAAATAGAATGTTTTTTTTTTATTTACAAGTTACTTTTCATAGTGTATTCCTCAATACTATACTTTCATAATGTTTACTCAATACTCTTTTGAACAATTTTATTACATTACAAAACCCTTTTCTTGTGTTTCAATTTTGATGCTCTTATTTGTGTCATTTTTATAAATACATATCTAAAAAATGACAGCAAAATAATATCTTCATCAATAGAATATAGACCTGACATATCTTTATTCTTTAACATTTACTGAAGGTGGCTCAAGTTCTCATAACACTTTTGTCGCCAAGAAATTCTATATTTTGTACAAGAATTTTTTTTTTGTAACAACTTGTATTCTCTTTGCAGGTATCACAAACAATTACTAGAGGTGGACCAAGGTCACAAATTGCAATCCCAGCTCAAGGGATGATAGAGTTCCGAGACGCGTTAACCGACCTTTTAGAAGAATTTGGGACTGATGATGGTGGTTTTAAAGGAGAATTACCTGAAGGCAGACATATGCGGGTTGAAAATAAAAATTTTTATTTTGACATTGGACAAAACAACCGTGGCATCTATATGCGTATATCCGAAGTAAGTTTATTTTTGTTTTAATTTTAACAATTTATATATTTTAGCTAAAGAAGTTTGTGTAATATAGTGATATTCAGTATAGTACAACCTCAATTTTGGGATCAGTTTTAGACACAAGTATTTTTTACTAGTGTAATGCTTTTTCAGTTTATGTTAAATAATTTTTAAATATGTGTGTTTTGTATAATTAGAAATAAATAAATAAGAAACTGTATATACATACAAAACATACAATCGAGCAATAATTAACCATTAGTTATCAATTAACAATATTGCTTGAACATCTGTAGTAACCATTAAAAGTATGTTTTAAAAATATAAAATAAATTAAATATGGAGCACAATGGAATGTAGTTTAAGTAAGCTTTTATGGATGCCAAACAAAAGTTACAAAATGGGGATACATGTTTTGTAACCGCTGTTTTTATTGATTTTATGGTTAAGAATTTCTCTTGTTTAAATACTGAAAATAATATGTGTTACATATTTTACTTATACTTTAAATTATTACAGCAATATATCGCTTAACATTTCTAATTGAGTGCTGATTTGTTATAACACTTCTACAATTTACTTTCAAGGTCACTAGTGATTCGTATAAATTGTTCTTATTAGTTGGGAAAGATCTAGGAAACAGGCATTCTTATCGCTTTCTAGGGAACTGGAATATGACGCTCAGCATTTTTCTACCTTCTCATTACTGTCTCATAAGTAAACATCCCAACTGTTATTTTTATTATGACAATTATGTAGATTATTCGTTATAAATACATAAAAACCTCTTAACCACAAACCTTCTTTATTTTACCCTTATGTACATTTCAGTTACCAAGTAAAAATCCTCAGAGGGATAACATACAAAGACTGAATAACTCTACAAAAATACCTTATTTATAATCTACGGAACACCTTACCCCCACTCTGATTGCCACAGCCCCACCTCTTTACCAAGGCGTAGCCACACCTACTAATTATTTCCACCACTAAGTGCAATAATTTTACCTAATGTGATGAAGTCCCTTTCGGTCACTTGACCATTGTCGAATAACTGATTATTTTTCTCTATTTTTCTGGTTTCAATGTTCGGTCCGTGATGTTGGTGTCATTCATATTTCTTCTTGAGCGGCATGTATAATGTTTTTGAGTAGTACGTTGTCTGTAGGTTCATTAAATTGTTGTGTATGTTTTTATAAATGTGGTATTTTTCTAGTGAGTTTAGTTATATTGGGTTATTATTTATTTTGAGTATGATTAGGTTATTTTCGTAATTTGTTATTTCATGTTTATGTGATATTAGGTGTGCTGCGACATTTGATATTTTTGTATTTTTCTTTTTGAATGCTCTGTAATGGTCTTCAAATCTTTTTTTAAATGATCCTGGTAGTTTTCCCTATATAAAATGTGTTGCAGTTGTTACATGTAATTTTGTAAATTCTTGATAGGTTATGTTTTTCTGTATTTGTTTTGTGGTTTGTGTAATTAAGATATTTTATTATTAAGGTAGATTTTTTTAAATTTTTATTATTTTTGTGTTCAGGTTGTAGTGTTGTGGTTGAGGTTAGGTTTTTTTGTAAATTTATTGTATATGTTTTTTATAAGGTGTTTGTTGTATCCATTTTCTCTTGCTATTTTTGTAATGTTTAATTCTTCATATAATTTTTATTTGTCATCTTGTGTGTATTTTATTGCCTTCTTTATCATGTTACTGTAAGTGTTGATTTTGTTGTCCAGGGGTGGTTAGATTTGTAGTGTATAGTGGTGTTGTTGGATGTTGGTTTTCTGTGTACTGTAGTTTCTATTTTATTATTATTTATATTTAATGTAATGTCAAGATAGTTAGTTGTTCTGTTTGTTTCTGTTTTGACGGTGAATTGTATGTTTTCGTTGTATGTATTTAATTTGTTTAGTATTATGATGTGTTCTTTGGGAATGGTATTTATATACCAATAAATTTACAAAAACCTAACCTCAACACAACACTACAACCTGAACACAAAAATAATAAAAATAAAAAATCTACCTTAAATATAAATACACCAATAACAAAATAGAAAAATTAACAAATATATACAACAAAGAATATTACACTCCAACATATAAACCAAACAACAAAATAATAAAATATCTTTAATATCACAAACCGCAAAACAAATACAGAAAAACATAACCTATCAGGAATTTATAAAATTACATGTAACGACTGCAACACATTTTACATAGGAAAAAAAACCAGATCATTTAAAATAAGTTTTGAAGAACATTACAGGGCATTCAAAAATAAAAATACAAAAACATCAAATGTTGCAGCACACCTAATATCACGTAAACATGAAATAACAAATTACAAAAAGAACCTAACTATACTCGAAATAAATAATAACCAAATAGAACTAAACTCACTAGAAAAATACCACGTTTATAAAAACATACACAACAATTTAATGAACCTACAGACAACATTTGCAGACGACGTAATATTCAAAAACATTATACATACTGCTCAAGAAAAAATATGTATGATGCCAACAACTACCAATATCACGGACCGAACATTCACACCAGAAAAATAGAGAAAAATAATCAGTGATTCGACAATGGTCAAGTGACCGAAAGGGACCTCATCACATAAGGTAAAGTTATTGCACTTAGTGGTGAAAAAAGTATTTACAAGTAATAATAATAACTTCATAAAATCAGTGCAACGGAAAAAATGGACAACATGAAATATACTATATTATAAATACGTGAATATATTATAAATACAATGGATAGCTTCAAGGGCAGCTACTCTTTGTTTCTCAGAGTGAACGTTTTTTTTATCAAGTCCAAGTAGGTACAGCTTAACATTTAGAGGACTTGTTAAACAAAATATGAATAATATTGTCAGTGACATTTAAATCAAGAATTATTTATATTGAATGCTATTTCGAGGTCTGTATCAACTATAAAACTAAAGTAGAAAATTTACTTTCAGTATTGTAAGTTACACACCAAGTAAAGTTGTCTGTCAACTTTGATTGTTAAATATTTATTATCCATAGTTTTGAAATATTACAAAATACTATAAGAATATAAAAGTTTACAAAACCATTAACATTCACTTTGAACAACTGGCTGATGAAAAATATTTGATTAATCTTCCCTTTGTTCATAAATATGCAATTAACATATATTCAGTACGTTTTGCTCTGGCAGACAGAAGATCTCTGAAATCTGAAAGTTAATAATTTGAGTGCTAGGTAAGGCAACAGAAATCATGCTCAGTTTATAAATAATGAATCTAGTGGGAAAATAAAATATAAAAATTTCTTTTTATTTCTCGATTTATAATCAGAGTATGTCTAAAATGCTAAATAAAATTATAAATATGTACTCATTTGTCCATAAATATGTCCTAGTTTCTAAAAATAACCACCCAAAAGCAAATGATTCACTGTAAGTAAAAGTGTTATCTATGATATCACTAGGATCGTGGCATTTTATATAGTTGGAACAAATTTAAATCATAATTTGTTGGTTAAACTCTATAATAAAGAATAGAATGCAACAGAAAGATGTAGTACAAATTTCAACCTTGAAATATGTCACTGTCCATTCTGATTCATTATTATACTGAAGTTCAATATAATTTTAGACCAGTATGGTAATGACCACATACAGCAAAAACTATCCGTAAAATTCATTAGGTAGACCTAGAACTTCTAAAGTTACTAATGAGATCTTTGTGTCATGTATTTGGAGCCCAAAAAGTCATTAACGAAGCTGTTCTTACAATTAGGCCAAAAGTTACTGTGTATGATTTGTATATAAAAAAACCTTTAATTTGCGAGCTTACAAATTACAATTGTTAAATGAAATTAAAGCTAATGACAAAATCAGAAGATTTAACTTTGATGTTGACTTTTTGGACAAAATTGATGTAAATAACATACTTTTTTACATTCCGTAATTTTTACCTTGTTACAGTAATCCTGTACACATGGCTCTTAAATATTTGCTTTACGGAACTTGACATCAACTATTTACAAGAAAAATATCGTGATTGAAATATCATCTTGATGTGTGTAGAGCAACAAACCTTATGATAAATAAGGTTTTCTAATAATAGAAAACAAACTTGTAGACAGTCCTCTCATTGTATATACTCATTGATTTATTTTTCTGTTATATTCTTTTTTAAACTCCCTGTATTAGCACTACTTTATGTCAAAAATTGCGTATAATTAATTATTTAAGTACAATTTTTATTTTAAAATTATTAATTTTTAATTATCTGAGTTGGTTTCTTGATATAGTTTGTTTTCTTTTATTCAAACACCTAATTAACCAAATATTTATTTTAAAAATTTACCAAATATCTATTTTTATTAAAGATGACAATATAATAAAGTTTTACTATATTCTAATCTATGTAACAATTTAAACATTGTGGTGTTACTAATAATTGATGCATATTTTGCTAACAGAGTAAAATATAATAAAAGTAAATTTTAACAAAGAAATTAAATGTGAAAGCCTTTTATTTATGTAGAATCTGTTGTAATTTATTATCATTCTAAGGTGACTAAAAGTAATTTATTGTCATTTTAATGAGACTAAAAGTACATTTGATTTCATGTGCTCTTCTAGTTATTAGATTATTGGGTGATTAATTACTTTTTGAAATTTCATACCGATTTACAGCTAAATGTAAAATCTCTAAGAAAGTTTTTTCAATGTATAATATTTCATTGAGAATTGATTTTTGTTTCTTAGGTAAAGACGAATTTTCGAACAGCAATTACTGTACCAGAGAAATCATGGGCTCGTTTCAGAGATATTTTTGCAGATTATTGTGAAAAAATGAAAGATGGTGGAGAAAAGATATCAGTTGGGGGTTCAGACAATGGCCCTGGCACAAAGTGAGGTTGGCACTATGATTAGACAAACAAATTCAATTCACAACAACAAACATAGAGACTTTTAAAAGTATCCCTCCAGGAAAATCTGTATTTTGAAAGTTAAAATATAGCAGAAAGTAATGCGAGCTGATCTGCAATGGAACTCAACGAAACGATTTGGAAAAATCGCCATAGACCAAGTGATATGAGCTGCCCATAGCACGCTAGTTTAGATGGTTAGTTAATTATTTAGGATTACAATGTGTGTGAAAATTTCAGATTTGTGACCAAAATTCTGTGTGGGCTGGCATAGCTAGAGATCGTGTTTTATTTTAAAAGTTTTATGATGTGTTACTGTTTAAGTTAATTAGTGGGGTCATATGAAAGAGAAAGTATAATGTTAAAATATCTATTATACTCAAAGTACTTTATGTTTGTTGATGGGGCACTCTAACCTAGACATATGGTTATATGCCACTTTACACATAGGAGATGTTGATGTGTTTTGTTAGATGATTCAAGCAAAACTATGTTATTGTTTTTATTTAACTTATAAAATATTAAATTTCTATATTTATAATTGGCCATCAAAATCTGTACTGCAGTTTGTAGAATGTTATTGTTACCTTTCAGAAATAAAACTAAAAGAGAATATGTACTATATAAGTTAGTTTTAATAAGTGAACTTTACAGTAGTAAATTTTGTTAATTTTAAATGGTATGTAATTTAACACTGCAGATTTTGATGACCATGCAAATGTCTGCACAAATGTGTTGACTATATAAAACAGATCTTTTCTCTCCTTCCGTCCAACGGTAAACGGAGGAATTAATGCGCTAAGCGCACTATATTACAGTCATTCAAAATTTGAGACATTTTATTCTGTTTGTTAAATTGAATCATGTGTATTTAGTTCTCTCAATGGATTTTTTTTTTAATTTCTCATTTTGAGTGACTGTAGTATATTGATTGTTAATTTAGAAACCAATTAATGGCTTTAATTTGTCTCCTAGTGGTTTAATCAAATTGGGAAGAATATAGTTAACAAATGTTTTATTTGATTGCTTTGTTTGTTGTATAGTATGGAAAGAGTGACATGTTCGCCTGAAGGGGTATTTTTCTTCAAATTTTAAATGTGTTATTAAAAAATATTTAAAAAAGTATAAAAAAAATATATTTTTTTTAAATTAAAAATGGGATAGTGGTTTTAGAAAAGAAAATGCTCTAATTAGGATGGCTATGAATGTGGTAAAAGTTGAAAAAAAGAAGATTGTATAGTTTAATTGGGCTAAGGGTTATTTTTATCTCTTGCCATTCTTCCATTCTTTCTTTTTTTTATTTGTGCAGTATAATTATATTTGTTTCTAGTCCCCATTTGCTTCGGTATTAAGAATTTTATTTGATGACTAATATTTGTATTTTGTGAAAAGAACATACTTTTCTTTGCATGAACTATGCATTTGAATCTTATTTACCTGTTTTTTGTTACTTTTTAACCAAATTTTACACAATTTTATTGTTTGTAGAGAAAACAATTTTTGAACTTCCTTTTCTTTGTTTACAATTGTTTATTAGTTACCAAATTCTATTTCATCATAGCAAAAGAAATGTAGGAGAGTTCTGAAACCAACTGTAGAATGGCTGGCCCATTCACAGAAATGTAAATGTACATTAAAGTATTTAAAAAGAGAAAAATAAGAAATGTGTCTTATGATTTGTTTTTAAATATTCAATTTTATTTTTTGGCTTCCATTTTTCCTTCCAGCAAAGAAAAGTTGTTTCACTATGTATACTGTGGAAGTGTAACAACGGATGCTTAAGAATTGTTTGTTTGATAGATTCAGTGTGTAACATTAACTCAAATTGCTTTGTTTGATCAAAAGAGACAGACCTTAGTAAGAAGCATTAGCTGTTATGGAACCAGGAATTACTTTCAGAATTTTTGTGCTTTAGAGAGAGGGAAAGTGGAGGGAAAGACACAGAGGAACATGGTTTGTTCTAGCAATTAACACTGCCATTATATTTCCCAGAATAAAAGGCGAGAAGCCATACTCCATATTGTGAGGTGAGCTTTATGAAGTGTATTTAATATGGTGGGTTTATGTTTTTATTATTATTACTCTGATAATAGTGTGTGTTAGGAGTAATGAAATGTTATTACATATAAATCATTCTTTTTCTTGTTAAATTTTAAGACTTTGTTATTTTACAGACATTTCTTTCCAAATGGAAGATAACTTGATACAAAGTGCAACAGAATTGTTTTATCAAAAAGGAAAGCACTATTGTATCCTGTTTCTTCATTCCTTTCCTGTTAAGAAACAAATAAATATTTGATGACACAGTATTGTAGTGATGTTTGAAGCCCTTTGATTCGTCAGACAGCATCAACCTACAGTTTTCTTGGCAGACCGTAAAAACGAGAAATAAAAGACTTAGTGAACTATTTCATTATAACTGAATTTCATTCATTATCTTTTTATTAATGTGCTTTTATTGTCAAAGTACAAAACTTGATACTACATTTAGGTTTTGTTTAAAACAATTTAATTTTTAAACATCTTTATTTTTGTAGGCCATTAAAGCTTTAAAAGTTGAAAGTTATATTTCAAATACACTATTAGTATCAAAATTTTACTAAGAAAATATTTTATATAAATAAATTAACTTTTAATTAAGTTGACTTATTTAATATCTTTCAAACATTTGTTATTAATATGTTTCTTTGATAGTTTTTCAGTTCCTTGGAGGTTAATTCTTACATACTTGTTTCATTAATATTCAATCACTTGTTTGTTAAAATTTTAAAGGCTCTGTTTTGATTCAATGATGAATAAAGATTTGTTTTTAATTTTTGTTTGTTAAATTTATAGTTTTTTTTCATTTACTCTTAAATTTATATACTACCTAATAAGGTTTCAGTTCAATAAATTGTTTTACAATTTGTAGTTCAAAATCTGGACAAGGTTAAAGTTTATAGTGAAAGAATAATTTTAAAAACCCTATTTCATTACACACATACGTGTTATAATACCAAATTTTAGTTCTCCCCAACTGAAAGGTATCACAGTTTGACTCCATCCAGAGAACCAAAATATTTATGGAAAGGTAATTAATAATTTTTACATTTTTTGAGTCAATATTTTTGAATAAAGAAACATTGTGACAGGCGAGGAAGACTATTTGTTTTTTGTAAAGAAGTCACAACAGTATGTGTTCCTGGGAAAGTAGTTATCTAAAGTATCTAAACTAATTCAGTTTCTTCTTTAAAAATTAGTTTGACTTGTCATATTTGTCTTCAAATCTACAAATTTCAGACTAAATAATTTTACAGTTGTAAAATAGAATTATCAAAAGGACAATATTTTATTTATTGAGGTTTTCCCATGACATTCTGTTAGATTACAAGCAATAGTTTTCATAATCTGCAAATGTAATGTATTACATTTCTGATTTATAAGGAAATTTCATAAAAAAATGTGTTAGTTTATGCAACTTTGCTTTAAAATTTCCAGCCACCTAAAGTTATGGCTTTTACACTTATACCTAAACATCATTTTTATAACACTAATGGAAACACCAGATCTCAGAGACCGCTATTTTACCCTGTGTGTTTACATTGAGAATTTAAGGTGCAATAACAGACAGATATCTCTAAAAACTGTTGATTATGTAAATGGCATTGACTTCCCATTAAATAAAATGAATGTATAACTAATATAAAGTTATATAATGACAAAATTTAAAAAAATGAAAATGTGAAGTCACTTTTTGCACACTCAGTACAAAGTCTTCTACTACATTCCATGCATATCAGCTTTTCACAGGCTATACACATGCAGTTTTTAGTTGCCTTTGGTAAGGACATGAACCACGAGTTTTTCTTTTTGCCATCTTGGCATTTGGTACTTCTGGCTCTAGCTGTTGTTGTTCGTGTTGGGGCTGATGCTGTCGGCGCAGCTGTTGTTACTATTACTGAGTGTTATTTTCTACTAAAACTTGTATAATAGACTTCAAACCTCTTGGAAAATTTAGAACGTTTGCCACTATTTTTGGAGATGGAAACAATAAGCATGGTCTCGACCCTGTCTTGCATATGGAAAATCACACACAGCTCGATTCCTTTTCAGCACATAGCTAAGAATCATAGTTTGTCCTCTAAATCCATACGGGCTTGAAAAAACTGGCCTTGCTGAGTTTGCTAAGAATTTTTCTGCGATAAAATTTTTGTCATTTCTTACCGTTCCAACATATGTAACTTTGCATTTCAAAAGTTCATCACAAACCTCTAGAGAACTAGACCAGTTATCTGCAGTAACGTTTCGATTTGAACCCTCATTAGGTTTACAAACACGAATAGCAGCTTGGGTAGGGATACTCAGTTTCTTCTCTTCAGTAGACAATAAAACACTATCACTCCCTTTACCTGTGTACAAATATGCATTAGCAAATATGAACTTTTTGCATCTGTCATACATATTACTTTAGTGCCATACTTCTTGGGTTTTTGTGGCTTATACATTTTGTAACCACATTGGCCTCTGAATGGTATTAACATTTCATCTACGTTGCGGAGGAGACACAATATACAGTTTGATATAAATTGACAAAAAAACTTGTGAAATTGGTGCATCGTTGTCATCGTTTATTCTTTCCTCCCTTGTGTTGCAATCATCAAATCTCAGGTAAGACGTCGGGATTTCATAACGCTTTAGAGACATTGCAGCAGGAAATATTGGGTGCTTGTAAGAGTCTTTGGTAAACAGTGACTGAATCTTTTCATCATTAGATCGTAACACCAATGATAAAACAAACAGACCTATAAGAGAGTTTACCTCTTCAATGCAAGTATCTCTGTAATTACTTTTGTTTGTTTTATCACTGAGTTGTGACCGTACTTTTTGGAGTTATACATTAATATTATCTAGTATTATCAACATAATTTCGTCATGAAACAAAAGGTTCCATATATATCTGTTTTTAAAGGGTTGTCACCTAATTGCCTTGCACGGCTTCTTATTCCTGGTAAACCAGTACAAATAATATTGTGTGCTGGGGTTCTGACTAAATTTGTAGTAAGTTTACTTTCCTAAGCATTGGGAAGACCATGTTCCGTTTTATTCCTTCTTTCTATGAAATACTTAGGCAAGTTGTCATGTCCAGTATCTTGTAAAACATGCTCTTCCCGTAAAAGAAGGTCTTCATCATCATCCAAGTTACCCGGCTCACTATCACCATATTCCTATCCGGCCAACACATAATCGGGATCAGTGTTGGAGTTGTCTACTTCACTACTACTTTTAACGTCAATAACATCACTTTTGCTTTCGTTTAACAGTCCACGAATCGTGTCGCTAAAGTCAGGATCCTTTGCACAAATGTTCTGGCAAGACATTTTACCTCTTTAATTAGCAACATTAAATAATAAAAGGAAGTATAATAAAGAATACATCAGCCGAAACATCAGTCTCATATACCCCTATATATGTAGGATTTTGACAGACGACACGTCAAGATCAGGCCGAACTTAACGATCATTGACCATGTGAAAGAGGAGGGTGAGGGAGGTAGCTATTGTGTAAGTCAGCACTGCCATTCACACAGGGTAGTCACAATTATATAAATAAATTTCCCTTAGTGTCTGTGAGACCGGTGTGTCAATATAGGTGCTAAGGGACAAAAAATCTGAGGCATATTGTATTTTTTCTATTGATATGAAATGAGAAAAATTACAAAATTAAAATGTCTTTTAACACATATTATTCCTAGAATTTCTCCTCAGTGGAGCAGAATTGTAGCTATAAATTAATGTTATTGAATTATTTCTGAAATTTTTAAGAAGGTTTTTATTTCATTCTAGATTTGAACTTACTGCAATTATTTTAATTAATTATTTGTGCAAAATTGTTGCACAAGAACATTATCATAGAGAGTTTTGAATCTATTTTGTTGTAGCAATCTTCTCTAACACCTTTTGATGTCTCAGAATTATCTTCATCAAAGACAGTAGTTTGTTGGAAAATTTTGTTTGGCTCAACATTTTTCAGTTTGTATCTTAAAAGACAAGTTTTTAGGCCTTTCCTTCAGTAATGTAGCTGATTCAAGAATTAATTTGGTATAGGTCTTTTTTTCATCTTAGTATATTGGTTCTTGATGTAAAGAATTGATTTTTTTAAGATGGTCAACATTTTGCTTTTCCCAATGAACAGGATAATTGAAACAGTATTTATTTATTTTTTTGTTATTATTTAGTGACTGAGTGGTCAAATAGCTAGAGCACTCAAACAAACTGCTAACCAAAAAGTTTTGGGTTCAGTTCCTGATAAATAATTTTTGTGTGCTTTAGTTCTCAGACCAAATCAGATATGAACTTTAGTACATAGGGTAATAACGGTAGATGAAATCATAGTTCTGGCTCCATTACTTTCCATTTCCTTGAATATCATATGTCCCAAGTAAGGCAGCTCTACTCAAGAATTTCTTCTAAATCACAATAACTCATTGCTGATTAAATTATTTGCATCGTGAATGACCTGATTTCAAACTCAGTGGTCACGGTAATAAATATTAATTTGTTTTATTACTTTAGTATCCAGCTTGAATCACTATTGTCGTGATTGTCAAAAGTATTTATTAGATTTTTCACTTTATTGCATGCCCATAAAATACTCATTGTTTCATGATACACATTATATCTCTTTCAAAATTCATTTTGTCCGTGTATCAATCGTAGACAAATTTGTAAACAAATTGTATCTTATGGTGATTAAAATAACATAACTACATAAAAGGCAGTTTACAAATATAACATTAAGTTTTAAAAATTGCACAAATTACAACAGAAATCTCTCTAGATAAGAATGCAAAAATAAAGTTCATTATATCTAGTTCAAACAATTTATGGTTGTTTTTCAATTTACTGCATGATGAGCATTATTTTTTATCTAAGGCATGCCAGTATTTTTTCAGGCTTACTTTCCCCTACCATGAACACAGGTCAAGAAATAATTAAATTAATAATTTTCAAATGGTTTAAAATTGAAACTAATGTTCATTTACTAAATTGGTTTCAAATAGTTTGCAATATTATAAGGCATCTAGTGTATTTGGAACTTTCAGAGTAATTACACAAAAACTTGATTACATTCTACTCAGTAGTTCCTGCAGTACATAGTAAATGCACATGAAGACATCACAATAATTTCATTTGAATTATAAAAAAGGATAAAAAATAGTCATTTTTCAAGAGGCTAATAAAATACAATAATGATCAAAGAATTATTTTGCATAACAAAAGTTCAAAATGGAACAAGTATGTAACGGTTATTGTTTGGATATATTTGAATGCTAGTATTGATAAAAGTGTATAGATTTGTTCAACTTTTCGGGGTATTATTTTGTAAAGCACACTTTCTCATGTATACTGTACTAAAAATTTAAAATTCAACCATAAAATTCTCTTAAAACTTTATAACTGTTTGATTTTGATCAATTTAAATTTTTATTCCTTTATAAGGGGATTTTTAATTAAGGTATTCATTGTGCAATACAGTTCAAGTAATGTTCGTTATCTTCTCCTAACAACATCCGCCCAGTTTGAAGGAACATTATTTTTAGGGTAGAATACAATGAATGAGAATTTCGAACAAAAAAATAATGAACATTTGACCCCATGTAGTAATGTTAGTTCCCAATATCGTAAGCATTAGAAATTTTTCATAATTATATTTTTCATAATTACATTTTTCATTGTGAATTAATAGTTTAGCAAATATACTGCTATCTCGTCACAACTAGCATCAATATGAAAGTTTTCCAGAGGTTATTGACTGAGATGATATTTTAATAGACTAAATTACTGTTTTCTGAAGGATATTGTGCAGAAACCGCATTATATTTATGAAATTTTAATATCTGGCCATACAATACAAAAATAGTGAAATAATTTATTAAGGTTTCTATAATTCTTTTGTTGTATAGAAAGTATAAAAGATATTGCTATAGAGGGCTTTTACTGTATTTTAAAATATTGTTTATGGTTGTACAATGGAATTCGGCTAAGTAGACTTCAGATTATTATTCACAATGGTTATAAAAGACGGAATTTTATACATTGTCAGGTAGTTGTATAGGTGTATAGACCGATTGAATTCTGAAATCTTTAAAATATCTAAACACATATTTTGCACCTTATAAATATCAGTACTCTTGTTAGTCAGACATTAAATACTCAGATCTTAACTCTTCGTTAATGAATTGGTTATTCATCAATTTATACAATTCTTGTTTCAGTAGTATTTTTATTGCTATAAGTGTTTTAGTGTATCAAGAAAATAATTTAATTTTTTTTTTTGGTGAAGCAAAAGATTTTGATAACTGTTTTAAACAAAACTTTCCAACACAAAACTTAGATTTACAATTTTATTAAAAATAACACAACATTTTAGCTGTTTGATTACATTTATTATTTTTACATTACATTTAAAAATCAATTATTCTAACAAAAATCAATGTTTTTGTTTAATAATAGAATGAAACAAATTCCATTATATATGGTCTGTAAAATTCACTTTCTTTAAAATAATTAGCCACTTACAGCATGCATGTAGGAAACAAATAACAAACAGGCTGTGCTTTTTAAGTGGGATCTGTGATAATGGTTATATATTATTTTATTCACTTATTATTATTATTATATAATTTATTGCTACTTTGTGTTTTTTGTTTTGTTTTTTCTTTTCGTCAAAGAAATATATTAAAATAAGTGGTTATCACTTGTAAATATTCTGTAAAAACCTGCATATAAATCACATTTCTTCCTTCCTTTTTGTATATAAGATTTATATTTCTCCACCATAATTTAATGTATGAATACTAAAAAACTATTAATTTTAAAAGCTCTTTAGTAATAAAGATTGCAAATTACATGTTCCAGTATTATTGTTTTATTTGGCTAGACCCTCTTATCCATATTCATTTAGTTAAGGTTTTTAATTTTAAGTTGTTCAAACCATTTATCCAATATTATTGTTTTATTTGGCTAGACGCTTTTATCCATATTAATTTAGTTAAGGTTTTTAATTTTAAGTTGTTTAAACCATTTATTTGTTTATTTTATTTTTTTTTCATGTTCAAAGATTTTATCTAGGCAGCCTTTTTGAACTAATTCGAGTTAATCTAATTTAATAGAAAAATCAAAGATTTTGTTGTAAACATCAAAATTATACACTAAAATAATATTGACTTGAAATAGTGCATTGACTTGACAAAAGTGTGAAACTTGAATTTAACCCATGAGTATAGGGACAGACCAATAAAGCTCAAAATTGTTGACTTCAAATGAATAAACCATTCAACTGGAAAAATATCGAAAAGAGTAATTAGCACTGTTATAAAATCATTATTTAATTTATTACAATAATAAAATGATCTGTTGTCTTGTATGTAATAAATAGTTAAATTAACATTTTTCTCTAAAACATACAACTGGAAATATATCGAAATGAGTAATTGACACCGGGTTCATTATAAAATCATTATTGTATTTATTACAATTATAAAATGAATCTGTTGTGTTGCATATAATAACAACTAATGATGACTCTTAAGACACCATAAGACAATCTAAATTAGTTGAACTAATATTTTCATCTACGTTTCACCCATTTACAGTATACATCACCAGTTTATCGAACCCAATGTTTAATTAGACAAAAATTAAAAACCCGAAAACAAATGCATTTTATACACAAAAAAATGACAGTTGATTGGTCTAAAAGCCCATTTATATTTGGTCCAGTTATTTTTCCTGGATCAATAAAATAGTATTTTATTCCGTCTAAATAAACACAGAAATTGATAAATTTACAAAATGTTTTAAAACCCTGAAAAGAAGATTAAAAAATGAGTAAGTTAATAGTGACAATTTACATATTTAATATTCTTAAACAGCTAATAATTATTTAGTTGTACATTTTTTCTCAGAAAGAGGGTTTTAACCTCAGGAATACAATGGGGTCAGTCAAAATTTACTGACATATTGTCATCAGTTTTTGAAAATTTGTACACACACACACATATATATAAATATGAATTTTTAGACTAGACAGACATGATAAACACAACCTGAATCTAGCGGCTCTGGCAGTTGACTGACAATCTCTAGCGTGTTGAAACTTGTCGTTGCCTGTCTCAACAGATCACGCTACTACATTATAGCAGTTGCAGCTATAAAAATTCATTCACCTTATTTTTTTATCACATCTCATATATATTTGTAAATTTTTTCTAGGGAACTACTCAAGGATTTTCGCAAAAATTGGTATATAGGGGGTTTTTAACCTGGGAATCTAATGCTGAAAAAAAGGGTTTTGACCAAAATTGGTACACAGTGGGATTTTTAACCCCAGCAATCCAATGGGCTAGAAAATATTCAGAAAATTCATCTAGTTTTTGAAAAGTTCATAAAGGAATTTTACTAAATTTGGAATATAGGCGGTTTTTAACCTCAGCAATCCAATGGGCTAAGTAAAATTGTTTTACCAAAATAGGTATATTGGGGGTTAAACTTAGTAATCCAATTGCTAAGTGACATTTTTCTGAAAAATCTTTATTAAATTTTCGAAAATTTGTAAGAAGTTCATATTTTTATAATTACATTGGACTCAAGGAAGAGTCAACTTGGATGTACTATCCAAATACATTAATTCCCAGTTATGCTGGTATTTGCCATGACAATCCATATGTCACAGGAGCTAAACTTTTGATTATGTCAATATCGACTTAAAATGCACGGGGTGCTGTAGTGCAATTCTCTAGAATTAAAAGGAGTAGCTTAGAAATTCTTTTGAAAAATAATAATCCATGTTATACCTAAAACATAATGTTTAAAATTTTTGACTCAATCGGAGTATGACCTGATCATAGATAGGTTTTCTGATATTGATTATTCAGCATGTGCTGAGTGTGCAATATTTCAAAAATTCATCTGGACTTGGATTGCTCACACGTTTTGAAAAAATATAGTTTCTTAATACTTTCTTTATACAAATAAGTAAAACAATAAAATTTCTACACAAAGAACAGCCAAAATCATAAGCTACGATTCACTGACAACTAGTGTCAGAAATGCTGTAACACAAAAGACTAGAGCATGGACCAAAGAGAGATCTTTTGTTATGATAATACATTATTAAAAACCAGGGGCAGGTCGGTGTTTCTTCAACTGTTCTCCAAGGCCATTTAACGTTTAAGTGATGTTTTCTCAGACTACCGCTATCTATTTTGCGAGATGCCGTAATACACATATACAAATAATGCGAGATATTCTGTCAAACACGTAAAAAGTTAAATAACAAAACTTAAAAATTTCAGACAAAATAATTCTTGCACTAATATCTGGTAAATATATGTATCTAAATATGACATGTTCATAGAACAACAATATTTGGAATAGAATTACCTCATAGAAAATCAGAAGTTTTGTTTTGATCCATAAAAAAGGGAGTTTACAAAACAGGAAAGATTTTGAAAGTTAGGAAAAGTGTTTAACAGATCTGAGAGTTAAGTATTAGATTAAGCGATTTTATCAGTTAAATGTGCTAAACAGAAACAACTGATATAAGAAAACTATCCAACTAGATCAGAAAAATATGTATTACATATTTTCAGGCATACTTTTTTTTGCTATTGAAATTTGATGTGTTAAATTTCATGTAATAAAAGATAGAATTTATGTATTTAAAACAAACTTAAGTCTTTTTACCCTAAGAAAATTCCAAATGTAGAAACCAGTCCTTAATATATTATATAAATCTAAGGTCTATTGAAAAAATCTAAATTGTAATTAATAATCTATATTTTTAAAGGATGTGTTGAGTTATTCATAATTAACAAATAACCCAAATTATGAATATGACCAAATTTGAAGGGAACCATTGTTTGTTAATGTAGAGGCATGCTAAGCAGGGATCTTGCAAAACTATACAGCTGTAACATAACGTTGAATTTTGTAAGCAAATAATTTAAATTTAGTAAATTTATGACCAAGTAAATA
The DNA here is from genome assembly GCA_036971475.1 of Prosapia bicincta. Classification (NCBI taxonomy): domain Eukaryota; kingdom Metazoa; phylum Arthropoda; class Insecta; order Hemiptera; family Cercopidae; genus Prosapia; species Prosapia bicincta. The sequence goes on from JBAIZL010000002.1 coordinate 159,421,759, forward strand.
TCTATCTAGTTAAATGCTAACAGCGAACTTATAACTTATGCCATAATTTTCATTGTGGGTGATCATGCCTAATTATATGTTTTATTTTACATTGTGCATAATACAGAAGAAGTAAGTATTCATGTTTGTGTTGACCCACATTGTACAAAATTGGGATTATTTGCTTTTTGTCAAAATTGTAATTTGAATCAGTAAAAATGTTGTTTTATGTTAGAGGTGGAAGTTAATGTTATAAATTGTCATAAATAAAATTTTTGTTTGAGTTTTAATAATAATTTTCTTAAACATATTCTAAATAAATATATAGATAATCCTTAAATGAATCACAATAAACAAAAAATGATTGGTTTTTACTTATTAACCTACCAATAAATACCAAAAATAAGTAACAAATAATGTTCAATTACTAAAAATTACCCATAAATAGCAAAAAAATAAGTATTCAATAAGTTAGTAGGGGGCAATGAAAACTAATTTAACACTGTGATATATTTTTTTATAAATAGTTTTATTCTTTGTGAGTTAATAATAGTAATTGTATGGCATCCTTTGATGTTGAAGAGGATGTCACGCCACCAAAGTGGGGTTTCTATTTACCATGATAGTTTGGTACTAGATCGTGGAGAAATCCCCAATTTTTCCATCATTTTGTAGGTGAAGACAGAAAAGCACAATTGATATGCTGTGGGAGAAACTGTAATGGATGGAGGGATTCTAGTATTATATATATTAATTCTGATTGAACTTAAGCCGTTTATTGGCTAAATGACATACCACAGGCGCGTATCCAGCGTGTATGTAAAAACATAGAACAGAAAAAGTTCTTTCTACGCTTGCGTTAGAAATCGGTATCGTGATAAAGATTCGTAGCAAATTAGACTTTTTAATAAATAATTATTCCAGTTTCGATAACACTTATGGCTAGAGAATATTATTAATTTCATAATAAGCTATTATTATAAAAATGGTTTATTAATTAATATAAGTAGTTATTCTTCAAACACGAACAATTCCGGAGTCAACTGCGAGTATTACGCTTGCAAAATTACGTATTGAAAATCATATGTTCGAGACTGAGCTTCACTTTTATCTACTGTTAAAACGTTCAGACGTTTACAAGGGTATGCCGAGGGAACGCAAATTAAAATTTTATTTTTTATTTACAATAAAAGACGAATTAACTTAAGTAAATGTCTAATTTAATAGAAATCCCAATATATTGTCGATTTTTAACCCAATGTTCTTGATCGCCCCATCGCCCCCCCCCCCTTGGATACACGCCTGCATACCAGTCTGAAAAATCACAGAAAAACAATATAAAAAACTACTTTTATTTTATAACTACAAGTAATATAAATATGTACACATGACAATCAAAACATTAAGTGGCAAAATTAAAAAGAGAATTTCCTTGCAATTTTCCATACTCCTCTATATATACATTATATGATGTTGAACTATTATTTTTGTTTGTTACTATTTATTCTCTCTTTTTTGTTTCTAATTTAAAAAATTTATGGTGGTCTATAATTTTTTATACTTTCATATACATTTTTAAGTAATAGATTTCTATTGATGGGAAAGTTGGCTCAGTCCCAAACTGGTGGATTTTAAACGTGTAATCATTTAGTTTGAATCCAACTAAAACAACTTTTTAAAATTTAATGAATAAATATTTGAAAAAAAACTATTAACATCAATTGTCATCCACTACAGGTTAAAAAAATTATTTGAACTTTATTGGATAAATAAAAGATGTATTTTATCAATGATTAATTATTTGTACAGCATATATACAAAGAGAATGTAAGCTAATAGAAGGAATTGAAAAACATTCAATATATGCTCTTTAATTGATATAATAAATTCGAAAAAAGCTTTAACAACTAAATATATAAAAGCAATTATACAAATATAGATCACAGGTAGCATAATTAACAATCACAAACCCATAGATACAAATTTAAAAACAGTTGCAAAACTTAGCGTATGCTAACACAGCATCATCAGAAGCTTAGAGTTGAACTGAGAAACAAGCATAATATCCAAACAAAAGAATTTCTTGAGTGCCACCCACTTCTCTTGAATAGAACTACCAACCTTTAAATTACAAATCTATACTACACTCTTATATCTATCACATTTAATTTTAAATGCTAACAATAGCTTCATGTACTTGGTTATAACGAGGAAAACTCTAATCAAGCCTTTATAAAGGAACAAATAAATTACAAAGTGATTTTTTATAAAAAGATTTTATGCTTTCTTTTCAGTTCAGTTGGAATATGATTATGTTAACTGTGTTAGTGAAATATGTAAAAAGACATTGCACTAGTTTTAACTTTGTAACTAAGGGTTTGTACTTCTAAACTAAAAGTAACCAGTTAATTACAAAAAGATATATCTAATAATATTTGTACCTTATTTATAAAAGTGATAGATTGAGCAAATTTTTATCTTAATAATCAGTAAGATAAGTCTTATTTTTATCTGTAAATCAGTAGCTTCATAATCATTATTAAAAGAGGACCAGGCAATTTATAAAGCAGTTTATTGCTACTGAAAAATAACACAAGTAAGTTGTTACTTATTTTGGACATACCTGAAAGGTTAGATTTGTTCAATTGTCGGTTCTTTAAAGTCACTAAATCATAAAGTAATTATTCACAGAAAAATAAGAAAATATTACATGGTTTTCCTACATATTTATTTCCAATTGTTTAGACTCTCAATTTACTTACACCTATTTAACTGGAATAAAAGAACACTGGTTGCCAATCACATGGCAAAAATGTATTCGCGGTTACACAGATAATTCAGAGAACTCTTATTGCACAGAGGTAGCACCAAAACAGCACTTAAATTTGTATTGAGTTGTTATATGGCATTGGATTGCTGTAGTAATAGTGTCTGGATAATAAATAATTACATATAAAGTTAGCTGATTATGGATGTAGGCTTGGTGTATGTGACTTGTGGCAGGAAGGTTGAGGTGTAATTCAAAGTTAATTTTATCCTTAACAACAGCAAAAGTATATTAGAAAAGATTTCACACAAACCTCCAATCTTGACTAATTATGAAAGAACTCTCAATAAATCTAAACATTTTCTATTTATAATACAAAATAGGAGTACTGTTTTTAAAAAAAATGTGTAGCGAGTTATTTTATTCATTCAATTTAAAAACTATATACTGTAAAATATAGCTTATGAAATATTGTTATAAGTTACAAATTTATATAAAAATAAAGTCCATTTAGGAAAATGTGTCAGTAAAGATAAAGTTCTTAACGGTTCATTTTTAAAATGTTCAATCAGCTTACTAATGGTTGACTGCAAAAGTTTATGACCACAATCTGATAGCATATTTGGATCTAGTTCTAATATTAAAATGAGAGGCTGTATGTGATGAGGATAAAGTAATTTGAAGTCCTGGGCCTCCAAATCACAAGATTCCCTCACTTTAAGGAGAAAATTACTCACTAATGATAAACATGAAGTAAAATGCTTCGTATACAACATCATTTGAAAAATAAACTGATTTAAAATGCTTGTTGTGATGAAGAATATATTTCTTGATAAGGAACACCACTTTATCAATCTAACAATTCTTTGTTGTTTCCAAGCATTTTCATTTACAGTTTTAGTATTTAAAATGTCTTCAGTTATAGAAACGATATCATCTTCAATACATCTAGGTAGTTTATTTATATAAATTTCAATCAGTTTCAATTGGAATGATTCATCAATATCTGGAAATAATAAAAACTATTAATCTGTTTCTATAATTACCATTAAAAATATTCTTAAAATTTACTGGTAATTGACAATACATTACCACAATCCTTTAAAATTATTTAATCAAAAAAATGTATAATTACTTTTAAAAACATTTACAAAAAAAATTGCTCTGACAAAAATTGTAATAATTTCATCCTTTAAAAAATATTTAAGGAACTAAAGAAATCCTGACCCTATCAAAAAAGGGTGTTATTTTTAGTAGTGAATCTGGATCTTTTATTTATAAAGTGCAAGACCTTTTCCAGTAATGGAATTAAGCCAAGAGAAACATTTTAAGATCTAGTCCTTTTCTGAACTCATAAATGACGAAACAAAAAGCTTTAATAGTGCTTTGGAGGTGTTTTTGCTAAAAACTTCCTACCACTATTATTAAACCAACTGTGGACTGGCCATTCCCTCATTCCTCCTACTAAATATGTACAAAATAATTAATTATCATAGAATTATTGGATGGATATAACTATGTATTACTTTCCACCATTTCCAGCCCATAGAACTCCTTTTTAGCTTGACTGGATGGACAACAGTAAAGTACTCATAAGCACTATAAACAATCGCTGACTAAATGTTGTAATGACTAGTCAACCAACGAGCACGCCTGATAGGCAGAGCAATTTGACAATAGTGTCTTAGATCAGAGTTTGTCAAGCTCTAAACCATTCATTACTCCCAAAGCACAATGATTCTGATAAGTCAAAAACTATATATATATATATAAATATCGCAATATGTATTCTTGTGTATTAATAAAGAATTAAGTCAAAATACAAATACAAGAATTATAATTGAATTTACAATTCAAGCTTTTCGTTGGCTAACAATACCAACATCATCAGGAATATTAAACAATTCATTGTTAATATTCCTGATGGTGTTGGTACTGTTAGCCAATGAAAAGCTTTGAATTGTAAATTCAATTATAATTCTTATATTTGTATTTTGACTTAGTTCTTTATATATATATATTTCAAAAATACCTAAGGTTATTCAAATACAAGAATTATTTATTAATTTTTATTCCAAGCTTTTCGTTGATAAACATTAGCAACATCATCAGGAATAAATAATACAATAATGCAAGATATAAAACATATGTTAAATTAGAAATAGTTTGTTGCCATTATAGACATTGAATATAGTATCAAATTTAGAATGTATTTGTTCATTTATTAATTTGTTATTATTACTGTATTTATATATTTCGATTGATTCATATATGTTCATTCTTAATCCTTTATTAATTTCTTTAGAGAAATAAATATATTACTAGTATATATAAGGAATAATTTCCTTATATATATTAAGCTTATATATATAGTAAAATTAGGTGTTAGTTGTGTTGTTTGACAAGATTTCGTTGAGGGACAGCAAGTCCAAGTAGGCCCTTAGTTAGGGACCCTTCTTAACCTTCGAGAGTGCGCATGCAGAGTTTTTCTCCGCACAAATCATTATTTATTAAGATGTCTTTCTAGTTGTCAGAAGTTTATTTCCGGCTCGTTACTCCACAACCTGCATTCTAGGTTATGGCCCACCTATTTTTGTTGAATTTCCTCGTAGCTTTAGTGTGAATTTAATCTTTGTGACTCGCAGACACACTGTGGAGGTTTCGTCCGTAAGCTCCGTTTTGTGTAAGTTATTTGTGCGGTGTTCCTCGTGCGGCTATTTACATTACAAAAGACTTTGTGGAATTAAATTGTTACTGTTTTTAATGTTATTATTATTTTAGTATTTTTTTTAGTATTTAAGTTTCTCATTTTACTGTTGTTCCATTTGAAGAGGAGGGAATTCGTAAAATGCTATATCATCTTGAAAAAAAGAAAATCAATAAATACTTCCGGAAATTTTGTTAGACAGCTCTTTGATGATTCTCATGAAAACGAGTCTCTTTGCCAGATGATGAACCTGACAAAGAAATCAATTAAATTATAAATAAAACAAAAGACATAATAGGTGAATCTGAAAATGATCAATTTGTTGGAATGTTGTCAGACTTTGACGTTATAGAGAAAATCTCGCTAAAAATCTGCCAGGAAGCTGTTGCAGTGCCGTTTTACAATGGAAAAGAACCTTTTTTTTAGTAAAAAAAGGAAAAATGCTCTGGTATACTGAACCAGGAGGGCAAGGGAGATCATCAAAAATAAAAAACATAATTCTCATGAGAGTGGGTCATGTTCATGCTACACTAGTGGTGACTAGTAAGCTTAGAAATGAACCATTATGAATTTTTTTCAATAAATACTGTAAGAATCTGCTAGAAGCTAATGTTTTATAAAGCCAATATTTTTTTCATCCACTAATTTTTAGGGTTATATATTTGAATAAAAATATTCCTTATTCTCACTAAATATTATAATTAAATTTATATTCTTATATGCAGGACCTACCATCACGATAAATATTTTTTATGGTTAGACGTTGAATTACTTTATTACACAAAAATAACCCACAAACACCAATCCCATAATGAAAACAGTGGTCCAGTATACATTGCTTACACATTTTAACAATTCAAAATATTTTTAGTAATACGTTTGGAAAATTAAAATTATACAATATTGATGTCTGAAATTATTTACAATGCATTTATATAGTATTTAATTGTGAAGTCACGCAAATATAAAATCGTAAACCGTTAAAATGTATTTGTGTGGAGTAAACCTCTGCAAGCCCCTTCTCGCGTTTGAAACTCTATGCACCCTCTTGAAGGTTAATAAGAGCAGCTATCCCAAACTTCCTCATACAGGAAGGTAAATACAGTATCTAAAACTAGGTTTTAAATAGCTTTTTCAAAATACAGTAAAATAGTTATAAACAACACAGAAAAGATTATTTACTTACAAGAACTATTCCAAAAACGCACGAGAAAAATATATGCATTGTCTGTTTTCAAGTTATTAAGAAAAAAATCAACACATTTTTCTAACATATTTGTTGCCCTTGGATGATATTTTACATTTTGAAAAATGTTCTCAATTAGGAGGGAAAATTCCAAAGAATTGTTATTGTAATAATTCATGATCTTTTCATTAAAGAAACCAAGCAGTATATCCAATAATTCTGAAGTATTCAATATACTTTTACAGCAACAAACCTGTCCACAAACTTGTCTCAGCAATGATATCTATAAAAAAAAAAAAACTAATTATAGTAAATATATACATATAAATATTACATAGAAGTGAAAAAAAGGAGAAATATACTTGAAAATACAAATTTAAATATAAATGTAACCATGTTATGAGAACATGATTACATGTTATACAAATTTTGTAGTTTATTGGAAGAACTGATTTAATTAATGCTAAAAGTTTTTTATCTTTGGAAAAAAGACAATTATTTTGTGAAATTTGAAATGTTATATTTTTTCTTAATAATTTTGCATGATAAATAGTAAAAATAAATTATGGCAGAATGAAGTTGCAAACACAATTATCAAATATTATACTTGACCCCCCTCCAACAACCTTAGTAAACAGTGAACCCTAACATCACTTCCCAACTTGTTGCCTTTTCAGAACTGGTTTTTAACCAACTTCAAAAAGTAAGGAGGTTCTGTATTTGATGTTTTTTTTAGAATATTTGTTCCACGATAATTTTGGAAGTATTGAAACGATCAAAGTGATTTTGGTTACAAATGAAAGGGAGAATCCTCCCAGTGGTCCCACTATAGTTACATCCTAATCGAACTGATTGGGAGACAATTATACGCTATTTTAAATAGAAACAAAATTTTTTAGTGAAATTTTTTTAAATAAGGATTATGAATTATAAAATAACTAATAAGTAAAAGAAACATTTACAACATTAATTTGTGTGGTATTTTACAACACAAAATAATATTTAAAAACTAGTGTAACACAAATAGATTTTTTTATTTCTCGCTTAAGGAAGTCATTAGTACTAGCAACATCAGATTCTAATGAACGAATTTTCCTCATGAAAGCGACTTTTTTTCCCATGATTAACTATAGTGAAACATAATCTTCTAGGAAAACATAAATTGCATGTTTGATATTTTAGGTATATGGGATGATAATTGATCTTTGTTCTTGGAAAAGACCATCAGATTTTGTCTGATAAAAATACGTGATTGCTTTTTTTTGTTCAGATATACAGATTGTCACGTTCAGTATAGTCAATATGAAGTGGGACACTGACTTCAAACTTTTGTGGGTAACAAGCTTATGATCTTGCTATAAAAACAAATTATACAAAGAAAACTTGCTTTTCATTTAATAATACTTACATTTACCTGATAACTATTCTGGGGTAAAAAGTCATAAAACAATGTTTTTGTGATGGTTTGAAATATGAATATATTTCAATAAACAAATTTTTGAACACCAAAAATGATGTATGTATGTTATGGAAGCCTAAACCGCTGAACATAAGTTAATGAAATTTGGAGGGTTTGTTTAACATATTCATAGGATGGTTCCTGTAAAGTTTGGTGTGGATCCATTCACAGGGCTCTGCCCCAGAGGCTTAGGATGGTTCAAAAACAAATGTATGTGTCTATGGCGCCTAAACCGCTGAAAAGAAGTTAATGAAATTTGGAGAGAATTTGTTAACATATCCCCAGGACAATTCATGTGAAGATTAGTGCAGATCCATTCACAATGCTCCACCACAGAGGCTTAAGATGATTCAAAAACCAATGTATGTATCTTGTGGACGCTTAAACTGCTGAACTTTTAGAAGTTTATGAAATTTAGTGGGATTATTTGACATATTCCCAGGATGGTTCGTTTGAGGTTAAGTGTAGGTTCATTAACAGGACTCCGTCCCAGAGGCTTAAAAACCGATGTATATATGTATGTGTGTATCTTACGAACGTCTAAACAGCTGACCGGAAGTTAATGAAATTTGGAGAAATTTATTAACATATTCCCAGGATGATTTGTGTGAAGTTAAGTGCAGATCCATCCACAGGGCTCTGCCCTAGAGGCTTACGATAGTTCACAAACTGATTTATATATCTTATGAACACCTAAACTGCTGAACAGAAGTTTATGAAATTAGAAGGATTGTTTGACATATTGCCAGGATGGTTCTTTTGAGGTTTGGAGTAGATCCATTAACAGGGGGCTCCGCCCTAGAGGCTTAGGATGGTTCAAAAATCGATGTATATATATATATATATATATATATATATATATATATATATATATTGTTTCCATGAGCATATGAGTGATTATAGTTTATATAAGTCTGTCAGGGGAAAAGAGATAAGGCTATTAAGAAAGAAAGAAAAAATGGATTTATCTGATGTTGAGGTTAGGGGATTCTCTGGACTTGGTATACCACTGGTATGATAGTTCCCACCATCTCAGTTCTGAGGGATTGCAATCAGGGGGGAGTGATTTAATTATTTTTGTGGTATAGCAGTCATCAAAAGTTGTGATGTTGTGACTCGCAGCATGTTGAGCTGTTGGTCTATCCATATTCATAATTTTAACATCATGTCTGTGGCCATTCATTCCTCATGGCTCCTTCCCATGCAATAGACCTAGATGCAAGACGTGTACAATACACCCCTCAGCAAATAGTTTCAACAGCCAAACAACAAAAATGGTCTTCAAAATACAGGGTCATCATAATTGTACATCGAAAAATGTCATATACCAGCTACAATGTAAACTTTGCTCAGCACAGTACATAGGCCTGACCACGGATGGTCTGAATATCAGAATGAATGGCCACAGACATGATGTTAAAATTATGAACATGGATAGACCAACAGCTCAACATGCTGCGAGTCACAACATCACAACTTTTGATGACTGCTATACCATAAAAATAATTAAATCACTCCCCCCTGATTGCAATCCCTCAGAACTGAGAAGGTGGGAACTATCTACCAGTGGTATACCAAGTCCAGAGAATCCCCTAACCTCAACATCAGATAAATCCATTTTTTTTTTCCTAATAGCCTTATCTCTTTTCCCCTGGCAGACTTATATAAACTATAATCACTCATATGCTCATGGAAACAATATATATATATATATATATATATATATATATATATATATATATATATATATATATATATATCTTTAATCTGTGCATCTGTGACATCTGATTTCTACTCTACACAATCTGTGATTACAACTTATATTTATTTTATTTCATTCTCTCATATTTCTTTTTGTGTTTTCTCTTCGATTGACAAAGACCATTGTGTGGTTGAAATATATCATTGTTTAAGTGCTTTTATGTGTTTCTATTTCAAGACTATATATATATATATGAAATTAATATATTACTATTGTAAGTAATTTTATCCACCATTAAGTGCAATGATTTTAACTTGAGTGATGAGGCGCCTTTCGGTCACATGACCATTGTCGAATCACTGATTATTTTTTCTTAATTTTTCTGGTGCGGATGTTCGGTCCGTCGTGTTGGTAATTGTTGACGTCATATACGTTTCCTCTTGAGTCTTGTGTATTATGTTTTTGAATAGTATGTCTTCTGTATATGTTGTTTGTAGATTCATTAAATTGTTGTGTATGTTTTTATAAATGTGGTATTTTTCTAGTGAGTTTAGTTCTATTGGGTTATTATTTGTTTCAAGTATGGTTAGGTTATTTTCGTAATTTGTTATTTCATGTTTATGTGATATTAGGTGTGCTGCAACATTTGATACTTTTGAATTTTTGTTTTTGAATGCTCTATAATGTTCTTCAAATCTTATTTTAAATGATCTGGTTGTTTTCCCTATGTAAAATGCGTTACAGTTCTTACATGTAATTTTGTAAATTCCTGATAGGTTATGTTTTTCTGAATTTGTTTTGTGGTTTGTGTTATTAAGATATTTTATTATTTTGTTGTTTGGTTTGTATGTTGGAGTGTAGTATTCTTTGTTGGTTATTGTTATTTTTTCTATTTTGTTATTGGTGTATTTATATTTTAGGTAGATTTTTTTATTTTTAATATTTTTGTGTTCCGGTTGTAGTGTTGTGTTGAGGTTAGGTTTTTTTGTGAATTTATTGTATACATTTTTTATAAGGTGTTTGTTGTATCCATTTTCTATTGCTATTTTTGTAATGTTATCGAATTCTTCATTTAATTTTTGTTTGTTATCCTGTGTGTATTTTATTGCTTAATTTATCATGTTACTGTAAGTGTTAATTTTGTGTGTCCAGGGGTGGTTAGATTTGTAGTGTATTGTGGTGTTGGAAGTAGGTTTCCTGTATACTGTAGTTTCTATTTTATTATCATTTATATTTAAAGTGATGTCGAGATAGTTGATTGTTCTATTTGTTTCTGTTTCAACGGTGAATTTTATGTTTTCGTTGTATGTATTTAGTTTGTTTAATATTATGATGTGTTCGTTGTGAATGGTAGGTTGGTATATTACAAGTATATCGTCTACATACCTTGTCCATAGTGAAATATTGTATGTGTTTAGTATAAGTTTAATTATTATTTGTTCAAAGTGTTGTAAATATATTTCTGACATGACAGATGATATGGGTGATCCCATGGGGAGTCCAGTTGTTTGTTTATAGTATTTATTGTTGAATTGGAAGTACTTTTGGTTACATATGTGTTTGGTTAGCGTAATGATACTATCTATTGTGTTTCTTTTTTCGTTATTGTGTATTAGTTTGTTTTTTATTATTTCTATGGTTTCTTCTATTGGGATGCTAGGGTACATGTTAGTTATGTCATAACTTATTATTTTTGTGTTGCTGTTTGTTTTTATGGTTTTTATTTCATTAATTAATTCGTAACCATTTTTTATATTGTATGTGTTGTTGATATGTATTTTAGATCTTATTATTTTGTCTAGTATTTTTGCGATTATGTAAGATGGTGCTGTTGTGAAATTTGTTAGTGGTCTAAATGGTGTGTCGGGTTTGTGGATTTTAGGTATGCCCGATAATATTGGTGCACATGGTTTAAATGGGTATAGTCTTGTGTGGTAATTTAATTTATTGTTATAGTTTAGGGTATTTCGGTGAGTGACTATTAAGTTTTTTATTGTAATAAGGTATTTGCTAGTTGGGTCTGGGATTTGTTCGTATTTATTTTCTTTTATGTAGTTAGTCATTGAATCGATGTATTTGGTATTTTCTATTATTACTGGTGTATTTGTTTTATCGGATTTTAATATTAAGTAGTCGTTGTTTTCTAGTTTTTCTCTGAGTTTTATAATTTCATTTTTGTTTATATATTGTTCTGTTTTTTGTTTTTTTCCGTTTTTATTAGGTTAATTTTATTATTAATATTGTTTCTTATGTGTTCAGTATTTTGGTGGGTAATTTTGTGGATGTTAGATTCTGTGTCAACTATTAGGTTTTTTATTATTTGTTTTTTGTTGAAATTAGGTAGGTTATATTTGAAGGAATTTGTTATTATTATTTTTTCTTTTTCAGTAAACTGTGTTTTAGTTAAGTTTATGAATTTATTGTTGTTAGAGGTGTGGATTGGTTTTAGGCTATTTTTTAGGTTATGTTGTTGTTTTGATGTGTGGATTGGTTCTAGGCTATTTTTCATGTTATGTTGTTGTTTTGATAAATTTTCGATTTTTCTGTTTTGTCTGTATTACTTACAATAGTAATATATTAACTTCATAAAGTCAGTGCAACGGAAAAACAATGGATAACGTAAAATATCAAGAATATATATATATTTCATTTTTTATTGGTAGTTTCAGCATTCGATATAAGAGTGAGTTGTAATCAGCCATTTTATGATTTGGAGGATGGTTAGAGTAGTTTGTATTGTGTAGGTTTCCTAAAAATTGAGTATTCAATGTTATTCATATTTCTTGTTATTGTTAGGTCTAGATAGTTTATTTTATTGTTTATTTCTTCTTCCATGGTGAATTTTATGTTAGGGTGTAAGTTGTTGATTTCTTTTAGAATATTATTATTTATTGCTTTATTCTGGGAGATTTATAATCCATCGTCAACATATCGTATCCAATGTCCGTTGGGGGGGGGGCCATGTGTTTTTACAGTTTGTGCGATTATTTCGTCAAGGTTTTTAAGGTAAATTTCTGATATTACACTTGAGAAGGATGATCCCATTGCTAACCCATTTATTTGTTTATATATCTTATTATTAAATGTTAAGTATATTTGGTTTAGTATGATCTTTAGGCATTTTTTAATTGGTTTGCGTATTTGGGCTTGGTTCTAAGATTATTAATTTGTTTTTTATTATTTGGATGGTTTTGTTTATTGGTATATTAGTGTACATGTTTGTGATATCAAATGATATAAATTATATATATATATATACATACAGTCGGCGCTGTTTATTGTGATCACGGTTAATGTTATCATTCGGTTATTGTAATAGTTTCATTGAAAAACAAATACAGACGTATATTAATACATTGTGATTAGGTTGTATTATATATATATATTTATAATCAAGAGCTCTTTAATGAGGCAGAGGTCTTCAAAGCAGTCATTTGACTGTTGCAGGCTCGTGAAATCACTTTTTCATCATTTTTCTGATTTTAATACCCATTGCAGATGCCTTTTTGCACACAACTTTTCAATTTTGTTCCCATTCCTAACAGTGCTTTTACCTACTTTGAACTGAAGCTCAATTTTCATGTCAACTTCCTTAATCAAGTCATTTTAAAGCTAGAATTGTGTTCTATTAATAAAAAATGATTTTTTTCACATATTTGAGGGAGACACATGGCAGTTACAGTGGTAGGGGGTGCTAGTTATGGAACTATTATTTTCCATTAGTAAGTTCATTAAACTTTAATTATTTTCTGTTTAAACCAAAGTTGGCCTGAACTAATTAGAAGGCCAAACGTTTTGGAATTTTAGCTAACATAAAAACCCTAAACCCAATATAAATTATAATTTACAGTGATTTATGAATGTAAAGTAAAAAAATATATAAAAGACAAAAAGACAACAATATTTAGTATGATATGGTACAGAACAACTTACATCAGGAGGAATTTTCTCCAATTCCTTTAGGACATTATTACAAAAGGTATCAACATCACCAGAATGCGTAGATTCTGTATCACAATATTGAGAATAATTCATCTTTCTACAACAAAAAATTATTTTTACAATTAAAAACTAATAAATAAAATCTTCTAAACCACTGATTATACAGTAAAATATAATAACCAAGTACATCTTAATTTAAATCTTCATACTATGTTATAAGTAAATTTCAAAGAACTTCTTACCTTTCCACTCAACCAAAGCAAAAACTCAAACACATCTGATTATTTCAGTCTTAATCAAATTGTATACTTCGTTTATACAGTAGAACTCCAATTATACGAATAAATTGCTACTGGAGTCCATTCAGATAGTTGGATTTTTTTCAAAAAAAGGGATCAATTTAAATTAACTACAGTATGTATGTTGCAAATTGGAGAAAAAACTATTTATTTTTACATTTTTTTCAAGCTTCTGTGATATCTTAACTTTTCCACAAAGAACCAGACCCGAAATTTGTTTCCCATAAAATGTTATTGCAAAAACCACTTAAAAATGACCTGTTAAAGATATAATACAAATAAGAGACGTATACAAAACTTGGAAATTATTTATTTATTAACTCAGAAGCATTTCAATGACAAAGTTGTCGTCAACATCATCAGTGAGTGTTGCTACTACAAACTTCAACACACAACAGTTGTATATTAGCGACTGTAGTAGCAACACTCATTGATGATGATAGCCTTTTCATTGAAACGCGCCTGAGTTAATAAGTGACTTAATTTGTGAGTTTTGTGTACGATTTTTATTTGTAATAACATAGCCTCATAACCTAAACCCAAAGAATAGTTGTACGTCATAGACATTTAATTGCTAGCTTTTTCAGAAAATCATAAGAGTATACCGACCAGCAAGCACAGAAATTACTAGAGGAGACATAGTAGCTAGGTGGTTGAAGCAAACTTTCGCAGCTGCTCCACCACTCAAGCGATGAGTTACCATAGTTGAGAGCGTCAAATCTCTGACAAAGTTCACCTGCCCAGTAGTAGGCCTATCGGCCAGTAGAGTTGCCTAGTAGAAACCAAATTATTAATAAAATGACATTAGCAGTTTTGAAAAGGTGCATTGGGCAAGATTTGTTTCCTAATAGTTTAGGACAATTTTATGAACAAGATTTTTTAAAGTCATTTTTACCTACTTATAAAATCTGTATGTACAAAGTATTTAAATATAAGGTTACAATGTTATTATAAAGATTTTAATTCAAAGTTACATTAAGAAAAAATTAGACATCTTTTCAAAACAATAACCTTTTTAGAGCAGTACAATGTTCAAAATGTATTTTCAATAAAATGTATTAATGTATATAGCAATTCTATTTTTTTCAAATATTTTTTTGAAAATTGGTTAGCCCAACCTAACTAGCAATTTTTCCGCAGAAAATAAAATTTATAATTTAACCCAACTTAACTTTAGCTTGTTTGTGCAAAAAACAAGCTGAAGTTATATTTGGTCAGGTTTAGTTATTTTAATACCTAGTGAAAGGTAAATACTTACATTTGGGAACTAATTAGACGTCTGCTTCCGCAGAGTAGTTTCTTTTGCCCAAAATTAGAAAATAACCTACATGTAAATGCAAACAAAACTGTATAAAGTAAATATTGCTTTATAAAAGCGACCACTCACCTACATGTAAATGCAAACAAAACTGTATAAAGTAAATATTGCTTTATATAAGCGACCAATCACTATTTTATACTATTGTATAAAACGACATATAGTATATTTTACAACAAATCTGAAGTGTCCAGTTAGGATGTGTTTGGTTATAGAAAAATTGATTTTACTACATGGAACTCACTAGCAGTTGAAATTATCAGAAACTTCATAGTCTTGCAGTCTTTTTCATTGATATTGGTAATCAATATCTTTTTTTACCTGGCCAGGAATAAAAATTAAACATATTTGACTACACATCTAACCTCTCTTTATACCATGGAGGTATTTTTTTTTAAAACACAATGCACTATGTAATACTACATTACAATATAGCTCTAATACAACAACCTTTACAGAATCCCGTTAGCATACAAATTATAGGCCTTAATGTAGTTTTAAAAACATAGCAGCCCTCTTGTGTACTGTAATGGATAATGTAATCAAAGTGGAGCCTGATTTACTTGTGCACCACTCAACTTTTATTACAAAACGTTTTGTTTCTTTATAACCTAATTTATCCAAACCAGAGACTTCGTATTGAAGTGGGTAATATTAGACATCTAATCAACTGTTTTTTTTCGCTTTTGAGAGTAACAGGGTTACTTACAAGAACAGTGTTTATTAGGTTTTTATTTTGGAATAGATTATTGGTGACAGCTGCAATAAATGTACAAATATCACTTAATTCCCTGATCGCTACCAGGTGATAATAGTCTTATGTTAAAAGATTAATAACTACGTGTTTCAACAATATGATCATAACCTAAAAAGTGTATATAGCTTCAATTCTGTTCCAGACAAAATATAAATGTGGTGTCTTCGACTTATTTTACTTTTTTCTACATGCTTTTACGTACTTACAGAGAACTTTACATGCCACGTTAGTAAAATGTCAACTGCTGCAATAACAATCTCACAAATACTTTTTTTAACTAAGGAAGGTAATTGTGAGGATTAATTAGTTTTTACAAACAACGAATTGCACTTCACTTTTAAAAACTAAAACAAATTAGATTTAATATAGCTATATCTGTTATCTTAATTATACTCTCAAATTAAATAACTCTGAAACTACTTAACCACTAAAACTAAGATAACTTCAAATTCTGTACATTTACTCAATTTAAAAGTAAAATTTTAATTCCGACAGGGCGGAAGATAATTTCCTGTACCCTAGACGTAGAACAAATATTATCACATCACAGTACTGTCAAGTCTCTGTAATCTAGACACTACAAAGACTTTGGGCCTAGAATAAAATCCACTATGTACTAGCTCTGCACAAAAAAATCTAATTACCAATAGATTTTCTGTACATAAGCTACGTTTAATATGCTATGGTTATGCCTTTCACTTGAGTTAAACCGCATTATATTTATAAACCTAAACGAACACAAATTAAAAATTTTCTCTACAATGCTATTTGAAGACACAGAGGGACCGAAAAAATCAACTGAACCTTTAACTAACATTATAATTTGTTTCAGTATTTATAGTGAAATTACTTCAGTTTGAAGAAATATAACTTTCTTTTAAAATCTCCTCATCATCAGTTTAATAATGATAAGTGTACGGATGGACACGCTAAATATAGAAATAATCTAAATCATTAGGATAAAAACCATTACAACTTTACAATTAGAGGATTACAAAGTAATCATCCCTTGGTAAAATTATGCATATAGTAATTTATTTCATTTTATGAAAGTCTTCAAAATAATCAACACACATTTCTACTTCGCTTTTACTACATTATGAGCATATTGAGGATGTTTTTTTACGCCCGTCTCCAGCACATTTTCTGTGTAATTTCTTTCGTTGTTCAGAAACTTTAACAATTGCAATAGCAGTTGTAGGCATTCCCCATTCTATCATCGGTCATTAATAGGTATTAAGATCCATTTGAACAATTGTATGGCACAGTTATAAGTCGTCATGTGGCAAAATTTTATCACTGTGTAGAACTTTATAATTCAACATATTATTGCTGCAAATAAATTGTTTAAATCCGGCCTCTACTGGAACAAAACAATCTAATACCTCTCTCCTATACCTAATCGTTCTAACTCCAATACATATTAATTACTTAACAATAGTTTATGACTATCGGAACTTTAAATTGTTGCTACTACAAACTTCAACTCACAACAGTTGTATGTTGGCGATTTTAGTAGCAACACTCACTGATGATGATGACATTGTCATTGAAACGAGCCTGAGTTAATAAGTGACTAATTTGTGAGTTTTTTGTACGTTTTTTTATTTGTAATATCATAGCCTCATAAGCTAAGCCCAAAGAATAATTGTACGTCATAAACATTTTATCGCTGGCTTTTTCAGAAAATCATAAGAGTATACCGAACAGCGAGCACAGAAATAACTAGAGAAGGCATAGTAGCTAGGTGGTTGAATCAAACTTTCGCAGCTGCGATGAGTCACCCTAGTTGAGAGCGTCAAATCTCTGTCTGACAAGGTTCACTTGCCCTGTAGTAGGCCTATCAGCCGGTAGAGTTGCCCAGTAGAAACAAAATTATTAATAAAATGACATTAACAGTTTTGAAAAGGTGCATTGGGCAAGATTTGTTTCCTAATAGCTTAGGACAATATTATGAACAAGATTTTTTCAAGTCTTTTTTACCTACATATAAAATCTGTATGTATAAAGTATTTAAATGTAAAGTTACAAGATATAACAAGATATATATAATTTTGAATGAACGCAACATTTTCCAATACATTATTATATAGCTGTAATACAACATATGAAGAATGTATCTGGTTAAGATAAAATTCATTATTTAAAAAATGAACGCAAATACAGTAAACTCCCGATTATCCGTGGGCGAATTAACCGGTTTGCGGATTATCTGGGGTCTGCCATTGTTTTACAAATATCCAATTTTTATTCCAATCAGATTCATGTGTTTAAATTTCCAAACGGTGAATTACGGCGTAAATACATATAAGGCTTATTAGAAGTTAAGATAAAGGGAATAGATATGTAAATATGTACTGTAACATTTATAGAATGGGCTATATAATGTTCTTTAAGAATTGAAAAAATAGATTAAATAACTCACACAAAATTTAAAAAAGAAATTCATTAAAAGATTGATTAGATTAAATTGAAACTAAATTTAGGTAAAAGCCTAGAATTGTAAACAAGGTATTTGAACTGTAAAATCCATTAGGAAATTTGTTATATCAAAACCCCTAACACATAAATTAAAACAAGATAATCTAATAATAATTATATTTAAACAAAATTGTAAATATTAGTAACATAGGGCATAAGTAATTACTTGAAGGAGAAAGTGAAAAACGATTGTAAACAATGAGAGGTTATGTTCTATGAATTCAGCTCAAAACACACACAATTCGGAATTATTACAAAAGTAAAACGCAAAGACACTTCACACACAAATAATAATAATTAAATAAACACTGGAAGGTTTGTTAAGGATCGGAAAATTGAAACAGTAAATTTCAACCAAAGTTTAACCAAATTAAAACGCCATTGTAAACAATCGCGTTATTGCATCAGCTGTAAAAACAGAGGTGAAAGCAAGAAGTAGGTCAAGTGTGCAGTCGACTATAGTGAGAAGAAATTGAACTAAATTATAGCAACATGTGTTTTAGAAGAAGGAGAAGCCGCCATATTTTTTTATTTTTTAAAAATGTAAGGACGCGTGAGTTTTAGATATAGCGTGGGGACGCTACGAGATGGGACCTGCCATGACCAGTCAAAATTCCTTTTGAAGAAAGCCGTCAAAATTATACAGATTTGTGAAGAAACTTGGCAATTTTAAATAAGGATAAGAGAATTTAAAGATAAAGTACAGTGGTAATATAATTTGAAGGAACTAAAACGAATTTAAGTGTGTAAAAAGTGAAATTTGAAGAGAACGGAATCTTACGTAAGCTACCTGCAGAATTTCGGTATTTGATAAGTTAAGTATATTAGCGTTATAAAAATAAACTTTAGTGGACCTTTAAGATAATAGGGAAGTTTAAAATTGTACATTAGAATATCTTGGAATTAATTAATAGATAGTAGTAAGAATCATCATCCAGTTCAAATAGTTTCGCCTTTTTGCTTATTCCAAATTAAAGTTTTTCCATCAGAAAAATATTTATTAAAACTAATTTCCAAATTTATTATTGTTTTTCAAAATTTATTTAATTAACAAAAGAATTAAAAATATAGCCCATGCCTATAAACCCCGAGATACTAAGAGATCTTAAAAATAGCCTAGGGTATAAAAATTTGTAACTAAAAATCAAAGAAAGTGAGTTTAGTATATTGTGTTAAAATTTGTTAAGTTTATTTTTGTTCTGTGTATTGTTTAAATGTTGAAATAAAAATTGTTATAATAAAGAATTATGAATTGTTCCTGAGTAGTTTTTTTGTTTTGTTTTAAATAGAAATTAAATATCATAATTCAAATAAATATTAAATAGAAAAACCCTTTGTTGGATGTGTCGGAAATTATGTTATAATTTGCGCAACAACGTGGGAGCTCGATAAAATAAGAGATAAAACTTATTTAGAGAGATTTTGAAACAAAATTAATTTAGAACTTTTTATATGAAAAACATTTGAACTGGAAATAGATTTAGAAAAAATTGTGTAAAATTAAACACTGAGTTGAATAGAGTCAAGGCTAGGTTTAGTAGTTTATAGTATATATATAAATTGTTTAATTTTGTAAAATAAGTTTACTAATAGCTTAAAAAAAGAAAAAAATATGTCTGATGAAAGAGAATTGTACAATTTGCGGGGAGATAAAGCTTAAAAAACAGGAAAGAGGGACAAGTTTGGAAGTGCAAGAAATAGTAATGGAAGGCACAGATATGCCAATAGGAAACATTGAGGTAGAGGAAGATAGTGGACTACCACCTATGCAAACCCAACAGGAACGGGGAAATATTGAGAATGTAGATTTAAGGGATATGATGAGGACTTTAATGGAAATGACAGTAAGCATAAATAAAGGGAGAGAGGATATAAATAGATAATTAGATAAGATAGACGAAATAAAAGAGAATATAAACGAAGTAAAAGGAGAGATAAAGGAGGAAATAAGGGATTTAAACAAAAAATTAGAGGAAAATAGAGACGAAATAAGAGAGATGAAGGAGGATCTAAAAGTAATAAAAGATGAAATACGGGAGGAAAATAGGAAAATGATAGAGGATATGAGGCGACAGTGGAGGACAGAGAATAATACTGTAATAGAGGATGTGAGAAGAGACATAGAGGAGAAAGATAGAGAATTAGAGGAGGAGATTAAGGAAAATTTTGAGGAAACAAATGAAATAATAGCTGATGTGATAGAAATTAATAAAAAAGAGATAGAGAAAGTAGAAAATATAACAAAGCAAAACAGGGAAGAGTTAAGAGTTTCAAATAGGGAGATAGGGAAAGTGGAGAAGAACACAGATGAGTTAGGAGAGTTAAAATTAAAGGTGATAGGAGAAAGAGAGATAACAGATGAGCGTTTTAGGAAAGTTGAAGATGTAAGGGAGAAAATATTGGGAGAGCAGGGAAGGTTGAGAAATAAAATAGGAAAAATAGAGATATGGCCAATAAAAAATTTAACCATTCAAGCCGCAACAACTAAGAAGATTGAAAAGATTAATAAAATGAAAATGGTAATAGGAGAAATAGGAGGAGTTAAATATCCGTCTCAAGGCTTAGTGGTACAAGGCTTATTGAGAAAATTTATCAGAGATACGGATATGTTAATGAATGTGGAGGCACAACTCGAGTTTGGAAAATGGGAGATGGAATTTAAATATGAGAATAACAGAGAAAATAGAACTTATGAAGCAGATGAGAGATACAATGGAGATGTAAACGGTGTTAAGGCAAGGACAGGCGTGGGGACAAGAAAAGAGCATGGTGCCCACAGTCAGTCGGAAAACTAAGACAATAAGAAACCCAGGAATAGAAATTAAATAGAGAAAACAAGTTTACAGGCATTAATAGACACAGGCAATAATAAAACATGTATCCAGGAGAACTGGATATTGGAAAATAAAAATAAAATAGGAAGGGAGATATTAAATATAGGTAAAGGAAGCAATATGAATAAACTCTAGGTGACTATGTGTATAAGAAAACGTTAGCAGGAGATAAGTTTTAAGGGATGGTAACTATATCTACGATAATTTATTAGTAACTTCGTCGAATAATGAATAAAGATAAATATGAATCTATGATAATAAATATTGAAGCATCGTTGTAATAAAAATATGGTAATTGTGTATTTAAACTTCGTCGTATTGTAAGGGAGAATCTGCGTTGATAAATAAGTATTAAAACAAAAGTTATATTCGTTGATATAGGGATAGTGTAATCGAAGGAACTATAGATATGATCAAATAGAGGATATGAGATTGCGACCTTTAAAAATATTAGATGTTAAACTTCATACAAAATAAACTGAAATGATATAAGAAAATAATTGAACTGGATGTGAGATTGGAAGGGGAGATAAAATACTAACTTAGAACTGAGAGTTAGATGAAGCTAAAAGCAAAATAAATATGAGATAAATAATAAACAGGAATATAGCAAATACCAAAAGTAAGAAAAATTAAAAATAGATAGCAGAGATAAAATCGGAATGAGTACAAGTGGGACGCACTGCAAAGATAAAAATATGTATATTCTGGATGAGCATAACAATATAAAAAAAGGGGAAATATAATTTGGAAAAAGGGGAATTTTTAATAAAATTAAATATATAAATAACGTCGAGAAATATAACTATAAAGTGATATAAAATAAATGTCTACGTGAATAAGTGAAGGTAAGGTGAATTACCGTCATATATATGTAACAAAGAATATAAATATAATAGAGTTTGAAAAAAAAATAAAAAATAAGAATAATATGAAAGTGGGGTTAAATTTAATATAGTTGTGTTCAGATAGAGTTGATAGATTTATAACTGAAGTGAGGTTGAGGCAAGGTTAAGAAAAATTATTGGTAATTGAAAAAATTTATGATGAATAGTTGGGAGGACGCGAAAAAAGGGATAGTAAATAGAAAAATAAATAACAACATATAAAATTAATGAAATAGTATTATGCGAGTTTTAAACTAGTATAAGCCATGTAAGACAAGTAGTTTGAAGTTTTCAGCTCAGTATTTGATTGTTAAAGAATTAAGATAAAATTGTGTCAGGAATTAAGTATAAATGGACGAAAGTGGACAGATGAATGTATAAATGACTTTTAAATGGACAGTTATAAAAGTAGTAAAGACAATGGACGATAAGTTAGCCAAAGTGTTGAGGTACGTACTCAATAAAAAATGTGTTCAATTAGTTATTAAATAAAATGTACAATTAGGAAATAAATGTTAATTTAAATTTAATTTTAAAAAAATATGTATATTTAATCAAGCTTGTAAAATGTAAAGAATGTGTAATGTAGATAGTAGGAATATTTTTTTTATTTAAATTAAATTAGGGGACATTGTAACATTTATAGAATGGGCTATATAATGTTCTTTAAGAATTGGAAAAATAGATTAGAAATAACTCACACAAAATTTAAAAAAGAAATTCATTAAAAGATTGATTAGATTAAATTGAAACTAAATTTAGGTAAAAGCCTAGAATTGTAAACAAGGTATTTGAACTGTAAAATCCATTAGGAAATTTGTTATATCAAAACCCCTAACACATAAATTAAAACAAGATAATCTAATAATAATTATATTTAAACAAAATTGTAAATATTAGTAACATAGGGCATAAGTAATTACTTGAATGAGAAAGTGAAAAACGATTGTAAACAATGAGAGGTTATGTTCTATGAATTCAGCTCAAAACACACACAATTCGGAATTATTACAAAAGTAAAACGCAAAGACACTTCACACACAAATAATAATAATTAAATAAACACTGGAAGGTTTGTTAAGGATCGGAAAATTGAAACAGTAAGTTTCAACCAAAGTTTAACCAAATTAAAACGCCATTGTAAACAATCGCGTTATTGCATCAGCTGTAAAAACAGAGGTGAAAGCAAGAAGTAGGTCAAGTGTGCAATCGACTATAGTGAGAAGAAATTGAACTAAATTATAGCAACATGTGTTTTAGAAGAAGGAGAAGCCGCCATATATTTTTTATTTTTTAAAAATGTAAGGACGCGTGAGTTTTAGTTATAGCGTGGGGACGCTACGAGATGGGACCTGCCATGACCAGTCAAAATTCCTTTTGAAGAAAGCCGTCAAAATTATACAGATTTGTGAAGAAACTTGGCAATTTTAAATAAGGATAAGAGAATTTAAAGATAAAGTACAGTGGTAATATAATTTGAAGGAACTAAAACGAATTTAAGTGTGTAAAAAGTGAAATTTGAAGAGAACGGAATCTTACGTAAGCGACCTGCAGAATTTCGGTATTTGATAAGTTAAGTATATTAGCGCTATAAAAATAAACTTTAGTGGACCTTTAAGATAATAGGGAAGTTTAAAATTGTACATTAGAATATCTTGGAATTAATTAATAGATAGTAGTAAGAATCATCATCCAGTTCAAATAGTTTCGCCTTTTTGCTTATTCCAAATTAAAGTTTTTCCATCAGAAAAATATTTATTAAAACTAATTTCAAAATTTAATATTGTTTTTCAAAATTTATTTAATTAACAAAAGAATTAAAAATATAGCCCATGCCTATAAACCCCGAGATACTAAGAGATCTTAAAAATAGCCTAGGGTATAAAAATTTGTAACTAAAAATCAAAGAAAGTGAGTTTAGTATATTGTGTTAAAATTTGTTAAGTTTATTTTTGTTCTGTGTATTGTATAAATGTTGAAATAAAAATTGTTATAATAAAGAATTATGAGTTCCTGAGTAGTTTTTTGTTTTGTTTTAAATAGAAATTAAATATCATAATTCAAATAAATATTAAATAGAAAAACCCTTTGTTGGATGTGTCGGAAATTATGTTATAGTACGTACTAATTTTTACATTGAAAGGGAAGCATCCCGACGCGGGCCAGCGAAATAAAAGGGGCGAGCTGTTTACTGTATATAAGAGACAATGGCAAAATGCTTGGACGCCCGAAAACTTAATGTGTATCATAAGATTGTAAACAAATGTCAACTAATCTCAGCTATAAATAGTCTAGGACGTGACATATGCATTATCCATGTCTGTCATATACATTATCGATCTTTATGGATTTGTGACACACGTGAAACAAGTAAACACTGTGCGACAAAATGGCTCTCAAGAAACTTAGATCGCACATTAAAACTAAATCAATGCTCACAAAAAAAGACGAAAGTGACAGATTTTTGTTTGTTAAAAAGTGAAAGTATTATGTGTAAAGGAAATTACATATGTACATACATACTTACTTTTGACATATACTTATGTACGTATTGTAAATAGTTAGACATATAAATGTACATGTTATAATCCGTCAAATACATCGACATTTTAAATTATTTTCTGTATTTATTTTGTTCTCTGAAGATTATTTGTGAATTGCATTACCCGGGGTCATTATTTGTGTAACTTATGGTATAATAATCGATTATGGATCGTTTTGCGTATCCTTTGTTCATAGCGGATTATCCGAGGAATTCGTTATTCGGCGTTGCCGGGTCACCCTATTCCACGGATAATCGGGAGTTTACTGTAATTAAGTTCATACACAAAATAGTCACATACGCCTAAAAATAGATCGACGAATGTGATTGGATAGTAGAAGTCATTCCCTCAATTAGCTATTGCTTAAACCACTAGGAAAATATCTCGTTTGAAAATAACCCAAATTATCTTTTATACGGATTTTTTGTATCCTATATATAAATACTTTGTAGCTTTATATTAATACAGTCGATACAGAATATACTCTTTCAACATAGTGTGGTAATTCGTTAAAAATTACTTGATAGAGGAATATGTTTTTCTTGAATTTTGTAGTCTATTACGGTAGGTGAAGCTTATTAATCATTTAAACAGTATTTTATGATTATCCAAACTTTAAATTTAAAGTTTGGATAGTCATAAAGAATTGTTTAAGCGAATTATATGTTTTTATAGTGAGGCTGTATTTCCAAGAGGATAAACGTAGATTTTAATAATTATTCCTGGTTTGCAACACTAAAAACCACTTGTCTCTTATTTAGAAAATTTTTCTCATAACATATTTCAAAAAAAAACCATGACGTATTATGTGAGGATAGAATGTTACCAGTTTCTTACAGATAACTGGTTTAGAAGTTTGGTTTATATCTGTGATAAATAAATAAGAAAAACCCTTGCTACAAATATTTAAACACCCTTGATGTACATTTTGCCAACACAGTTAGCATCATCAGAAGGTTACAAACATACCTATGTATGTTTGTAACCTTCTGATGATGCTAACTATGTTGGCGAAATGTACATCAAGGGTGTTTAAATATTTGTAGTAAGGGTTATTGCTATTTATTTATCATAATTACGCTACTGTGCTCTGTATAAAATTTTATATCTGTGGTTTATACTTCGTTGACATGACAAATCTGTTGTAAAATAGAACACAATTTTATTATTTGGAAGAATTGTTTTGGAAGAGGGAGAAGTTCTTTACTTCAAAGAAGGAAATATTTCTAATTGTATTAATTGTTTATGTATTAAACAAAATGGATCCTGCTCTTCTGAGAGAAAGAGAATTATTTAAGAAGAAAGCTTTGTCTACACCAACGTAAATAAACTTTTCCCTCAATTTTATTTGCTCTTAGATAAAATATTGGTTATGTTTATTGTATTAGGTTAGGTTATATTTAAAAACTGAAAAAAATTAGGTTTCAGTGATATTGTATGGTGTTGACCTGATAATTGACTTGTAGTTAAATAGTAACTTATAGTACTTATGCCATTATATCAGTATTTTCTAACTTTCTATTCATGTGTTATAAACCAGTTGGGACCAAGAGAAATATTACCGTTGAAACATTGTATTATAATATTGAAGATTACATAAAATAATAGACTTTGTATAGCTTAAAAGTTTGAATAATTAGCTGAAGTAAGACAATATTGAGTATGAGACAATATTGCTCTAAACTATTCAGTATGTTTTCTAGTATACTATACTGTACAAACATTCTTTATACTTGTCAAAGAATGAAAGAAATTTTTTTTTCATTTTTATATATGTTACTGGAAAATACATTTTAAATAAAGTGAATTTGTATAGCACATGCAATAATTATTGTTTATAATTTGAAAATACAAACATAAACTCTATTTG
The DNA here is from genome assembly GCA_036971475.1 of Prosapia bicincta. Taxonomy (NCBI): domain Eukaryota; kingdom Metazoa; phylum Arthropoda; class Insecta; order Hemiptera; family Cercopidae; genus Prosapia; species Prosapia bicincta. Next base: position 159,448,490 of record JBAIZL010000002.1, read on the forward strand.
CTTACATACTTGACACTTAATAAAGTCAATATTTCCTACTAAATCAGAGCACTATATTATACTATACACAACTATACTATATATAAATAAACTGGTATATTAAAGTATAACTGCAGAATATCAGGTTAGGATGTTTTGTAATAAAGACAAAAATAAGTTGAAAATATATTTTTTTACACTTATGTCACATGTCTTTTTAATTACTAGTATTGTAAGTTTTCCACCATGCGAAAAAAACGTTTTTTACAAATGTGGCTAAAGGTGAAATTTAACAATAAGGGTCATTTTTAATAGCTCTACACTTTACTCACATTTGTATCGTACCAATAAAAATCTCTATCTTACTAAAAAAAAAATGCACATCATTCTGTTATGAGTAGGTAGCAAGTGACTGTTAGCTATTAAAGGTTGATGAGCAGTAAAAATCTTGAAAGTAGTGAGGAAATAAACGGTAAATACCTTGATTTAAGAAGTAGATCATACCTTCTTCATAATTGTAATTGAATGGCAATTAGGAATAAAACAATTAAACAATCTATTTTGTTTAGATTTGAAGTCTTTATTTATAACTAGAGTCACATAGTTGATGTTGCATTTCAAGAAGAAATAGAAGTATTTATCATTTAGTACTAAAACACGAAGGGATTTCTTATATCATTTTCAGAGTTTCACTAAACATCTTATATATTTAAACATCTTGAGATTACATTTAATAATGTATACAGCTAATTCATTGGTAAAAGGGAAATATGCTTTTATTAGCCTTGATTATTACTTTAATTGAATAATTTCTTGAGCAACTGTGGCCTAATGTTAATTAAATAAAAAAACCCACTAACCACAATATAACTTTATTTAATCACTTGATGTACATTTCGTTTACCAGGTAACCATCTTCAGAAGTACCGAAAAAAATTAATTTACAACATTACTTATATAGCAAAAACCCCTCCTCTACTACAATAAACTTGACCAATCATGTTCCACTTAGATACGTCCGTCAACAACTAAAAGGGGCGGAGCCTAACAATACATTACTAATGTGACTAAATATTTTTCAAACGTAACAATTTTCTCAATTTTCAAAATCTTATCACCTACTATACATATTTAAACCAATTCAAGGCTACACAAAATTACTTTGTAAACATACAATTTTCCCAATTTACTAATTTTTACTTTTACGCTATTTTATTTAATCAATTAAGGAATACAAAACTGAATTAGGAATAGGCCCTTTGTCACAATTCATTAAATTATTATGTCTACATTTATATATATATATATATATATATATATATATATATATATATATATATATATATAAATAAATACTTTCAAATACATTTAATAAACTTATGTTGTTAACATTTTTCATTAAATTAATATTATTGAAATCTAAACTATGGTTTGTGTCTATTATATGTTCTGCTACAGCAGACTTTTCTGGTCGGAGGTACTTGATATAGGAAATATGTTCTTTAAATCTAGTGACGATTTTTCTCATAGTTGGTCCTATATAAATTTGATCACAATCTTCACAATTTTTAGTTGATATATACCTGATTTTTCTAACATTGGAATCTTATCTTTCGGATTCCCTAACAAACTTCCTAAATTATTTGAACTTTTATACGCGATTGTTATATTAAACTTGTTAAAACTACTGTTCAATCCTCTTGTAATATTCATGTCATACGGTAAACTAATGTATCTTCTATTTCCTTCTTCGGGTAATAAATTTGAGGCATCTTTCAACAGTTTTTGTTTCCGTAATATGTTGTTAATAACATTAATATCAAAATGGTTCCACCGAGCAATATCTTTAACATTTGTTAATTCATTATAAAATCGTTTTTTTTAACGTATTGTTAAGCTCTGCCCCTTTTAGTTGTTGACGGGCGTATCTAAGTGGTACGTGATTGGTCAAGTTTGTTGTAGTAGAGGAGGGGTGGGGAGTTTTTGCTATAGAAGTAACGTTGTAAATTAATTTTGTTCAGTACTTCTGAAGATGGTTACCTGGTAACTGAAATGTACATCAAGTGATTAAATAAAGTTATGTTGTGGTTAGTGGGTTTTTTATTTAATTATTATATTGATTATTACTGTACCTGGGATTTTCAGCTTCATGATAGGCTTGGTTATTGCTACCACTTTAAAACATATTGCTTGTGGCAATAATATATTAATTTAAAATAAAAATTGCAGAATCATCAAATTACTGATCAAGTTTTCTGAAGTATCACTCTCAATGTCAATATCATGTAAGTATTGTACCCTAGAGTTATTGAGGACCCATCTGTAATAACTTGTATTATTATAAAATTCAAGGGGTGTACGGGTAAACACCATTTTTGGCCTTCTTTAGAAATTAGGTCTACTTCAGGTTTGTGATTCTGTACACCTGATGTTATGACCCTTTACTTGGAGTTTTAATGTACCTACAGGGATGCAGAAAATGTTTTAACCCATATTTCCTCCAATCCTGTATATGGGCATTTCAAATTTCCCCGAAAATTATGGAACATATATATAGAGCCTTACCAGCTTACGTAAATTTTATATTATTACCAATGTAGTGATAATTTTGCAACTGAAATGTCAAAATATTGCCCATCGAAAGACATACTATTTAGTGGTGATTCTAATTTTATTTAATCACTTTAACATTAGTTTATGACTATCCGAACTTTAAAATTTGTAAAATTGTGAAAACTTACTGAGACAGAACATTTTCGATCGCTATGTGGCGTTCTTCATCAGTGTCTTCTGCTTGGAGAGCAGTGTTGGGTTAAGTGGTGACAGTTTTAAAGGGAGGTTTTCGATAGTATCAAAGAGTATATGTAATTTGTATTGGGTTTGTTCGTTTAATATGTTTGTACTTTGGGTTTTTATGTGTCTGTAAATTTTATATTGTTCTAGTGTGTTGATGTGTGGTCCTTTTTTGTTGACGAGTAAGATTTCTTGGTTATAGTAAATGTCTGTGTATTTGTGTCCTGTTTCTTTTATGAAAATGCTGGGTTGATGTTCTGTTTGGGTTCCTCGACTCTTTGTTTAAAGCTGCGTATCAAACTAAATTGCGACAAATGCAACAAATTCTACATTGGGCAAACAGGTTGCATGCAAACATATCTCGAATGCCAGATATGCGGGATGAATAGATATAGTCAAAGCTGGGATTTGATATTTTAAAGATTGCACATAAAGTATGATAAAGCAGGAGTTTGGTCAACAAAAATAAATAATGATCCTGACTAGTGTGGATTCGGTCATATGTACCTGAGTAGCTGAACAAAAGAGAATAAATTGTAAGACTCCAATTTTTAATATTTTGATATTAAAAAAAAAATTATTATAGTTAGCTTTGGTTACAAGAGGCAAGTGTGAATCTGTGTGTCGGATTCATCACCTCAACTATAAATTAGAAATTTGTTTAATTTAGAAATTAGAACATAGTGTTCTATTAAATGTCTAGTAGAAATGTATAAAGTATTAAGCAGGTTGTATGTCATGTCAAAACTTGACCTAAATCGCTGCAAACCTTTTTTTATGATTACACAAACCAACTTAACATTTGTGTATATAAAGATTATGTATAATCTTTGTTGGTAAATTTATTCAAAATCTATCTTATGGAACATTAAAATCTAAAGAAAAAGTAAGGGTTAATTAAGGAAGAAGCAGATACTAAGTTTTTAACTTCCTAGATAAAAACTTGTTACATCACTGAAACTGCAAGAGCTAGTATCTTCCACAGAACTACTTTAGCTAGAGCAATGAAAAGGACTCACCCATGAAATTGGACTTCTAAACTACAGATCTATAATATTAATTAAAGACTTTATTTTCAGTACTAGGCAGTGTAATGTGTTTAGTAGCCACATGAATTTTCTAGAATATTTCAGGAATTAACTATAATGGGCAATATGTAATAAGACCAATTAAATCAATTTTAAAAAATAACGTATTTACACACACACACACACATGCATGAAATCTAAAACTGTTTCTACAGACCTGTAGGTCCAATAAGTGAATTGTTCCTTGTGAAGTGGCTACAGCTTTAGAGTCCTTTCTCATATAAACATCCACAAGTTTTTCTAACATCTTTAATAGGAACGATGTGATGCTGATGGGTCTGAAGCTCTTTACCTCAGTATACATCTTCTTTTCCGGTTTAGGGATGAAGATAACTTTTGTTTGGAGCCACTGCCTAGGTTTATAATTCAAAGTTTAACAACCAATAAATCCTCTTATCAGAGGATTTTATCCAAAATCTTAATGACTTTTTTCTGGAATGCTGGTAATAGTGCTTGGTAATATTATCTGGTCTGGACAATTTGAAAGTTTTGAAAGACTGAATCTGTCATCTTTTGTGTTGAAATTGCCTTTACAACAGTGCTTTTATTCACCATAGCCTTTGGCCTCGAGAGCTGTAATTGCATTTCACCATGGGCTCAAGGTCAGAATCTGCTTTTCATCAGTAGGAGTAGTGTTTCCTCCATCCTGACACTGAAGCTTCTATCAGCCTTCTGGACGACCTCAAGATCCCCTCGGTAGATCTGTTAAGATTTTGAAAACTCTAACAGTGTCACTCAAGGTGCTAGTTTCTAAGCACTATTGGTCCCAAGAAACATGTTAGGCATTTCCAAAAACAAAAGTAACTCATAACTGTATACACATAACTCATAGTAAAGAGTTTCCTTTTCTGTAGACTGAACTTTTCATTTCGATCATCTTATAATTTTATTCTACTTGTTTTTTATATTAAACTATATATTGTCTGGAGAACTGAATTTCATAAAATTTTGATTACTTTCACTAATACATTGCTATAAATATTATTCCATTAATTGCTATTTGATGGAATATTAAAATAAGTACGGTAACATTAAGAAAGAAACCTATTAAAATCTTAAATGTTTAAAAAATCTATAATAAAATCTGTTGGTGGTTGTAAAATAATAAGAGATTAAAATAAAATGTAGAATCCGCTTTTCACTAAATTTAGCAAAATTAAATTAAATTGATACAAAAAATTGAACATTTAAGAAGTTTACAATCTTTGTCATCAGTTCTGGATTATTTCTTTTTCTACAATGTAATTACAGTTGAGCGTCAGTAATCCGGAAGTAAAAAATCCAGGAATTTGCAAATCCGGTCAAGGTATCAGCATGCATGGCACTCGGGGTGAAGAGTGCTGCGCTAAGTGCTACTTCAATACATATCTAAACTATGTAATATTTAGTTATAAATGCATAGAAGATAAATAAATTCCGAAAAAGTGTCTCAACAAAATTTAAATCGCAACATACAGTATATTTAATTATGATCTAAATTTTTTACATTCGTATGTTCTGAATGCTAACCAATAACATGTATTGTAACCAATCAGCCAAATAATCAAATTTATTATTAAACTTAATTTTTAGCTAATTTGTCATATAATATGCGTTTAATGTTATTATTCTTTTGTAATGGCAATTTTTCAAGTGTACCATTACCACTCGTTTGTTTCCATTATTTTTTACCTATATATCATTTTTACTAAATTCCTTTGTATTTTGTATGCCCTTTGACTTCTATTGTATAATAATTCCTGGTTTAATTTAAACTTACAAAATACTCTAAGCTTTAAAATAAATTATAGTTAATGAAATATAAATAATATGGAGTAGTTTAAAGATTGTTTGAAAATCTGGATAAATCGGTAGTCTTGATAGTTCCTGGTCCCAATTGATCCGGATTTTCGACGGTCTACTATACTTCAAAATTTTGTTAAAAAGAGTTTATTTTACAGAAATGATTAAATTCTTTAGCTACAATTTCTAAACAGATTTTGTTTTGTTTTAGAGTTGAAAAGAAAAAAAAGGATGAAACAAATGCAGTTGTTAAAGAGGAATCAAGAAAAAAACCTAAAGCGCCTTCATCATCTGCTGGCAGTGGTAGTGTCAAGTACGTTTTTAACAAATAATTTAAATTTATAAAGCTATTTTATTAAGTTTATATATTAATATAAATTATGTTAAATTTGTGTTTTTTTTTATTAAGTTTATATATTAATATAAATTATGTGAAATTGGTGTTTTTTAAATTAATGTGTTAATTTAAGGTCTCAACCCATTGCAGATTAAATGATTTGTGGTCTGAACAATCCAGTGGATGCAAACTAATTTCTTGTATCAATTGACTCGTATTTTGTTCTAAGTATTATATTTCTAAGTCGTATAAGCTCTAAGTATTATAAAATTTATTTGGGTGCAATTTTTAATAATATTTTGTATTTTAGTTAGTTTATTAGTTGTTACTTGATTATTGTAACGGAATGTATGATTTTAATTAGATTTACCGGAGGACCATTGAGGCAAAATCATATTACATTCCTGGTAGTGGTATAAGCACAAATGATGTCATATATATTTAAAATACACAGTAAATGTTGAACATAAAAGTGCACATACTTAAATCGTCCCGCTCACTGACATCTACTAGATGGATATCGACGAGTTTTGGGTGAACCCTGTTTGCTCAATAAACATACCTAATTAAACAAAAGAGTTCACATATTTAAAATAGTCACTGTTACAATAATGTCTTTGCCCCACGGCGAGTGAAAACAAAAGAAAAACTGTTTTCGTATAGTAACAAGAGAGACACAAAAGAGAACTGTGACATGTCATGTAACGGAAGAGATACAAAAGAAAACTACATCACGTGGCGTAACGGGAGTGAAACGAAAAAAATGTGTCTTGAACAAATTGGATAGTACAATGCAAAAATTTGTCATGTCACAAGCGCAGCAGGAGAGATGCTGTTCGATCGATGGTTTACTTGGAACTGACTCGCACCGAACCTTGTAAGGGACAAAGGTCAGCCGATAAGAAAAGTCATCTGTGAAGCATTTACATTCAATTTTTAACTTTACTAGGAAAGTACTTAACATATCAGGGGGCTTGAATCCTCCTAGGATTCGAAGAAGAATGTATACAGTTATGAGCGACCCCAGTATGTGAGAAATACAACAAATAGTTATAAACAAAATGATAGTTTTTAAGCAAAATATACTTTGGCAAAAATAAAAATTATTGCTTCTATAAACATGAGAAAAAGTAATGAATTTATTCCGAACTAAAAGGCAGGGGGAAATCCTTATGAGAAGGTCGAATTAACAATCCTTGTTGTGTCTTGAGCTGAACAACTCACACCACACCATCTGTGCTAGGAAAAACATGTGTCATTCTGGCCAATAGCCATGAGAAAGGAGGAGTAGTTTGATGCACTAGGACTCGGTCACCCACACTCAGGTTGTCTGTCACCTCAGTCCATTTGTTCTGTTGCTTTAGAGTGTGAAAATATTCTAATTGCCACCTTTTCCAAACATGATGGTGAAAAGCATGGACTATGGGCCAATGCTTAAGGTAATTATTGGGGACTCCAGCCAGATTTCCTTCAGGTATGGCAATGAGTGGAGCTCCAATCAAGAAGTGTCCTGGAGTCAGAACAGTGAGATACGATGGATCATTAGACAAAAGTTAGAGTGGTTGAGAATTGAGGATTGGTTCGACTTGAGTTGCCAGTGTTATGAACTCAGAGAGAGTTATAACGTGATCACCTATGACCACGACACAAGTGATGTTTCAAGCTTTTATTAGCGCTTTTCCATATCCCTCCTCGATGAAGTGCAGCAGGAGGATTATAGTGGAAATTAACTGCACGTTGAGATGAAAACTCACAAATGAGATCTTGTCCTGAGTAGTGATTGTAGAGCATTGTCAGCCCTCACTAAGTTTGTTCCACAGTCCGAATAGATGTGTTTACAGAGACCTTGTAAATGATTTTACGATGTGACTAGACACAAATCGAGTCAATGATGCAATGAACGCTTCATTCAAGAGATCAGTGACCACCTCAATGTGAACAACCTTGGTAACAAGGCAAACAAAGACACAGATGTGTGCCTTGGAACATAGGTTATGTACCTTTAGAGTGAAAGGACCACCATAATCAATGACTGTGTTAAGAAATGAGCGATTAGGGGTCAATCGAGGTTAAGGCAAGTTTCTCATAAAACGTTTTGAACTATAGGAAATATTTGCAATTGTTTGCACTGAATTAAGAGTTCAGGTGGTAGGGTTTGGTCCCAGTCGAACATTTGACGTATATCTCAAGTAAAAACCACATTATGATAGCGAAACATGAGAATCAGATCACAAATGTAGGTCTGCATTTTTTTCCTATCCACAGGGTGTCATTGAGAGAGAAGCCATTCGATGTTTTTGCACTTGTGTCAATGACGATTGAAGGCGAGTAATGGTACTGGATTCCTTAAAACCCCATGATGAGGTAGAAAGTAGGGAGGTGAAATGGGATGAGTGTTTTGAACAAGTATCATGTGTCCAGAAGTCGAATAATAGGAATTCATGAATAATCATGAATTCTGCATAAAGATGCTTGAAGTGAGGTTGAGAGTTGAACTTTTGTTCGAGATATTTTAGTTGTTTTTCCACGTTCTTGTGAGAATTCCAATGAGGATGTTTGTCTTGTTTAAAGGTAAGTCGGACTCAATAACGACCTGAACTGTCACATGTATGAGTAGCGACATAATGATCTTCATATGCTTGATCATGTAGTGAAAGGTTTAAGGTAAAAGGCATTTCTTCATGTTGCCAGAATTTATGCAAAGAATTGTGCAGTTCTATGCCATTCACCATAACTAATGTGGTAAACATACTAGCACTAGGTTCCCTTTCACAGTTAGGCAGACATGGAGCTTCTCCCATAACCATGTATCCAAAGTGAGTGCCTACCAGGTACAGCATATTAGAGCCAAGAGAATGCGTAGTTTGATTTAACATTAGAGGAAAAAGGGCGCTACCCAGAAGAACATCAATGCGACTTGCCAAATGAAAAGTTGGGTCGGCAAGCGTATAAGATTATTTAGACTATTTAGCACATTAACATCAATGTGTGTGCGAGGTAAATCGATACAACATGTTGAGAATGAGAAAATTATGTATGGCACCTATATCTCTGCCGTTGAGAGTTTGCAAGAGTTTGCGATCTTAAACGATCTGTTGGAGATTTGCCCTTAAACATAAGGCATAAATAGATTTTGTGGTCTCTTCCTTTACACAAAAAACATAAAGGATGCTTTGTCTCAGAAGCTGTGTCATTGACAGAGTTACAAGTCACCAGCGAAATCCCCTTTCGGTTAACCTGAGTCTTATACATCAATTGTTTACCCTTTGAAAATTCAGGTGAGTTTGAAAGTAATGAGTTATGTTTAAGAGTGGAAGAGGAATGCAGTGTTTGCTACATTTTTGTGAAAGTAAGTTGATAATTTCTGCAGGTGTTGCCAGGATCAACGAGTTATTCCTCGATTCTTCAAGCCTCTTCAATATAGTGAAATCCAGCTTACGTAAAATTATTACTGACAACAAGGGGTTGTTGCTCATGATATCAATTTATAGCTCCTTCAAAGCCTGGATGTTCTCTATGTATCTTGTATCAAAGTTACGTATTTGGTTAGAAGTGTAATTGATATTCGACAGGTCAAGGATTCTATTAAGATGAATTGACATTAATCATTTTGGAGAATGATATCTCTCCATAAGAAGGCCATACGTGACTTGATACTTAACTTCCCATTAAGAGTTAATTAATTTTAATGATTCACCTGAGAGTATACTGAGCAAATACTGTAATTTGGTGACAGCATTGAGAGATGTATTTTTATGTTTGGTAGAGTCAAAGAGATTTTTGAACGAAATCCAGTCAAATGGATGACCCATGAAATGTTTGAGTTCCAATTTTGAAAGTCGGAGTGGGATTTGCGGCGAGAGTGAAGAGCTAGCTTCTGTCCTTTGCCTAGCTGCTTGTTGTTTGGCTTCTATTGAAGCAACAGTGTAATTTATATGAGAAACAAGATCATTAACCACAGCCGAAGTTGAGAAATTGGGAATAAAATCATTGTCATTTTGTGCTGAGAGTTCATTGAATAAGTCCAATGTGTCTAAATTCTTGTTTAATGCTAGCAACTATGGGAGCCCAGATAATTAGTTCCTGTATGATTGCTTTGTCAGAAATTTGTAATGTAAGAAGATCATAAATAGATTGAATCTGAGCAAATACAGCTTCCTTTTTAGCCGTGAGTACTTTTAATGATTTCGCCATGTTGTAAAATTGAATTATCCCCACAATAACAATAAGGCTCTTAGATAGACTAACACAGTATATTTTACTAGTAGCAAGAGATAGAGAGAGAGAGAGCGCACAAACAAGTTTTTAATAAAGAAATGTAAATATTGAATGCTTTGATTTTTGAAAGAATGTGGAGAATTGAAGTAAACAAATTTCATTTATTAACTTAGTCACAATAAAAAAATATCTGCAAATAATTGCATTAAGGAAAATGTTCAATTTAAAATATTAGAAATTAGAACATTTTAAAATTGAGATAATACCAATTATATAGAATCTCATAGAATTGAATGTTCTGCATCTAAACATTAAGTATTAATGAAAAAAATAAACCTTCAAGTGGTTATTTTGATTATAATGGATAATTAACCATTAATTCAATTAATTGGTTAACAATTGAATTATATGAACATGAGAAGACAATTCAACTTATTATTATAAACATGAAAGCGTTTGACATACATCAATAAAAATTTTTTTAAATAAATTCAATATAAATTGTAACCCTTGAATAATACATTACAAATTGACAAGCGTAGTTATGATATGATTTCAGAGAGGCTTTGTTTGACTGTATTTGAACAGCTGAGCGATATGGAGTTAGCTAGGTAATGCTTGTAACAAGATAATATTTGTAGTTCTGAATATGACATCACTCATTTGAACGTGTTTAAAACATAGATCCTTTCAAAATGTCCAGTCCGGAGGACCAAAAATGTAAAGGAATGTATGATGTTAATTAGATTTACCTGAGGACCATTGAGACAAAATCATACTAAATTTCTGGTAGCGGTATAAGCACAAATGATGTCATATATATTTAGAATACACAGTAAATATTGAACATAAAGTGCATATACCTTAATCTTGAAACGTCCTGTTCACTGGTGTCTTCTAGATGGATATTGACGAGTTTTTGGTGCACCGGGTCGTGCACTAAACATACCTAATCAAACAAAATAGTTCACATTTCATTTAAAATAGTCACTGTTATAATAATGTCTTGCCACATGGCGGGAGAAAACAAAAGAAAACTCCGTTACGTCATGTAACAGGAGAGATACAAAAGAAAACTGTGTTTTGTGGCATAACGGCAGAGAGACGAAAGAGATGTGTCTTGATCAATGAATTGCATAGAATGGTGTGAAACTTCGTCACATCAAGGCTTTGATCGACGGCTTGCTTGGAATTGACTCGTACTGAATCTAGTAAGGGACAAAGGTCGGCCGATAAGAGGAGCCCCCTCTGAAGCATTTATAACCAATTCTTAAATTTACTAGGAAAGTACTTAACAATTATTATTAGTAATCGTAATTCGTAAAAACAAATTATAGTGTATTAACAGTATTATTATTCCCACTATTGTTGTTCATTTCGGATGTTAACAGAAATACATTCAATTTTCCATGTTGTTACAGTACAACAGCACAAACATCAGTTACTGACCGTCATCGAGTAACAACTATACTGAGAAAAAAAGTCCACTTGAAATCCAAACTGATGACAGGTCTATCATGTCTAGAATGTCTGTTTAAAGGACAAATTACGGTCTATAAATATCTATGTTACAAGTTTTGAGAGCTACAGTATTGTTGGCGATGATGACCTGAATTGGTTTTTCGCCAGGAAAAAGAACTCTGAAATGATTTTAATTTCGGTTATACCTAGATCAAAAGAAATTTATCATTTAAAATAGCTTAAATCTTTAAAAAAAAATAATACATTATATATTTTAATGAACTGAAAATTATTATCTATAAAGAACATGTTGTAATATGTTAGTGAATGTAAATAAATATGAATTTTAAAAAAATATGAGACTAAAGCTATGAATCCATAAAGCTATTATTCATAAAAATAAAGTCGAAATCTTGTTGCTGTTCATGGTGAGCTGGTTGTTAATTACTTATTACACTTTTGATATTAAAAGTAATAGCAAAATTGTAATAAGTAAAAATGAAGTATCTAGTTTTAATCTATGAATGGATTTTTCTGCTAACATTTTACAGTTCACACATTTTCAGTTTCTATTAATTTGAAATGTTCTAAAAGATTCTGAAAATAGGTCTCTTGGTACTTGATAGAATTATAGATTTGATGAACAGACAAGTTTATTGAAGGGTATGTACAAGCTGAATGTGATATAATTGAAACGAGGTATACATTTTTCAACATTTTAAAATTAAAAGCGAGTTTTTTTCCAGCTAAACATATACAAGATATATTTTAATACAAAAATATAAAGGTTGAATTATATCATTCTAGTACAAATTTTAGTACTAGACATGTAAGTTGACATGTAAGTTGCATGTCATATGAAAATGCTTGAGGCTAGCTTTAAACAATTTTTTAACAGTTTCTAAGAAACAACCTTTTCCAAAAAAATTAATTAATGTATCATTGAAAATAATTATTAAAAATAATTTTCTTATATATAAATATGAGATAGTGAGGTTTTGTGTAAACGAAAATATGCTTTTTTTGACCTTTAAAAATTGCTGCAAAAATTGAGGATGGAATTAAAAAAAATTTTTGATCAAACTGTTATTATGCTGTTGAATTAACTGTCAAAAATTATGAACAAAAAACTGAAGCAATTTCTGAGTGATTTAATATCATTTTGATTCTTTTTCATTATACTTAATAATAATGCAAATAAAAATATAATTAATTTATTAGAAATCTTTCTATTATTATTTTTCCTTTCTTTATTCTTTCTTTTATTATTATTTATAAAAAATCTTTTAAAGAATTAGAAGAATCTACAAGAATGTATTTACAATGTACAAGAATGTAAAGATACAATAATTTCTCCTCACTATCACAATATTGGAAGTAGATTTAAAACGGCCATGTAAAAGGCTACATAAAAAGGTCAACTTCATTCCAATCTGTAAATAGGTTCTGTTATACCTAGGTAGAGTCTTAGAAAGAGTAATTAGATTTCTTTTTAAAGTTCGATAGAGCTACATTTTTATATTACAAACTAAGGTAATTTAAAGGTGCTCATTGTAATCATCTTGCATTCACTGATTAAACTACAATTAAATAATAATTAACTAAAGTTATATGTAAGGGCTAACGCGTTTTGAAACAAACGGTCCTTTTACGAAGCCTCTACTGGCGGCGTCCCCACTAGATACAAGGTTTTCTGTGTGAGAACACTACGCAACAGATAAAAGAAATTATATTGAATGACCACACACATTTTGAAGCCGACACCTCGTTCCATTACATAGCTCACAACCAACTTGACCCACTCCCTTTACACTTATAAATCTCATACTGACAACCTTTGTACCTAGCGAGGAAGCCACCAGTAGAGGCTTCGTAAAAGGAACGATTGTTTCAAAACGCGTCACCAAGTAAGCCCTTACGTATTCAATTAGTTCAAGCTTATTTAATTAATTGTATTATTCAATTATAGTACAAGCTAGTTTGTTCACAACACATTTTAAAATTTAACTTATCTTAAAATCAAGGTAGTTAAAAATAACTTTATTTTGCATTTTGCATACAAAATAATAATAATAAATAAATATGGATTGTAGTACTGCTTTAAAACAATGTAAAACAAAAGTACTTGTTTTCAGATTGAAATGATTTTTTTTTTGAAACAATTCTGTATATTGTATATAATTCAAGAATGTGTTTTCAAAGTTCTTTGAATGATGGTTTCGATTTCAAATGTGAGCTTTTACTGTATATTGACACATACATGTTCTTTAGAATCTACACACGACACATCCCAAAAATTTGTATCTGTTAAACATTCGTAAATTATTCTCAACTGAATGTTTTTGAATAGTCAGTCAAAATAATCTATTTTAAAAACCTTGTTTATAAATTTATAGCATTCAAGTTTATTTTTTATAATAAACAAGTGTTTGTACCTATAAAAGTAATATGTTTTATAATACTTTTGTTTCAGTTACAAATCTATGACTGGAAGTTCTCAGTACAAGTTTGGAGTCTTAGCAAAAATAGTAAAACATATGAAATCAAGACATCAGGAAGGAGACGACCATCCTCTGACACTAGAAGAAATTCTTGATGAAACAAATCAACTTGATGTGGGCAGTAAAGTGAAGCAGGTTGTAATACGTTTTGAAAACTCAAGAAAAAAGTAACAATAGATCTAATATTAGAAAGACACATTTGTTTGTTTTTTACATTTAAACAGTCTTAAATGATAATATTTTTACGGCTTATAATTTATGAAAAAATGAAATTAGCAGCGATAAGCATTGATGTGTAGCATTTTCTTCCACATCAACTTTTTGGTTTATTGTATTTTTCTATTCTTAATAATTTGAATCAGAGATTCCATTCCGGTTTCCTGGGTAAATTTCAGGATTATTTCACCAATGAAGCCCTTTGTAGTTGAGAAGTATATGTAGGTCTACAAATGTCTCAGGAACTTGTTCAGGTAACAGATTACTAGGATCTTTTTTTTTTACCATTATCCAAAGTCCTTAAAAAATTCCAAAAAATAGCTTCTTCTGATTAATAAAGTAACTATTTTTCTAGAGGATTTGTCTGATAAAAGATCTTTAAATAGAAATATTCAGACCTCTTATTAAACATTCTTTTAGTTTGTAGTCAAGTTGCTTCTTACTTTCTTTCGTTTTTAATATCATAGTGCCTTGGCACTTATTTTAATTTTTAGTTTTAAAAGTGTATGAGATTTGTGAAATAAAGGGAGCTTTTATAATCCAGATATAATGATATTTAGTTTATACCAAGAGCTTTAAATGTTGCTTGACAGTCCAATAATATGTCCCTGTCTTGATAACTATTGGTTAGACTGATTGTAAAACATGAAAATTTTATTATGTATTTCGGTTCACAAAACTGGTGAGATGAACCAAAGTTTGTGTCTCTCCAAAGTTTCACTGGCATTTATCTTTAAATACTTACTGGTAATTTTAAATCTTTATACTGCACCAACCATTGATCTTTTCTTGGTCCCCTACAGTACATGTAGGTGGAGTACTTCCTTCTCAGTCTTAAACTAAGAGTAACTGTATATGGCTTGATAAAATCTGGATTATAGAGTATATGTCGGATTATTAGTTCTATGGTCATGTCCAGCAATGACCCTCGCTAGAAGTCATTATTAATACTATAAAACGTTTTTATATAGTTTGCCAAAAACTTAGTATATTTCATTTTGAAATCAGAGCTACTGTTGAAATCATCTGTTATATCTCTAAATATGCTAATTTTTGGAGATTTTCAGGTCTATGTTTTGTCTATAGCTTGGTATATTGTCTCCTTCCAGAGTAGGGCATCATAAAATTTGTGCCTCATAAAACAAAAAATTAGTATGCGAAGGGGACCCCACATAATACACGGCACTTAGCTGAAATGGCTGTCTAACATACAATTCAGGATATTAGAAAAAATGGGGATAATTTTAATTATTTCTTGAAAAACAATGACAGTTTATAAAGTTAATGTAAAACTTTACAAACAATTGTTATAATATATATATAAAATAAAACTAAAAAAATAAAGAAGTTATTTGAATAGATCAAAGCTATACACAGCTCTGCAGCATTATATTTTCTTAGTCAAATCACATTCAGGGGCTTCCCATTCTTTTCAACTTGAGATATTTATTTATAATCACTAATGTACATGACAACTAATTGTAAATAAATCGTCATGACATAAAAACCAGTTTCTCCAAAAACATATCACCTAAACTAAAATAAGCTTTCTATGATAGAACTGTTAGTATTTCTAATACCATTGTTAAATATCATCTAATCAACAAGGGGCTATCCAATTTATATAAATATCACAATAACATATAACCCACAAATAAACAATGTCCAGGATGAGCACAAGCACGAGTGTTTATATATTTGTAGCCAAAATGTAATTAAAGGACTTTATTGCATATCCAGTTATAGACAACTGATTTGAATTAACAAAGAAATCGATTTCTGTAAATTACAGTACAATTATTGGGTACCAAGCAATGTAACCATGAATAAATCACAAGTGTATCAGTAAACAAAAAAAAAAAAAAAAAAAAAATATATATATATATATATATATATATATATATTAGCCAAATTTTTTTATTTAACTTTTACCAATTTCACAAAAGAAATTGGAGAGGCATGCCCATCAGTTCCTGATTTGGTTGGCTTTGTGAAACTGGGACTCACAGTTTCCATCTTTGGGACTTTGAAAGTATAACTCCCATCTGTCAAAGCTTTTTTACACCCTTCAAGTATTATATGCAGTAGAAGGAGATACAGTTTTCATGAGTTGCAAACCCTGTGCATGAATTATATTGTAGATAACGTCAACCAAATATCATCTCTTTAAATCTGGATGTGTGCACTATAAGGAATTTAAATAATCCTATAAAATATTCTGGGATCTGTTATAAATTATAGCATTCAAAGCCAATCTTGGATATAGAAAACTTACCAATACATACCCAATAATTGTATCTGCAACTATAAAGCATGTAGTTTTCTCCTGAATGTAATTTTCCATAGAACTTGTTCTTTTTCGAAAATCTCAAAACTAGCTTGTCCAGTATTTGCTTCAGCAAGTAAAGATTGGAAAATGAAATTTTATCTTCAATTTCTTGTATTTTTTCATTAGCCAACACATAAACCGTTTTGTCCTTACCTTTCTTTAAAAAACAATCTTTTTTTGTCTATAGGACAAAATATATTATCTACCTATAACAGACTGTGGTATATGAATTCCTTTACCAAATTTGTGGGCTGATCTAAATGTATTGTATTCCTTCAATGACCAAATAGGAATATTATAATACAAGAAAACTCAAGTTACAGGACCAAGTAAATTCAGCGTTCTATATGGGAAGCCACCTACTATGTTTAAGAATGTCTATTAAACACTTGGGTTTGTGTATTTTTTGGCAATTAACCCATTGACCTGCCATTTTCTCCAGGCATTATACTGCACAGAAAATTTAATTAATTTTGGCATATTGGAAATTTTCCATAAAATTAGTATTACAGGGGGGATGAAACAGTGATGTTATTACAAACATTTTAAGTCACAAAAAAGTTCATTATATAAAAGTAAAATTTCTTAAATTAGCTTAATTTTTCTTAATTTTTAAATTTTGGAGATAACAGTTTTTTTTAAAAATAGAAATCTA
Source organism: Prosapia bicincta (assembly GCA_036971475.1). NCBI lineage: Eukaryota > Metazoa > Arthropoda > Insecta > Hemiptera > Cercopidae > Prosapia > Prosapia bicincta. The sequence continues at coordinate 159,465,849 of JBAIZL010000002.1, forward strand.
TTATCCTGAATTTACAGTATTATTCACCATAGACTATGTGTTTCTTATTAAATTTTTTCAGGGTAATTTTTCATTATTAAATTTTACTATTAATTGGTAAATTTATTATTTAAATAATCTTGTTGTATTTTACATTAGTTTTGGTTCTGATTTTTGTTTGTTAACTTCTTAAATGTTTTTGAGTAATTATGATTGTATTTAATAATAAGTTTACTTACATACAAAGTACATGTAAGTACATGGAAGAAGCAAAAAAAAACTTTAAAAAATCTGTTTGAGAAATGCTTTTAGGTGTATTTTATATTTGTTACATTCTTATTGGATTCGAGGGATTCTGTTTAAGAAGAGTAACAAATGTTATAATAGTAATGCAAATGATATAAAATTTATCATAGTAATAATTAAGTTGTACAACTTATTGAAACTTATAAAATACAGTCGGACCTCTATTTATCGAACTTCTGTATATCGAAACTCTCTATTTATCGAATTATTTCCGAGTCCCTTAAAATTTCAATGGAAAAATGTTTCTGTATATCGAAAAGAAATTCTATATATCAAACTTAATTTTAGAGAAAATAAAACTACTGCACATACCCATTTTTAAATATTGAAAATAAAATGTGTAAAAAACGTGTTATTGAATGTCACGTAGCCCTTCGTAACACACTATTCATTCAGAAACATTGAGAGAGAGAGAGAGAGACCAACGTGACAATATGTTGACATCTGTTAAGACTTTGAACGGGTGGTTGGGCGTGACTAACATGACTGATGGCTCTCTCATACACTCTTACTCATTTCTTTCAGGGCAGAGTGCAGTACTGTATTGTTTTTCATGTGAACAAGTCTCGTCATACGGTTATTGGTTAGTGCGTGGCCTGGTTTGCTTAGATTACTATAAGTCGGTGTTCTTTTTTACCGTTTAACATGGACTGTTTGTTACGTTTAGTAACATTACTGTAGTTTCGTTGAGTTTGGTTTTGAGTTTTTATTGACGTTATGTCCAAAAGAAAGTCCTTGAGTGTCACAGAAAAAGTACAATTATTGAAAGACGTTGATAGAGGAGTACAAAAAAAAGATGTTGCGCGGAAGTTTGGCGCTCCGCCCAGTACAGTGTCGACGATAATAAAAAATCGCGAATCTATTTTTAAAAGTTATGAATCTGTAGGAGATGACAGCAAAGGTTCAAAAATATGTAAATACGATGATGTTGAAGAGGCGGTTCTCAAGTGGGTGAAAATGGTACAAGATAAAAATATGCCTGTTCCAGGACCTCTCATAAAAGAATACGCAATTGAATACGCGGAAAGATTAGGACACAAAGAGTTCCAAGCAAGTTCGGGATGGCTAGACAAATTTAAGAAGCGCAATGAAATCGTAGAAAAGGTTATTTCGGGAGAAAGCGGATGTGTATCCGAAGCAGATTGTAGCCAGTGAAAAGCTACAATTTTAAATTCAATTGTAGAAGAATATGAGCCTGACAATATTTTTAGTATGAATGAAATTGGCCCTTTTTCAAGTGTTTACCAAATAAGACGCTAACCTTTACAAAACGATAAATGCTTTGGAGGTAAACACAGCAAAGAGTGAGTTACTGTTGTGGTATGTGTTAATATGTCTGGAAAAGAAAAATGTAAAATTTTGGTCATTGGGAAAAACAAGCAGCCAAGATATTTTAAAGGAGTGAAGTCGTTAGAAGTTGACTATGAATACAATAAAAAATCATGGATGAGGAGTGAAATTTTTGAGAGGTGGATATTGAAATTTGATGAAGTAATGAGTAAGCAAAAGAGAAAGTCGTTCTTTTTGTGGACAATTGCCCTGCACACCCGTCTTCTGTCTCGAAAAAGTTGGTGAACGTGAAGCTTGTTTTTTCCCTCCAAATACCACCTCGAAACTACAACCGATGGACCAGGGCGTCATTAAAACTCTTAAAATGTATTATAGAAAACAGGTTCTTAAGAGACTTATTCTTGCATTGGAAAGTGACAAACCTATTGAAAATGTTATCAACCTCAGGCTATGTATATTACAATTAGTAAAGGTGTGGCAAAATGATGTTGCAGAATCGACGATAAGAAATTGTTTTTTAAAACCTGGCTTCTCTGAAAGATCTGTTGTGGAAGAAAGTAATGTACTGCCGCAAATTGAGGAATGTTGGGAGCATTTACAATCGGCAGGCACGATCAACAACAATGTTTCGCTAAACGAATTTTTAAGGGTGGATGAAGACGTTATTGTAGCTGAATATCCAACAGTTTATGATATTTTAAGTTCTTTAATAAATACTGAAGTTGAAGATGAGGGCATCGAGACAGAAGATATAGAAGTTCCTAAACCTTCCAAGAAAGAAATGATGGCAGCATTTGAAACGATTTGTCGTAGACTTCAATTTGTAGAAAACGTATCTGATGAAATTTTCCAGTCTCTTAACAAATGTGAACATCTTTACGTAGAATCTACATCAAACTTTGTACAAAAGGATATTCGAAGTTATTTTACTACCCAACAATAAAATGCAATATTATTAACCCTTTGCACGCGTATTAAGTGATTTCTCGTAAGGCTGAAATCTCTGCTAGCGTGTATTACGAGAAATCACGTATTTACAATATTTTATTTATAGAAGTAATAGTTGTTTGTTTAAAGTCCATTAAAATGTGTGACAATGTTTGTTTGGTGTAAATAAACTCCTCAGCTACGTTTATTGTTCTTGGCCACGTGCTACCGATCCGCATTCTGTTGTTTTAGCCACCATGTGCCATTACGTGATTTATGAATGCGCATATGACGGGTGTTCTCGGAAGGACGCAGCGTCTGCCAACTGTATATTGTGTTGGCATTCTGATAGATATAGTTGTTTACTGTTTACATGAGTGACCTTTGTTTGTACTGTAAGAATAATTTATTGTTTATGATTTAGTGAATAATAATATTAGTTACTTTAATTTTATTTTAAATGGATTTATTGACATCTTAAATAACCTAGTGTAAAAATATAAAAAATTATAAAAATAACTAGTTTATAATTTGTTTGTTGTTCAAATATGTCTTTAGGAACTCAGAATTAAATAAAGCTTTGAAAATTTCGCAAAAAAGTTTTTTTATCTAATAGCACGTAATCTGTTACTTGCCCTTTATATGTCCCTCGTGCTAAGGGTTAAGGTATGTACGGTATGTTCAGTATTAACTAAATGCGTCTTTTCATCACTGTTTGTATTTTATAATTTTCCAGCTCGTCATGAACAGCAACAAGATTTCGATATTTAAGTATAGTTAGTAGCCCTATAATATTGTAAAGGAGAACAAACTTTATTGTAAACAAATATGGTAGTACTGTTTCCTAGGCATTATGGTTACGTTCGCATAAACTTGCGTAATACTCTAATATGAGTCTTTACGGAAAAATCAGATTTCTCTTTATCGAAGTTTCCATATATCGAATTTTTTATAAGGAACCTACAATCTCGATATATGGAGGTTCGACTGTATATTTAATATATTGTCTTTGTTGTTTAATATCAAGTTTAAGTAATTATAGTTTTTTTCTAGTGGTTAGGAACTGAAGCACTACAGAACAATCCCAAAATTGAAATAAATGCGGAAGGTAAGTACTTTTTTAAAGCACCTTACAAAATAAAAGACAAAAAAGGATTACTGAAGTTATTAAAACAACAAGATCTTAAAGGACTTGGAGGCATCCTTTTGGAAGATGTTCAGGAATCATTACCGCATTGCGAAAAGGCTCTTAAGGTATTTAAATATTAAATACATTTTGACTACATTTTATAGTTATTAAGTTCTAATGAACTGATTTTGTTAATTTCAGAAAAATTCGATTTTTTTTTAGATAAACAAAGTCTATTTACTTTGATCAAAACATGGTTTTACAAGTCTGTACATGCTAAAGTACTACTAGGATTAAGCCTCTGTAACTCTTTACAAATAAATTCCTTTTAGTCTATCCTTTAAATTGGTTCAATGCACATTTTATACTTCTATTTTATGCAGATTTCCTGCGAGAGAATGGCTATCTAAAAACAGTAACCTTTAGATAGCACGGTTGGAATAAGCTAAAAATGTATGGTTGGAAATAACAATAATTCCCCTTCTAAACATAAGCAAAAGACAACACAAAATCCAGTAGTTATAGAGCAATTTCTTTAACAAGTTAACAAAGTTCAAATTTCTTTGAAAACTACTGAAGAAGATGATCAACCACCATCTGTTTGCTACAAATGGTCTTCTTTCCAATGAAGGATGTGGTTTCAGAAAGCAAGCTTGAAGAAGACTTTCAAACATCTTGCAGTCATAGGATATAGAATGCAACATTCTTACATCTTATGATTTAGTTATTGTAGGTAACTCAAGGAACATATCCTTTGTCTTATTGGATAAAAGACTTCAAGGAACCCTCATTTATGTACTAATTGGGTGGAAGTCATACACTGTTTCTATAATTTCCACCTTCAATAGCCTATAGACTGCAGATGTTAGTTTATTCTTCTGCATGGCCTACAGTTCTGGAAATACTCAATTCAGTATCACTCTTATGCTTGGTACTCGGGCTTTATAAACATTTTTTAAATTAGGGAAACATCTTTTATATAACACTACATTTTATATATTACTGCTCTCCAAAACAAACCAGGACATTCGGCGATGAAATACGTTTTTCATAACTGCCTCAAAATTATTATAATGCATGTTAATGTTACACTTTGGGTTCCAATTATTTGGTCCCTGGCAGCTCCACCAAATCCAATTAGCAAGTGTTTTGCAATGTGTGTTTAATTATTCGAAAAAAGAAGAATTCATATATATATATATATATATATATATATATATATATATATATATATATATATATATATATATATATATATATTGTGGAATAGGAGACTGACAGACTTACCTTGGTAAGAGTCCACTCTGTAGTCTTGAAATAGAAACACATAAAAGCACTTAAACAATGATATATTTCAACCACACAGTGGTCTTTGTCAATCGAAGAGAAAACACAAAAAGAAATATGAGAGAATGAAATAAAATAATTGTAATCACAGATTGTGTAGAGTAGAAATCAGATGTCACAGATGCACAGATTAAAGATATATATATTGTTTCCATTAACATATGAGTGATCATAGTTTATATAAGTCTGTTAGGGAAAAAGAGATAAGGCTATTTGGAGTAAAAAAAAAAAAAAAAAAAAAAAAAAAAAAAAAAAAAATGGATTTATCTGATGTTGAGGTTAGGGGATTCTCTGGACTTGGTATACCACTGGTATGGTAGTTCCCACCTTCTCAGTTCTGAGGGATTGCAATCAGGGGGGAGTGATTTAATTATTTTTGTGGTATAGTAGTCATCAAAAGTTGTGATGTTGTGACTCGCAGCATGTTGAGCTGTTGGTCTATCCATATTCATAATTTCAACATCATGTCTGTGGCCATTCATTCTGATATTCAGACCATCCGTGGTCAGGCCTATGTACTGTGCTGAGCAAAGTTTACATTGTAGCTGGTATATGACATTTTTCAATGTACAATTATGATGACCCTGTATTTTGAAGACCATTTTTGTTGTTTGGCTGTTGAAACTATTTGCTGAGGGGTGTATGGGACACGTCTTGCATCTAGGTCTATTACATGGGAAGGAGCCATGAGGAAGTTTGTGTGGTTTCTCTGCATCAGGGTCTGATAGTTTAGGATGTTTTTCAAGTTGGGAGGTTGCTTGTACCAAATTTGGGGTGGATCTGTGAAAAGATTTTTGGTTTGGACGGAAGCTTGAAGAATTTTGAAGCCATCTCTCAATATCTTGTTGAGTTTATGTAGACCAGGATGGTAGTTTGTTATTAAAGACAGTTTATTTTGTTCTGTTTGTGGTTTATGGTGAACCGAGGATTGTGCTGAATGAATTTGGTTTTCAATGAGTTTTTTTGGGTATCCTCTTCTCTGGAAGGCTGTTGATATCTTTCTATTAAAATCTTCCAATTCCCTGTCATTCGAACAGATTCTCTTACCCCTGATTGCTTGACTGTATGGAATGGATCGTTTTATGTTTATTGGGTGGTTGCTGTCGAAATGGAGATATTGTAGGTGATTTGTAGGTTTGATGTGAATTCCTGTGTTGATATTTCCATTCTGGAGTGTTACCTCTACATCCAAAAAGGTGATGGCTGATGTAGATTTCTCCCAGGTAAATTGAAGTGTGGAGAATTGTGTCAGGCTGTCTAAAAATGTCTCAAGTGTTGAAGGACCCTATGTCCAAATTAGGAAGATGTCATCTATATATCTATACCAACATAATGGCTGGTGTGTTTGTGTCTTTAGAAAACTTTCTTCCAACAATCCCATGTACAGATTTGCGTACGATGGTTCCATTCTGGTACCCATTGCTGTTCCCTTTATTTGAAGGTAGTTCCTTCCCTCAAACTGAAAGTTGTTCTTCTCGAGGATAAACCTGGTCAGGTTCACAAGAAAAGGTGTAGTGGGAGAAGGCTTGCCTGGGCGTTTGTTTAGAAAATTCTCTATTGCAGATAGGCCATGTGCATGAGGGATGTTGGTATAGAGAGAGGTGACATCTATGGTGACCAAAATAGTTACCGGGGGTAGAGGTACAGATATTTGTGAGAGTCGATCTATGAAGTGATTGATGTCCTGGGTATGTGATGGAAGGTTCTTTACTAAGGGTTGAAGGTGTGAGTCGAGGAAAGCTGAAATTCTTTTCGTTGTTACTGAATTGCAGCCAGCAATTATTGGTCTACCAGGTGGAGGGATTATGTTTTTGTGGATCTTTGGTAATATATAGCTCACACATATATATACACCTGGAGGAAACGTTTTCGTCTTGCAACTTTTTCAGACTCAAATTTTTGCCGCTAGGATTGCTGCAGTTGGGCTTTTTTGGTACCAATTTTTTGAAAGTTAGAAGTGATCTAATCGAAGAGTATGTGTGATCTGTGTCGTGTTTGTTAATTGAGGATGTCATTTATATGTGTGTTGCTATGTCTGTATATTTCATATTGTTCTAGTGTGTTTAATTTATGGCCTTTGTTGCAGCTACTTATACCAAAGTGTAATAAGTTATATTTAAATAATACTGCATTTTCGTTAAAAATTATAAAATACAAACAATGATGAAAACACCCATTTAGTTAATACTGAACATACCGTACATACCTTAATAATAATTGCATTTTATTGTTGGGTAGTAAAATAACTTCGAATATCCTTTTGTACAAAGTTTGATGTAGATTCTTCGTAAAGATGTTCACATTTGTTAAGAGACTGGAAAATTTCATCAGATACGTTTTCTACGACAAATCGTTTCAAGTGCTGCCGTCATTTCTTTCTTGGAAGGTTTAGGAACTTCTATATCTTCTGTCACGATGCCCTCATCTTCAACTTCAGTATTTATTAAAGAACTTAAAATATCATCATCTGTTGGATATTCAGCTACAATAACCTCTTCATCCACCCTTAAAAATTCGTTTAGCGAAACATTGTTGTTGATCGTGCCTGCCGATTGTAAATGCTCCCAACATTCCTCAATTTGCGGCAGTACATTACTTTCTTCCACAACAGATCTTTCAGAGAAGCCGGCTTTTAAAAAACAATTTCTTATCGTCGATTCCGCAACATCATTTTGTCACACCTTTACTAATTGTGGTATACACAGCCTGAGGTTGATAACATTTTCAATAGGTTTGTCATTTTCCAATGCAAGAACAAGTCTCTTAAGAACCTGTTTTCTATAATACATTTTAAGAGTTTTAATGACGCCTCGGTCCATCGGTTGTAGTTTCGAGGTGGTATTTGGAGTCAAATTTCAATATCCATCTCTCAAAAATTTCACTCGTCATCCATTGTTTTTTATTGTATTCATAGTTAACTTCTAACGACTTCACTCCTTTAAAACATCTTGGCTGCTTGTTTTTCCCAATGACCAAAATTTTACATTTTTCTTTTCCAGACATATTAGCACATACCACAACAGTAACTCGCTCTTTGCTGTGTTTACCTCCTAAGTATTTATTGTTTTTAAAGGTAAGCGTCTGATTTGGTAAACACTTGAAAAAAAGGGCAGTTTCATCCATATTAAAAATATTGTTAGGCTTATACTTTTCTACAATTCATTTTAAAATTGTAGCTTTCACTGGCTACAATCTGATTCGGGTACACATCTGCTTTCTCCCAAAATAACCTTTTCTATGATTTCATGGCGCTTCTTAAATTTGTCTAGCCATCCCGAACTAGCTTGGAACTCTTTGTGTCCTAATCTTTCCGCGTACCCAATTGCCTTTTTTTTATGAGAGTTCCTGGAACAGGCATATTTTTATCTCGTACCATTTTTGAGAACCGCCTCTTCAACATCATCGTATTTACATATTTTTGAACCTTTGCTGTCTCCTCCTACAGATTCATAACTTTTTAAAATAGATTCGCGATTTTTTATTATCGTCGGTACTGTACTGGGTGGAACGCCAAACTTCAACATCTTTTTTTCGTACTCCACCATCAATGTCTTTTAATAATTGTACCTTTTCCGTGACACTCAAGGACTTTCTTTTGGTCATAACGTCAACAAAAACTCAAAACCAAACTCAATGAAACTACAGTAATGTTACTAAACGTAACAAACAGTCCATGTTTAACGGTAAAAAAAAACACCGACTTACAGTAATCTAAGCAAACCAGACCACGCACTAACCAATAACCGAATGACGATACTTGTTCACATGAAAAACAATTCTGTACTGCACTCTGCCCTGAAAGAAATGAGTAAGAGTGTATGAGAGAGCCATTAGTCATGTTAGTCACGCCCAACCACCCATTCAAAGTCTTAATAGATGTCAACATATTGTCACGTTGGTCTCTCTCTCTCTCTCAATGTTTCTGAATAATTTGATAAATAGAGAGTTTCGATATATAGAAGTTCGATAAATAGAGGTCCGACTGTATATATTTATTTATTTATATAATCTTATACCACTGTTTTTGAATAAAATGGAGAACAGTAATATAAGGTTGAAATATTGAAACTTTAATATGTTGAAAGTTTTTATTAAATTAGTCTGTTATAATGTTTTTTTTTTGAAAAAAAAAGTATTTTTAGATTTGTTGATGAAAAAACAGTTTCCCTCATCATGAATTATGAGCGTCATTTGAAGCCCATTTTAATGGTGAATAGAAACATATGCATAAGTAGTATTATAAAAATCTATTTGTAATATATATTCAAAAAATGTAAAATCATGCATATGCGTACAAATGTCAAGGATTACTTACTATAAAGTCAGCTGCAAATGGGACAATAATAGTTCACTTTGATCTAATTATTTTAAAAGAAAGCAGAAATTGCACTAAACACCTTATTTTCAAACACAAAATATATTTATAAAAGTAGCACACAAAATATAAAGACCAAAATGTAAATTATAGAAAAATGTGAAATAGGCATATTCAAAATTGTTTCTTTTGATTAAGCTGAGTTTATTTACACTTACTGCTTTATTTGACCACCTGAATAATGGTTCAATCTACTGTTTGTATTCTTTGACAGTGTGAAACTTGTCAAAGTAAATATTTGGATGTAACCTATTTTGGCAAGTCTCACAGTAAAAAATTGTCTCTTTCCTACCCCCTAGTATTTTTCTGTTAGAGCATAATGCACAGTATGGTTATACTTGTCATGAACCCTAATAGAATAATATAATATATTCATTCCTATTGGAATATCACCTTCAAATGAAGGAGATTACACTGTTTTCTGCGAATGTTTTGGAACATCAGCAGCAAGAGCTTCAATGAGCTGCTTGTGGTAGTAGAGTTGGCTTATTGGGGGTAAGTTGTCTAAATTATACAGTATAAAACTGTTCACTACTTATACCTCCAAAATGCATAAAAACAAAACAGAACATAAATGAGATTATATTCATTTCGATCAACTAACCCAGATATTTGCTACTTATTTCAAGAAGCTGTTTGGAGCCTCTTGTTTATTTACTGAAAATATAATGATAAATACAGCTAATCTGCGTAATAAATTAAACTTTACTTTCTGATAACATTGCAAATGAATATTGTACAATTTATCATTATGTAAAACGTTCATAAATTGAATCCCAATATATGTCGGACTGAGTTTGACAGTGGAGTGGAATGGGATTCTTTATGATATCAGGCCCAATTCGTTTATGGAATGTAAAAGGTTAAATTGCTCCATTTGGCATAGAAATATTGTTCATTCTCAACAGTTTAGGATTGGAGCTGCTAACTATGCTGCCAAACATTGTGAAACAGTCCTCAATAGATATTAAAATGGAACATTTTCAGTTGTATAAAATACATTACTTTATTTTTTGTGTAATAAAAAAACGTTTTTGCAAATTTACTGAATCCAATAATTATAAAGTTATTTTTACTAATTTTTCTAAACTAGAATTGGAGTTGAAAAGATTTTATGGTTAAAGATTCTCTTTTGCTCTTTATAAATTATTTCTTTATCCTTCATAAGCAATAAGTCATAGTGAGAGATCATTTTTAAACCACAAAAAGCTGTTTTTTAAACAATTGTTCTACATAAAATCTTATGCTACAAAAGTTTACATATTGAGTTCACAAAGTTTCAAGACTGATTTTTTCCAAAGGAGACATGTTCTTTCAACAAGGTGAAATAGATGTGTCAGCTAACCAACTGTGCCAGTAGCAATTCCATCCGAAATGTTGGAGTTACGAAAACTGTTAGTCTGTTAGTGGCCTTGTAAAAATTGCAGCGTTATTCAATAAAGTTTTGTGCAAAACTAAACATAATTCCTACTGACCATTGTCTGTGTTAAAATACTTGCTGATAACTGGGATGGGTTGGACTACAGTATTCAAGTTAGTGGCAGAAGATTTGATGACAAGAAAAGTGTGTGTCAAACTTGTTCCTAAAGTTGTAATGAATGAACAGAAGGCACAGAGTCTAGTTGTTTAGGAATAAAGTGGTTACTGATGATGAGGTCTGGGTCTACAAGTATAATTTCGAAATGTATTGGCATAGTGCGTAGTGGCACACAGCTTCATATCCAAAGCCCAGAAAGCTCAAATGAGCAAATCATGGATGAAAACTTACTTATTGGTTTTAAATGATTCATAAAGAGTATTCTCACTAACTAGATTTTCACAGATCAGTTTTTCGCTGAAGTGTTCTACCGTTTGAAGGATTGAGTCTGCTGCGTATGCTGAGAGTTAGATAGTTGAATTCTTCTCTACAACAATGCACTCTGTCACACATCACTTCTTAATATTGATCAAGTTAATGTGATAGCATTATTGCAGGCACCCTACAGTTCTATTAGGTCTCAGAGACTTTTTTTTTGTTCCGTAGAAAACCTTAAAGGGAAGTGATTTGTTAAGATTCCAACAGTCCAGGCGGTTTCAATGAAGTACCCTTTAGAGCCCTCTGTACGAATAGTACAGGGTAGCCTATGGACAATGGAAAAAACGCTAATAGCCTTCTGGTCAGTGAGTTCCTGGTAACCTATAAACAAAGGGAAAAATACTAGCAGCAATGTTTTGATTCCAGACGTTGTGGGTCATATTTCAAAGACGTTTAGTTTGAAGTACAAAAAAGCGAAATAAAATTCTCATTTAAAGATCAGTCTTGAAACTTTGTGAACACACCTTACTAGTATTATTGAGTGGTTTTAAACCCTACAGCAATAGGATTTTAAAATTCTCACGGATTTCCAAGAAATGGAAGGATCGTAAAGTTGGATTTACAATATCTCGTCGACAACAAGTCGCATTTGTTCTAGAATTAAAGTTGTTTCATTATTATTATTTAAAATTAATATAAATTTAAGTTAATTCGTTTAAAAGTATCAAGATATTTACTAATTAAAGTTGTTGTATTGTTGCAGAGTTTGGCGAATGAAATAATATACATAGTTAGACCTATAGATAAAAAAAAGATTATGTTTTTCAATGACAGAACATCATCACTCACAGTTGATGATGAATTTCAGAAACTCTGGCGCTCTGTAGCAGTTGAGAGCATGGATGATCAAAAAATTGAAGAGTACCTTGAAAAACAGGTATTCAATACTTTTAAAAATATTTGTTTGTAATTATATTAGAATTTTTTATAAGTTAAATGTTTTATAATATACATCATCACTCTAGATAGAGGCCATACCCAACAGTGCAAAAAACTATTGCAAATAAGCAAAATACACTGAAAGATTTACTTCACCTCTGAATTCAAAATGGAGGATTACTAAAATTTCTTTTTTTCAAAGTAAGAAAAAACTCAAAAAAACACCTCTAACATCTATTGAAAACCAACAGTGTTCATAACAAACAAACAACTCATCCAAAACAGTTTAAACCATTTTCTTCAATATAGTCATTACCTCAGATCCGTGCTCCATAGATTAAAATAAATATCAACATCCCTAAAAACATCAACATTGAAATTATTCTCAATTAAATATTTTACAGTAATACAATAATTATATTATACCTATATTATATAAACAATAAGAGCTCAGCTAGTGGAAACAAATTCATCACATTTACATACATAAACCTAAACTCACATAATCCACCTAAAAGTTACAAAAAACAAAGTACAGAATTACATTTAATAATGAAAATAAACTACAATATAACTTGTATCACAAAAAAAAAAAAAAAAAAAATAATGATAAACTCCTAGCACCAATAGAATATCCAGTCTGTGATAAATAGTATAGTGGGCAATTCCACTCCAGCTTTCAAAACAGATTGAAAAAATCTACACACTGTTTAATATGACACCACATAATTTTTTTTATACAGTACTGAACAGTAATAACCACAAAATAGAAACAATTCACACTTACACAGAAATTAGCTACAAACTAAAAATTCTCCACTCCAACAAAAAGGTCAAAAAAATCAACATACTAGAGCAATTTCAAATTTACAAACATAGTAAATTCAAATTAAAATTATGAACAAAAAATTAACAAACCCATAGCAATTCACATTCAATTTTTGACCACATAGATCACATGCTTTCAAAACCTTTGCTGTCTAATTCAACCGTGTTTCTTACAATAGCTAACATAGAAACTGATGATCACTTACTGTGGTTGAAAACATTGTTTAAAGATGATTTTTCATAAATTTACTAAATTTGTCGTTCAAATATTAAAAATACACATATTCAAAGAGAAATATTTTATCATCATTCCTAACATCTAATAATATATGAATTATTAAGAAGAAAATATTACACAGTTAACAAGATCGAAAGATTGAGTGGAAGGTATTTTTTTTCTAAAGTATCAGTACCTTTTTTGAATGGTTATAATATATATTACATGAACTGGTTACTGTTATTTCAATACATCAAATTCTAAAATGTTCAATAAATTAAACATTTTAAGGAGGGAGAGGGGTAATCTATAGAAAAAAATGAATATTCGGTGGTAAAACTCTAGATCTTAACTCTAGGCATCTGAAGAAGAACAACTGAGGCTCTGCCTATGATTGTTCTCCCAGCTGAAATACTTCCCCAACATGTGATGTGTTGTCATTTGCATTCAGCATGTTATTATGAATGTGCGTTTTCCTATGAAAGAATGAAAACATTTCCTCAACAGTTTCAAAAGTTTATCGTAATCTCTCGCGCTTTATTGAAACCTCAGTTGCTTGTAAATCCTGTTGCTTGTAAATGTATTCTTCACAATATTTTTCCTGTGGAATGAATATTTTGACTTTGAATAGTTTTTCCTTTTTACTAGCAATAATTACCAGTACATTAGTTGTTGTTTTCGTCTCAGTTGCGCAAGATTCAGTTTTCATTATAAATGATACATTTTTTTTTTAATATGAAGTTTGAAATAAAAATTTGGCAACATTACAACTAATTACCTAATATTTTGTCATACAGAATTTTGTGGTTTTAGAAACCCTCTCGACATAAATGTTTCATCTCAGATCTTACAGTGAATAGAGTGTTTAGAAAACTTGAAGAACTATATACATTTGTAATTAAATATCTTTATTTTAATATTTCAGTTTCTATATCATCTGTTAAAAATCTTAAGGCTATTTTCATTAATATTATTAGAAAACCTTTTAGAACTAATTGGATTTTTACCAGTTTGGAAAATATGTTGTTTGTACGAGGTCTGTTAAAAAAAAATACGCGGACTGAATTTTGAGGCTCAAGTTAGTTTCAGGAGAATCCGCTTGGTGTCGTTAGGTTCGTATAAATCAGCTGATTAAAACCCGGTATTTCAGTCGTAGATATCTTCATTTGTTGATGAGTTACATGCAGTTAAGTAAAGAGTGTTTTTTTTCGTTTGTCGGATTGTAAAATGGACAGCCTGAAGGAGCAACGAATTTCTGTGAAATTTTGTGTAAAACTAGGGAAATCTGCAACAGAAACATTTGCCATGCTTAACACGGCCTACGGCGATGTTGCCATGAAACGTACTGCATGTTTGAAGTAGCATGAACTTTTCAAGGGTGGCCGACAGTCGATTGATGGCGATGAGCGTCTTGGACGTCCTTCAACGTCAACTGACAACCCACACGTTGACAAAATCAACACCCTGGTGCGCGAAAATTGACGTCTGACCATTAGGGAGCTTTCCAAAGAGTGTAGGATATCAGTTGGAACTTGTTACGAGATTTTGACCAAAAAATTTGAAGATGCACCGCGTCGCTGTGAAATTTGTGCCACGCCTGATGACCGACGACCAAAAAGCCAATCGCGTCCGGGTTTGTCAGGAACTGCTTCATTGTTCAAATGAAAATGAGAACTTTTTGTCAAGAATTATAACCGGTGATGAATCATGGGTGTATGGTTACGACATTGAAACAAAAGTCCAATCATCCCAATGGGTGAGTCAAACGTCCCCAAGACCCAAAAAAGCTCGCCAAGTTCGGTCGAATGTCAAGGTGATGCTGACAGTTTTTTTTGATGCTAAGGGTGTTGTTCACTACGAGTACCTCCCTGAAAGCTCTACAGTCAACCAGATTACCTACATTGAAGTACTGAAACGTCTGAGGGGGGCCGTCCGACGCAAAAGGCCAGAACTGTGGAGAAGTGGTTTTTTAATCACGACAACGCTCCAGCTCACTCAGCACTCAGAACTCGTGAGTTTTTAGCCAAACACTCGATTACTGTTCTTCCCCCCCCCCTACTCACCTGACCTTCTTATTCCCAAAACTCAAAAAAACCCTCAAAGGAAGAAGATTTGAAACGATTTCGGAGATTAAGGCAAATGTGTCGAAGGAGCTGAAAGCCATCATAAAAGAAGCGTACCAGGACTGTTTTAACAAGTGGAAACACCGTTGGGATAAGTGTGTGCGTTGGGGAGGAGAGTACTTTGAAGGACACCCAGACGTGTAACTTCCAAATAAAGTACATTTTTTTATGACCTCAGTCCACGTATTTTTTGAATAGACCTCGTAGTAATTGCAATAAAAAATATATTTAAAAAAGTTGTCTTACATCTTTATTTTTTTATCTGTATCTTAAAATAAATCCATACTTACAGTAACATTTATGTTGACAATTAAATACTTTGTATGTGAAATGATTAATGTATTCAATTTTTCAGCATAATTTATTTTTTAGTTATGCTTTAAATGTTTTTCAAAGGATTAATCTTAATTTTATTTAGCTGTTCAAGCAAAAACAACTATCACATATAAACTGGCTACCTAAGAGTTGTACAGTATGATGGATTAACATAATGTTTCATGTTATTGTGACTTTAGTAATAATTTCTGTTAATAATCATTACTTTAACTGTTATAGGGGATTAGATCTATGCAAGATCATGGGTTAAAAAAGCCAGTACCTGTTCACAAAAGAAAGAAACCGACCCAGAGAAAAAAACAGTTGAAGAAACCAAGAGACAATGAACACTTAGCTGATGTTTTGGAAACTTATGATGATAATAAATAATATATTTGTTTTTGTAAATATTTAATTCTTATTAATATTAATATTATACGCTGATCTCTTAGAATGATCATCTGTTCAAACAAATATTTGTTCAGAGATTGTTCTGTAATGAATACCTGTAAAATTTTTTTTGTCAATATGATTAAATAGAATTATATTTTTAGTTGTTGGCATGATTCAATTATTTCACGCTTATTACAATCTCATTTGAATCGTGCAATTCCAGAACGTTGTATTTACCATTTTTGGGTAAATGCGTTTTATTGGAGATTCACGTTGTAAATGCCATGTTTTACATTGGCGAAACAGACTGCCCACTTGCTGCTGCTCCTAGTGGTGAAAATTTCAACAAGACATAGTGCAAGTCAAAACTTAGTAAGCGCCGTTGTCATTTACAGCTGCAAATGTACATCCCCAACTTACCCATTCCGTAATGTACTACTCACAAAAAGTTGCATGCTGTAACTTTGGCATACATAACTTAGGACTAGTTGTATGTGTATATGGACAGAAAACTTCGGAGTAAAGAAGTCACAAGAGATATCTTCTTACTTATACCAATATCTGACTATGGGAAATCTACATGGAAGGAAAAAACTTATCTGCTGGTTAGAAAATTGTGGAGGCCAGAATAAAAATTAATTAATCTTAGCATAGTACCTTGTTTGTATGGGTAACAATTTTTTATTTTTTGTTATTGGTCCACAAATTCCTGGTAAATTGCCACACTTTCCTACGTTATGATAGAGATTTTGCCCTCATTCAAAAGGGCAAGGAAGTTTGCAAGGCATACACTCTAAAAGACACTACAGCAGTTATATTGAGTGCTACAAATGAACATCCCTTCATCTCCATGATTTAAGAGGAATTCTACGACTTCAAAACAGTCGCTCAGGCTTTCTTTAACACAAAGCCTGAGCCTATGCCAGAAGCTTAGTATATCGTCTTCTACCCAGCTACGCCTAACAGTATCAGAGTTTGGCACAGTAAAAGTGGCTAAAGGAAAATGTGACTTGGGTGAATGGAGCGACGGAATTAATATATTATAAGACGGAGTCACTGTCGATGATTTCAAGGATATTGATTTGCATCAAAATCGCACTCAATTTGGATTTCCTGAGAAGAAAAAAGATATCAGAAAAATGATGCCTTATCTCCTGCCAGAAGCTCGCGAACACTATCAAGTAATGCTATTGGAAACTCCAGAGAATGAAAACACAGTTTCTAACATTGGAGAAAAAATTTTCAACAAGTTTTTTGTATTTACACGTATTGTAAGTTATACTGGCTTTGTTTCATTAAAGGAAACTGAGGGAATTTAAAGGTATGATTTATTACTTACTCGGCTAATACAGCGTTTTGACTTGCGGATGTTACAGCATTTACAATGTTTTGAAAATGCAAAATATTTTTAACTACTATAATTATAATGATAGGATATTTGTAAAAATAGTCTTACATATTTGTAATCAAATATGTTTTTAAAAAATTCTGGCCAAAACACATCTTTGTTTTTATATGGATATGTTTTTCCTTCTGTAAAATTACGATTTAGGCATTTACAACATTTTGGAAATGTAAGATTAATTTATTGATGTGCAAATGATTCAGACCAAAAATGAAATTATACAAGAAATTAATTGTAACAATTAATGTTAAGAGTATTTTGACACAAAAGAAACAGTTAATTTGTATTATAATGTATGTTGCAAATACACTTATGCCTACATAAGGAATTAAATTAGTTTTAATGGGATGCTATTAGAATGAAGTAAACTTTGGTCAGAAAGTTACATTACTGTCACATTAGTCTTTTTACAGTTACTCTATACAGTAAATTAATAAGGGCTGTAAACAGACTTGTTTATTAATAGTATATGCCATAATTTATTATTATACATTTTTTTACTTGGGTTTGGTGTCCCTTGCGGTACTCCAGTCTAACGTAAACACTACTGCAACACTAACCCTCATACACAGATTTTCTCTCTGTCTCTCGCACACACACACACACACACATACACACACCACACACACACACAAGGTGTACCAAGCTTCGAGCAAAGATGTGCAGTCCGTCATCACCAAACATGCCTAGTAAAGTAGAAAATGGTAAGAAACATGTGGTAGTCACAATACCTGAACTACCACCAAAGTTTTTAATTGTATCTTGCACAGAAGGAAATGATCTTTTGAAGGGGTTGCCATTTTTGATTCAAAAGGCAATAAGTGGATGTGCAACAGGTCCTGTCTCTTCCATAAGGAAATTACAAAAGATGATCTCCATTTTTGATCAGGTCAAGGTTTCTGTGGCTTTCCACAAAACCTTGAACTCATCAATGGGATTTATAACATGCAGGGACCTCTTATATGTCCGTGAGGATGAGATTGAAAAAGACCATCAAAGTAGTAATAATGCAATTCAGATAATGAGGATGGAAAATTGTCAGAGTTCCAACTACATCATTAATCCTGACATTTGTGGAGTATCTTTGTGCAGGCTACCATCGACTTAGTGTTAGGCCCTGTGTTCCCAAACCTCACTGATGCCAGAAATGCCAACGCTTTGGAGACGTAAGGTCTTCTTGCTCTAAACGAGAGGAATGCGGCCAGTGTAGAAATGAAGGCCATAAGAAGACTGTAAAAATGCTCCAAAATGCCCTAATTGTACTGGTGATCACCCTGCTCACTCTTTTAACTCCTCACAGTTCAAGGAGGAGAAAGCGATCCTGTGCAAAATGGCATAGAAAAAAACATTTTTCCTGGAAGTAAAGGGAATGTTCAATTCAACACAACCTAAACTCGAAGAAAAATCTTATGCCACTGTGGAAAAAGCGTTGAGCTAAAATGCTTTTTGAAGGTCTCTTCAATTAGTTATTAATATATTGCAAGAATGGACAAAATCTTCAAGTTTTTTAATTCGATAGTTTGTTAGCAAAAAACCATTTTAGGCTGTCATTGCCAATCAGTAGTCCATGTAGAATACTAATATTAAAATATAATAAAATTAATTAATCACCTTTACAATAGTTTATGATTATCCAAACTTTTTGTGAATTTTGTAAATTTGTAAAAACTTACTTGAAACGTTTTCGATCTTCATCAGTGTCTTCTGCTTGCAGTTGTTAGGTTAAGTGGTGACAGTTTTAAAGGCAGGTTTTGGTTGGTATCAAAGAGTATGTGTGATTTGTATTGGGTTTGTTTGTTAATATGTTTGTATTTAGTGTTTGTAAATTTTATATTGTTCTAGAGTGTTGAGATTTTTATTGATGTGTAAGATTTCTAGGTTATTGTAAATGTCTGTGTATTTGTGTCCTGTTTCTTTTAGCTGATTGTGAAATGCTGAGTTGATGTTTGTGTTCCTCGACTCTGTTTCAAGCTGCAACCTGTTTGCCCAATGTAGAATATGTTGCACTTGTTGCATTTTAATTTATATATGCCTGGTTTATCTTTGTTTTTGGTGTCGTGTTGTATTTTGTATTGTAAATTGTTATTAGTTTTGTATGCTATTTTGTAACTTAACAACTCCAAGCAGAAGACACTGATAAAGATTGCTACTTGAGCAATCAAAAATGTTCTGTCTTAGTAAGTTTTAAAAAAATTTAAAGTTTGGATAGTCATAAACTAATGTAAAAGAGATTAATTAAGTTTCACCTAATGTAATGGACTACAAAATTCAAGAGAATTTAATTAAATAACAAAAGGTCTGTTTAACAATAAATAACAAAAATAGTCAGAAACAAAAACCTAACAATAAATATATAACAATTAAACAAAAATAAAGATGATAATAATATAACAACAACAAATAACAATTAAAACAACAATTTAACAAAAAATAAATAAATATAGTAATAATTAAAGGATAACAATAAGTATACTATATTAAAAGAAATAAAAAAAGTTGAATAACATAATTATACAAAGTTATTTAACAATAAATAAATATCTGTACAAAACACATAAAGAAATTATTTATACATTATAATCATTATTGAGTACGAAAATAAATTCATATAAAAGTTTAAATATCAAATTTTAAATATTAATTTTAGGTAGCGCAGGAAAGTGATGACACAGAACAGCCGTTCTGTTGTCTCTCAACACCACCTTAAAACTCCCTTGTATATCGAAAGTATACTACCACAATCAACAAATATATGATGGATTGTGATGTTATTTTTATAGAAGGGTGGATCCTTTTGACATGAAATACGCATGAGTTAGATAAGAGTGGCAGTGCGAAGGCAGGTAGCCACCTTCTCCTCTTCATGTAAAATGAATAGAAGACCTCTATGGACAGATGGTATCCCTAATTTTCCTCAGCTCATTCTGACTCACACATTGTCATTCGTCGTTCCAAGCAGGTAATGATGTTTGCTTTGTAAAACATATATAATCAGATCCCATAACCTTTAAACATCTCTAGGTATAATTTTTTTTGCCATATCATTTAGACCCGAAAACAATATAAACATCTTAACCTCAACAAATCAAAAAATCTTCAGTATCATAGAAAAATAATACAACTTGGTGGTGCACTCTAAAAATTAAAAATTTGGAATGAAAGAAAGAAATCACTCCTTCACAATACACACAGAAGGTTTAAAATTTTCCCTGTTTAAACAATATACTGAGACATCTTGAAATTTGTTTATAAACCATGTCTCCCAAGCATCCATAGTATTGTTCCTCGTGACTTGTTTCAACAACGTAGGATGGTCAGACGTAAAGTAATGCTGGTTGTCCAGGTAATGCTTGGCTATCGCTGAGTAATCCGGCTTGTTGTTTTTAAAATGAGCAAAGTGCTCCCCGCTTCTTGTCCTAATACTCCTACAGGTTTGGCCAATATCTCACATTTTATGCTGTAAATCCCCGATTTCTCACAGTAATATGTGAAGTCCTTTGGAGATCCAAGCATTCTACCCAAACTCCATCTTGAAGCCATTGACACTTGAAGTCTTCCATACTTCATGAGGCACTTCTTGGCAATGCTTTATAGCGGAGGGTTGTAAGCTAACCTAACCCAGTTGTTTTCTGGTTTGTACAAGGGTAAGGTTATTCTAGCCAATCTATTTTTCTTTAATTCAGCTTTTTTTATGGTACTCCTATCCAGATCAAACCCGAATCCGTTAAATTCAGTTATTCCATACATCATGTTTAGTTCTATCAAATAGTTTTCTCTTGATAGTAAGAAATTAACTAAACATACTACGAAATGCCGCTAATTTGTGATCTTTAGGGTGGTGTGAATCATATGGAATACACCTAAAACTTTGCGTACGCTTCCTATAAACATCAAAAGATAACCTACCGTTTGCTCTCGTCACCATTACATCAAGAAGGTAATGCTATTCTTCGGTTCTACCTCAATGGTGAACACTATCGAAGGAAAAAATCCACTAAGTACCTGACAAAATTCATCAAGGTTTTTCTTTCCATCAAAAATAACAAACACATCATCCACATACCGGATCCAGACACGTGGAAAAATTTCATCGTCTCCTTAGCCTTAGCCTCAAACCTGCTCATACAAAAATTTGCCAAGAAACCAGACAAAGGGTTCCCCATTGTGGTACCGTTTTCCTGCTTGCAAAACTTGTTAAACTAGAAACTATTCTGACTCATACAAAGTTTCAAAAGGAGGAGATTTTCTTTATTAGTAGATTCCTTAGCAAGGTTGTTATCTTTGAGCTACTTCTCTATCATACCCATAGTTTCCTTAATTGGAACACTGGGGTATAAAGAGACAACACCAAGGTATACCATATACTCAGACTCAACCAAGTTAACATTTTCCAGAATTTTAACGAAATTAATTTTCGTTCTTTACTGAAAAAGTCAAAGCTGGTTTAGTTTTATTCAAACTTGCTACCAACCATTTAGCAATCCGATAAGTAGGCGAGCTTATACAAGGAACAATGGGCCTCATACTTTTGTCAACGTTATGAACTTTGGGTAAACAATATAGCTTTGGCAAAAATGCATTGCTAATAGTTAGCTTCTTTTTGAGACTTCCATCGATCAAATTCTTACAGCTTTTTAATGCATCATTTACCTCAGCCATAAATTTCTGTATCGGGTTTCTCTTCACGGCAAAGTACGGACCCGCTTTTATCAAGTTTTCAACTTTATCAAAATAATCATTCTCATTCAAAATGGTAATCGAATTACTTTTGTCCGCTTTTAAAAAGAAAAGATCTCTACTTCTCAAATCCTTCACAGTGTCAAAATGTTTACTGTTCAACCAGAAAGGTTTCTTGTAGCTTTGCTTTTTTCCAATTTCTGTGTAATTTCCGATCTAATGCAAGTTTTCATGTCACCTTTTAAAACTTTTATTCCAGTTTCGATATCAATTATTAAATTTTCCCTAACTTTTAATTTATTTTCAAAATTATACTTAAGACCTTTACTTAATAATTCAACTTCATTTTTGCTTAAGGCATAATCACTCCAATTATGTATTAAATTATCTTTAAAAGCATCATTTATTTGTTTATAATTGATTAAAAATTCTTTATAGTTTTAAGAACTACCATTAACTTTTACATTATGCAGAATATACAATTTCTTCTTTAATTTCAAAGTTTTTTGTACATGTTTGTAATTTATTACTTTTAGCATTTTGGAAAACTTTAGGATAAAATCATTAAAAGAGTGAAAATCTAAATTTTTAGTAATTTTTAAGTGTAGTTCTAATATTTGTAGTTCCAAATCAGCCTGTTTAGAATACAGAAGTCTGATTTACAACTTAAGCCAGTAACTCTTTATCTTATCTGTTATTTTGCTTACTTGTAATTCCTTGCTTCGACAATATTCATAAACTTAGGCTAAACACCCCTTCTTTGGCATCTTCCCAGAAACCAGATGTCATCTAATAAAAGCCATACATTACATTTCAACTTATGTGCCGATTAACCTCTTTAGACTCGAATGCCATAATATCAATAATAATAATAACAATAATGTAAAATAGATAACTCTCATGAGTAAGGAGTTGTATGCTCTGTAGTTAGATTAATTTTATTGCTTGACTTTTTATGCAATATTATTATAAATATCTTGTTTGTTTTATTTAACTTGTATGATAACTTGACGATACGTTAGTAGTAGCCAAGCACTGAGGAAGGTGATATCATCGCCGAAGCTAGTCTGTTGTGAACTAGTGTGTTTGTTTATTAAAAACTAAATTTTGGTGAGATTTTGAGTTAACTATTTTGACTTTTACCTTTGTAAAATAAAATGTGACACATATGATTAGAAAGTTGAAAAATAATGTACAGTTATTTGTAGTTTTTGTGTTGTACATCTTGAGGTTTTTTTATATATTATACTTTGGTATCACTTGGCAAAAAAAACAATACTTACTGATATTTTTCAGCAGACGCGTTTTGCACTAGGTCAGCAGATCAGCAGAACAATGCAGTGATCTAGTGTGAAACGCATCTGCTGAAAAATATCAGTAAATAGCGGTTTTTTTCCAAGTGATATCAAAAGTGTAATGTACAATTATTATTAAACAATAAATACTTACTGATTTTAAATTACCCATTTTTTCAGGTTAAATTTCTATTATTCTCACTCTTTATGAAAAATAAGAACTTTTATCCCTGTAAAAGTAATCTTTATCTTCTAGTAAAATCATTACTTTGTGTATTCAAATATTTCACTTTACAGAACAACCTAGAATTAATAAGATTTAATATCATTGTCTTATGATGAAGAAACAAGAGACGGTCGCAGTAAAAGCAAACCCAACTCATAAATTACATTAGGCAAATAAAGCAACTAAATAATAAACCACAATACCTTACATATGTTTGAAAAATAATGCTAAAAATTATAAAAAGTCAAAAATATTAAAAAAATTTATATCTAGTATTCTTAATACAGTATTGCTCTAGTGGAACTCTGTAATAACTTTTCACTCATATACAAGGTGTGGAATATTATTTTCTACCGGTAATTTTAATTGTATATGTATGGCTTAGAAATAAATAAATTTAAGAACTAACCATGAGGTTTTAATTGTGTGTTTTTTTAATGACGGCTATTGGTATCCTTCTTAGCAAAAGAAATGATATTAATACTGTGTAAAATTTTGTAGAGGTTTTATAGTTGGCTAAACTGTATAAAAATCTTACATTAAATATATTACTAACTACTAGTTTATCACAAAAAATAATAGCAACATAATATATTTAACACTTTTGTCTTAAATTTTCAATGTAATGTTCTATCATAAATTAGCTGCGATAATATTATTGAGTTACATTTTTTCGTATTAACTTGGCACTAATATGATGTAAATTTTTAAGGGTCATGTCATATTAATATTAAAGGATCAAATTATAAAGCTTTTAAATGATTAATGTTTTTTTTTTAAAGATAACTGTTATTACAAATACCAATATTTACAATTAGAATGTTTTTGTACTAGGAATGATTGGCACCTAGAACATGTAAAGGTTTACAGTAATGCCGTTTACAAGATATTAACATTACATGGCTTTGGTTAAGAATCACTATCACAGCACTCCAGTTTACAACCTATTGTTCATTCCTTAGGTAGTGCACTGTCACTCTTCCCTCTGGAATATGCTCTTACAGTAGCTTTGTTCCCTAACATTCTGTCCAACAGAGACTGTTTATTTTTCCGCCTTACACTCAACACTTCTCGACACAACTCATGAAAAGCTTCACCTACTTGTGTTACTTGTTCTGCTGCAGCCACTTCATTAAACCAGCATTCATAGTCTTTAGCTAATATTTCACCTGAAACAAATAGATTGATAAATTTTTTATTAATTTGTTAAAATTCCAAGAAATTTCAAT
This sequence comes from Prosapia bicincta, assembly GCA_036971475.1. NCBI lineage: Eukaryota > Metazoa > Arthropoda > Insecta > Hemiptera > Cercopidae > Prosapia > Prosapia bicincta. Next base: position 159,490,644 of record JBAIZL010000002.1, read on the forward strand.
CAGCTGATTATAACATCATAAATAATTATTTGAAGAACCTAATGGAAGTTATTAATAGTTTTCACTTAGTTCTTCTAATAATTACTTAATGATTTAATCAGTGAAATCAAAATGATTACAACAATCAACTTTGATTATAACATTTTAAAAATAAAAACAGAAATACTATAGTATTTTCTGGTTCATTGAAACATTTTTGATTACAGACATCTCGTTTTTACTCTAACTATTATTACATAAGGATTATGGATAAAGGTACTATTTTAAGGCAGAGAAATAAAACCCCCTGTTAAAGGATGTGAGGAAGATCACGGTATTACTTGAACAGGGTTGTTATACTACAATATCAATATTGGCAAAAACCCCAATACCACAAACAAATTTGGGGTATTGAGGGTTTTGCTAATAGTTTTATAGTTTTATTATAATATATTGTACCACTGTGCTCTTAATATTGTATAGGATTGGGTATATATAAATATGAAAATAGTTCAGAGAATGTGGTGGGGGAGAAGCAGTTCTATATTTTATTCACTCATTACTTGCTTTGATGGCTTATTTGGTATTTATGTTGTGAAATTGACTGAAAAACTGCCCTAATAAATATTATACTATTTATATTGCAAAATAAATCTGTTTATGCCATTTATTATACTACATTATTTTGTTTAAAGGTTTTCTTCCTATAATTGTGTATGCATTTTTTAACAAACCATATAGTATATTCATTATTTAGGGTAGTGTACAACCAGTGGCGGACTTTCCATTAGCCACATGCCTATGGGAGCAGCCTCGAGGGGGCGGCAGACGGCAGCCGCTTTTTTTTGTACCGATGAGTTTTAGTAACAATAGTAATAGTACCTAGTTAAATATCACAAAAAATGTTTAAAAATTTATATTTGTGTAATGTCAGTATGTGTAATGTCTGAGTGTGTATGTTTGACGTCACGTGTGTGTATGTATATATGTGTATGTGTATTATATGTAGATAACGTATTAACGTAGATATAGCTTTGATGTATTTGTGTACTGCGGTTAGCAACTGCTCTGCAGAAAGGTCATTTTTGTCCTTGAAGAGAATCAAGTCATATCTACGTTCTACCTTCAAAGAAGACAAATTGAATTCTCTTGCAATTTTCAATATTCTCATCCTTAACACCAAAGTTTTTTTCTTTTGAACAATTAATAGAAGAATTTTCTATTAACAAAGCAAGACGTAAACGTTTAATGTAAGAATAAATGTTTTTAGTCATACTTAGGCTACAAGTTTTGTTTCTGCAATATTTATATAAATATTAAACCTTAAACCACCATATTCCACTTAGAAAGTATATTAAGTCTAATTTTTACACAACGTTTTCATTATAAACTATTAACAAAAAAAATAAAAATATACGTTAATTGCTCTTGTTAATACTAAGAGGCTGAAAATATTACTCCTTAATCTTGTGTGTAATAAATAACACTTTCTAATCTCAAAAGTGTTCTTATTTTCAATTGTCTTCACCAACAAATATGAAAGTGAAGTAATGTATGTATATTTTCAAAATATCTTTCATTAAAATATAGTGCCCAATATATAGTATATTATTATTTAATATGTACTTTACGTTTATTAATATTGCGTTAGGACAGTAAACTATGGTCGGCACGGTAATCGGTAATTAATTTAACATTTGTTGATTCCATCTTCGTGTGAGCTACTAGTAATCACTTACACTTTAAAAAAATGTTCTAACTTGCCTATAGTAGCACTTACTTTGCTTGTTGAGGACGGCCGTTTCGGGAGATGTGTCCGTTTGTCAACATATACCGAAAACCCACCAGCACCAATACGACCATACACAGTTCCTCAAACCACCCACACCAACATAAACTAGCTGCTTACAACACCATGATATATCGCCTCCTTAAAACACCACTAGACAAAGATGATCACTACCAGGAGTTAAACACCATAAAATATATAGAACAAACAAACGGATACAACCCAAGAATGATTGACAAATTATACAACCGCCTAAAAAATAAACATAATAACCCAAATACAAACACACAAGATGACAATCCCATAAAATACTTATCAATACCTTACAGATCATCCAAAACCCACAATCCAACCAACACATTACGAAAATACAACTACAAAATAGCTTACTCCGCACACAACACTCTCAACAAACAATTTAAACCCAACAGCAAAATCAACGACATTTACAACACCACTGGAGTTTATAAACTAACTTGCAGTTCATGCCCCAGTTTTTACATAGGCCAGACAGGGAGGTCATTCTACACACGTTACCAAGAACATATAAAACCACTAAAAAACAATAACTACCAATCAAACTTCGCCAATCATCTCAACTCCACAAAACACGACTACATAGACATAACATCTAACCTACAAATTCTTCATAAACAACACAGAAATAACCAACGCTACACAACCGAACAATACGAAATATATAGGCACTTCAGACTACACCCTACACACATATTCAATACACAATTACATTACAACTCACACGCACTTTTTGATATCATAACTCCTAATACACACAAAATACACCCACACCACCAAAATATCCCACCCCCACCCTAACCTACGTAAACCTTGAGATCAGTTACGGCCTGAGTTGACAAAGGGACACATCTCCCGAAACGGCCGTCCTCAACAAGCAAAGTAAGTGCTACTATAGGCAAGTTAAAACATTTTTTTAAAGTGTAAGTAATTAATTTAAACGTAAAATGCATTATTGCATGAATACCAACATATTTTTTAATCTCAAAGCGCATCATTACTAAAAGTTAATTATTTTTGTATTATGCTTTTCTTTGAACAGGCTTGAAAACGGATTTGTATGGTGAAAAATTAAAAGCATTGTATTACGTTGGGACGTTTCCAATAAATTCGCGAACAGGGCGCAAAGGGGCGGCCGGCCGAATTGTGCCTAGGGGCGGCACCATGGCAAAGTCCGCCACTGTGTACAACACTACAATAGGATTTTTGGTTTTCAAAAATTTTGTCAATCTTCGAAATATATAAATTCAAATTTGTGTGCAGTACTTTTTATATGTTCTCAGTATATTTCAGACCTTATTTCAGACCAGTTATTTATTTCATTGGAAAAAAAAATAAAGATGAAAAAACAAATATATGTAAGATAGAATATCTGTAGTATATAACTCACCTTCTTCAGTACTAACTTGCCGTAAATGAACCATATCAGCTTTGTTGCCTACTAGAACTAGAGGCAAATCACAAAGAACTTGTTTTGCTCTTCTTATATAGTTAAAAGACTGTCTATCTGTAATGGCGTAAACCAACAAACACCCATCTGCCCAGTTGAGACTTTCAGTTTGGGGCATTTCCTCTTCTCCCTGATACAAATAAGATAAAAGTCTACATTTTTTTATTTCCATTTCAACTTGAGTTACTATTATAAATGTATATATTTTGAATAGGTAAAAACCTGTCTATATATTAGCACTTTCTTTTGGTGTTAGTGACAATGGTCATTTTGGGATATATAGCCCTTTATCAAGTTGAACTACAAATGTCCTCTTACTTTTATGTATAAGTCAGGGAAAGGGAAACTAGATTAGGAGAGCCTATAAGATTTTAGAAGTGATTATACCAAATAATATGAGTGTACTTAGTGTAATTGGACGTTAAGTTTGTATGTTGGAAGTAATTTACATTGTATATTTCTTATTGTTCATATTGAGTATGCTAAAGTTACTTAGTAAAATTTGTAGGTTATTGACAAGATGGTGTAGCTCTACTTTCAGTTTGCGGAGATAAGTTGTTCAGCAAAGTTTGATGAAGTGTAATGTCTTGTGACTCTTGTACAATGTATAAGTTGTATCATGCGCAAAATGGCCCTCCTATTTTACTTAAGTAGAAACTAGGGTATGAACAAGTTAGTTTATATAAGCGAGTGAAGTTGTTCAAATCTGATTGTGTTATTGAGTTTTTTTTTGTATGGAGTAATGTTAATGTATTTGTAAAAGGTATTTTTAGTGTATATGTTTTGAATAATTTATAGGGCTAATATAATACGAGGGCTCGTAAACTTTGATAGTTTTTGCAAAAAAAGACAATTAATAATAGTAATAAAAACTACATACATAATATAATAACAATTATATATATATTTATATAATCACTGACGCTCACAGTGATTTGACAATGGTCAAGTAACCGAAAGGTGCCTCATAAACTGATAAACAAAAACTGATTGCACCTAATGATGGAATAATTATTTACAATTAAAATATAATAACTCTAAAGTCAGTGTAACGTAATAATAATGGACGACGTTAAATATTACACACACACACACACATGCATATATATATATATATATATATATATATATGAAGTTATTATTATTAATTGTAAACAATATTTTCCACCATTAAGTGCAATAATTTTACCTTATGGGATGAGGCACCTTTCGGTCATTTGACCATCGTCGAATCACTATAAGGTAAAATTATTGCACTTAGTGGTAGAAAAATTGTTACAATTAATAATAATAATAACTTCATAAAGTCAGTGTAACGGAAAAATAATGGACGACGTGAAATATATATATATATATATATATATATATATATATATATATATATATATATATAACACGTTTTCTTGTTTAATAATTTAAAACAACATAGGATATTCAAATACAAGAATTTATTGAATATAAATTAATAAATATTCTTGTATTTGAATAACCTATGTTGTTTTAATATATATATATCATTATATTATTTATATATATATATATATATATATATATATAATATAATATATGTTGTTTTAATATATATATATATCTCATTATATTATATTATATTATATATATATTATATATATTATATATATATATATATATATATATATATATATATATATATATATATATATATATTTTATTATATAAAATATATATATATATATATATATATATATATATATATATATATATATATATATATATATATATATATATATATATATATTTTCATTGTGTATAGTGTAACAAGCCAGTCATAGACAGTTTTGAATTATTAAAGTACTATTAAAAGCAATAGTTTATTAAATTACTTCTTTGAAGGAACCTTTTAATCTATGAAAAACTTATATTTTTTCTCATGACTTTATATTTTATTTTCATTTATTATTTTTACAGATTTGCTTGATTATTATAAACAATTAATAAGAAAAGCTCATAGAATTGATAACCACATATTCATAGATTTAATTAACACACTTTTAAGTAATATTAGGTATATTATTTTAAGATTGGTGATGAAGTAAAACCACAGAATAGGAAACTCTTCTGGCAGGAATCGCATTGAGAAAGGAGTGACTTTCCTGAATTCAAATTAAAATAGGTTTAAACATGTTTTTAGACAAAACAGGATTGGTAATCCTGTTTGGCAGCACAGATGGCTTGGCATCACAGATGGCTTATGTTCTATACTTTCTGTTTCTACTTTAAAATAATTCTAATAATTTCCCCCTGCTTGATAAAGACTTATTAACCAATTTCAATTTACATATGAAATAAATTTTTTAAATAAAACTAATAGCAACAATTTCTTGTTTTAAGTGAATAAATATGAACTTAAAAATGATAAAATCAAGACAAAAAATTTATAATTTTCCAACTTTACTGGTATTTAACTGGATTTACTGGTAACTAAAATGTCTATGGTTTTCAAGAAAATTAAAATTTTGTAGTTGTTGATTATATTAAAGTCCTGAATTTCAACTAATGTTAGACTATTATAGTTTAATATATTCTTTGTAGAAATACATCTCTATAATACCTGCTCTTCCTCAATCGAATATATATTAAAGTTTTTTTAAGTATGTTAGTGGAGTATACATTATCAAATTAGCACACAATGACTGGAAATAAACAATTGAATATAGTAGCACTTAATTTTCTTTAAATGAAGATGACCATTTGGGGAAATGTGTTCCATTTTCAATCGAAACAACCTTTGTCAGATAAAATAAAAATGCTACTTTTATTTTACATATTGATATATGTTGAAGTGTGAACTACTACTTCAAATTAAAAATGGAATCAAATACTTAAAATGAAATTTATATACAGATTAATGCATAATTATACAAGTACAAATATAAAATGTACTACTTACACTACTAGTAGGCAGTAAACTGTAAAGTCTCTGTAATAGAATTTATACCAGTGACCTTACAGGAAATACTAATATTCAACCCAGTTGCATTATGATATGTAAGTTAAAAAGAATTTTATCTTACAAGATCACAATATTTACAAAAGCACAATAAATGTGTACACAAATTTCACACTGTAAGAATTGTTAATATATTGGTTATTATATATTTTTTGAATTATAAATATAATTTTCAATTGGCAATTTGTTACATAATACAAATTATATTTGTATTACATTAATTAGTTGTTACATTAACTCTTTCACATAGAGTTAATTTAGAATTAATAATCACCTTAGGGCATGTATCTAATATTTCAAACAATACTGGTTCTCCATCCACTAATACTTCATGCTTGTATCTCGTCTCTAAAACAGATTATTATACTATTAATAACCATTCACAGTGGTACCTTAAGATTATAACTGTTATAATTATCTTGAAACAAAATGTGGTCCCAGAATTGTGTTCTTTCCTTGCATAACCAAGGTATGTAAAACTTATTTGAATTAATTATTTTAAAAAATTCTTCTCTAATTTAACAACAAAATTGTTTAAAGAAAAGGAGATAATCATAAAGCAGAAGACAGGAAATGTTACCTTCCTAATAACACCAAATAACCCAATAAAGAGGACTTATTCCATTATACAATCATGCTCATGTGAGGTATAATGTTCATTATGTTCCACACCAAAGGATCTCTATGTCTTTCCTCTAAGCTCATCTATTATTCAAAATCTTTTACAGTGCCTTTGGCGATTACAGTTAAATTAATCGATTTACACCAAATACAAAAAAAATCACTTCAGTGCAGTCATGTCAAAGATATGGCTCGTGGTCCACATCCTTCCCCCGGGCCATATCAATACGGCCTGTGATCGCATTGTGTGACAGAAAGAGGAATCATGATTTTTTTTAGAGGTTTTAGACTTCACTTGATTCCGGAAGTTTTAAAATGTGCACACTACATTTATAAGTAATTTCAAGGGCAATGCATGCCTAGACAGGTGAGAGAGTGTTAGTTAGATACCTATTTATTTATCTTTTTTTCTATCTCACGCTCGCAAATATGGCCTCTGTTTCTCTCGAATAGCTAAAACTAAACTATTTGCCACTAGAAATCGCACCACAGCCACAGGCCGCAGTTCTAGTAAACAACTCAACCATAGACAGTGACAACTCTATCTTTTAGCAACAAGCGAAAATACTCTATTATTTTTGTTGAGAACAATTTAATCTTCCATGAGCTTTGAATCTAGACTAGAACCTTCTGCATCGATATAAAAGGAGTGGCTTGGCACGGAGTGAGTCAGTTGAGTTCAGTAATTGAAGCGATACGGTTGGAGAAGGATTCTAGTTGTACTGCTAAGTAGTGATTGTGAAGATACTGTGCATTTGTTTGTGTCGTGCGCATGCGATATCCATAATTGTTGTGTCGAGTTCCAAAATTGTTACAATTTTGTCACAATGACACAAAAACATAAAGTTGATTGTAAGTGCAGAGTTTTTCAGTCTAAATAAGAAATTGCATATTTTTTTCTTAAAATGGAAAAGTAAAACACTGTGTTTTTGATTTGTAATCAAACATTTGCTGTTTGTAAGGAGTTTAACTTGAATAGACACTATGATACGAATCATAAATCAAATTCGATTGTTATACTGAAAAAATAAGAATGGACACATTGTCATCTTTAAAATTTAAACTTCTAGGTCAACAATAGATGTTTACTGAAGCTAATACTGAGAGCGAAGATGCAGTGAAATCGTTTATTATTGCATTAGAAACCTATCTCAATAATAAGGTTTATTATCGCGAAGAGATCAAAACCTGTAACTGATGCTGATTTTATTAAAGACTGTATGTTGAAAGTTGCCAAATCAAAAGTGCATAATTCATTTCAAAAGTCAATAATTCAAAATATTTTGCTGTCAAGAAACACCGTTGTTTCAAGAATAAATGATTTATCTCAAAATTTGGTTCTTCAACTGAAGAAGAAAATTAAGGAATTTACAAACTTTTCACTGGCTGTTGATAAGAGCACTGATACTGTTGATACAGCTCAACTTGCTGTTTTTCTATGAGGTATTAATAGTAATTTTGAAATAACTGAAGAGCTATTAAAGTGCATTCCATTGACATGTATTATAACAGCAAATTATATTTATTCTGCAATTGAGTATTTGATAGCAGAATATGAACTCGACTGGAATATACTTAGCAGGACAACTATGGATGGTGCTCCTTCCTTGGCTGGCAAACATTCGGGCGTATAACAGAGAACATAAGGGAATTTTGTGGGACTTCACTGTATAATTCATTGGCACCCAAATATTTAAAAATGGACCATGTTATGCAACCTATAATTAAAATAGTAAATTTTATACAGAGCAGAGGACTAAATCATCGACAGTTCAGACAGTTTTTACAAGATTTGGATGAAAAGTTTTCTAATGTCCCTTATTTCACCGAAGTTTGTTGGCTCAGTTGAAGAGTAGCTTTAGAAAGATTGTTTGCATTACGTGACCCTATTCAAGCTTTCGTGTAAAAAAAGGCTACCAAATTTATTGTGACAATGACTGGTGGGTTGATTGTGCCTTTTTGGCAGATAAGAATAAACACTTTACTGATCTGAATATAAAATTACAGTGTAAAAATCTGATTGCCACTCGAATGTATTTATGTATTCAAGCATTTGAAACAAATTTAAAGCGGAGGGAAAATCAGGTAAAAAATCAAACTTCGGATCATTTCCTTCATTTAAAGTCATTTGGCACAGTGAACCAAAAAAAATTGGATTAATATTCTGAACTTCAGCAAAATCTGATCACTGAATTCAGCAACTAGTTTGAAGACCTCCATAAAATGAATGAAATGGAATTCCCAATTTTCAACAATCCATTCTATTTCGAAGCTTCACAGGCATCAGTTCATTTGCAAATGGAGTTGTTAGATCTTCAATCGGACAGTATTTTTAAAGAAAACTTTAAAGAGGTTAACGCTCTTATATTTTATAGACTATCTTTCAAGAACTTGGATAACTACCCGGAATTAAAAAAGCATGTAGCATGCATTCTGTGCGTGTTTGGTAATACCTATGAATGTAAGCAGATGTTTCCCATCATGAAAATAAATAATTTATTACATTTTTTTATTTGAATCTGGCCCGCCTACACATTCTAAATTTAATATATGGCCCTCTGAAAAATTGAGTTTGACACCTTTGCTCTAGTGTCTAGTTACTGTCAGTTTTCCTCTTCGAAATATTTGAAAACATTATCCAGCTCTGAATCCTTTTCCAAAGAATTAAGCCTTTTAGTTGTCTTCCTGTTTGGTTCATATTTTGCAAATTTTAAATACCTCAGCAAAATATAATGTTATAATAAAATGTATCTTTCAAATTTTATATTTTTTAAAAAAATATTTGGTACCTAAGAAAATCTAATCAAGAAATTAACATTATTTTATAAAGAGTAAAGTAAATAACATATTTGGTGGTAAACTAGTTTAAAACTGGCCTCAGGAGCTTCAAACTGATTGAGTCTAATTAATGCAATATTACCTCTAATAATACCTTCATATTCCCAACCTAAATGAAAAATCACTTTTGTTTTACTGGAATGATATTGTTATGTTTGTTATAGTGATAAACAAAAGTATATTAGTACTTTTATTAGGTAATATAAAGTAAATATTTAAAATCTAATAATTTAAATATGAAAATTTACCTGATTGATGGTCATATTCCCCAATATATCTTCTGGTTAGAAAACGAACTGTCAGTGCTGAGAAAAATTTAAAGGAACAAGTTTAGCCTTGTACAAGTAAAAGTTAGACTATGTATAGAATAAGTAAATGTACAGTTAAAAGTTTTAAAGATATATCTTAAACATTTTAGTGGGTCTTATGCTAAATACATATTAGCATAAATACCACATTAGCATAAAGATGTTCCATGTTTTTAGAAACCTTCATTATAACTAATTAAAAAAAAACTTTAAATTTATTGGCACCATTAACTTTTTGTCTAACTATTAAAAATTGTATAAATAGAATTTAATTAAGCACAATGCTATATAAATATCAAGAATTTTGAGGTACAAATTGGTTTCAAGAATTATTTTTGCTATATTATTATATTTTTTTGTATATATGTATATTTTACACCAATTGTTGTTTCAAAATGAATTAAAGTAAGTTTGAAAATTATAAACATAATACCATAACTGCTATAAATAATAAAAGTGACAAAAAAAACTTTTATGCTCTCACGATATAACATGAATTTTGAGTTTTATTGCTCTTAAAGTTATTTCTATTTTCTGTGTAGGTGTATGTTACGGCTATAATCTTGTTTTTAAATGGTTTACGACTTTTTAAAATACACCTACATCTTATGTAGTTATATGTTATTTTGTATAAATCAGATAGATTGTATTTGCCTGTTTCTTGTTGAAATGTTTGTATGAGTTTATAAGAGTGTTCGTTGATTTGTATATTTGGTAATTGAATTTTCTGAAGGTCGAAGTAGCAATTCAGAAAACTCAATTACCAAATATCATACAAAACAATGACTTGACATGGAACCCTTCCAACTACAAACAGACTAATGCAATCTATCCAGTATATTTGATTATGCCAATGTAATGACTGTCCCAAATTTTACATTGGCCGAATCTGTAGATGATTTAAAGACTGTACCAATGTGATTGAAAAATAAAACTCTTAGAATACTAGCACTACACCAACACCACAATACCATCAATGTATTTTCCCATATGTGTATGTGTGCACGGCGCATGAGGACGAATAGATTTATTAGTGTGCCTGTGTGTATCAAGTTTAACAAAACAGTAATTTTTAAATATTAAAGAAAGATAACACAAAAATACTCTGTTGAAATACTTGAGAACAGGGTTGGTTGTTATAGCTCATGAGTTATAGCAAGAGATTTGAGTTGTGCAGGAGGGAAATTCGCCGACTAGTGGTGGGAGATCAGGTAACTGTCTACCCCTCTCTCATATCTAGGCAGAGTGGATGTGGTGAACTGATATGAATAATATCAAGGTTCAACCAACACTGAGTCATGATTTCCCCAAACACACTAAATGCCAAGTACGCCACTGCTCATCGACTGACCAAGTCTCTTGCTGTATCTCTTTTTAAGAGGAAGATAACGATTTTTTCATAGTTTGCTTTTGTAATTGTATAAACAGATTATTTTAATGATTTAATTCGTTAGATTGGTATATAAATATTTAAAATTAAAAAGTGTATTTATTATAAAATTTGTATTTATTTTGCCAAGTTTGGAATTACTTTAAAACGAATTGGAAGTATAATTTTGAAACAAAATTTTATTAAATATCGAAATCTTGTTGCTGTTCATGACGAGCTGGTTGTAAATTACAAATTACACTTTTGCTATTACTTGCGACCAGACATTTGTTAACTAAAAGTTGTTAATTGTTAACTTACACTTGGAGGAAACGTTTTCGTCCTACAACTTCTTTAGCCTCGTATTTTTGCTGTATTCACGCAAAAATAGCATGAATGCCATAAATAGCGCAAAAATACGAGGCTGAAGAAGTCGTAAGACGAAAGCGTTTCCTCCAAGTGTAAGTTAACAATTAACAACTTTTAGTTAACAAATGTCTGGTCGCAAGTAATAGCAAAAGTGTAATTTTTAAAATTTTATTGTAGTGGATTGTATTCTACTGCAGGTCAGGAGTTGTTTTCGGTCTATTAATATGCAATTTGACATTGAGGCTGTGTAAACAAAGGGCCACATAGCCTTTCAGCTGCTCTTAATTCTACAAATTAACCAGAATATGTGCATTATTTGCTACAAATGAAAATATTAAACAATTTTCAAACAAGTCCACCATATAGAAAGCAAATACAAAATATTTAACTGATTTCTTAAAGGGTTATAAAAATTAACTTTGTAGTCTCACAATCACAATTAATTAGACTTTATCGGCGTAATTTTTATTCAATTTGAAAAACAGGGAAACAGTAATAAAATACAAATGAATTGCTGATAACCTTCCTGATATGGAGCTGCAAAATATGTTGAGCTGTTATGTTTTAGACAAGGCTCTATCACAATTCAATAATTAACTTTAGAATATAAGCCAGTAATTAACTAAAGCAAATCTTTATTGCTTAGGATTTGATGTATTAAAACTAAAACATTGTTAAACTAAATTTTTTGCATCAGAAACAAACTAAAAATCGGGAAATACATAGTCAAACTGTTATCTTAAACATATCTCTTAAGCAAAAGTGCATGACTGACAGTACTAAAACATCAATTTAAAACAAAAAGAATGTATAAATAGGAAGGCGTTGTAGGAAGGATAAATAAATGTATAGAAGAATGTTAGACAAGGCCGAAAGAGTATTTCCGACTTCATTTTGGCACAAGCGAGTGCGTAGGTGATTACTACTTAAAACTAAACTTAATGTGCCTAGCAGATGTCAATAGCGCCTTAAGTGGGTATTCTAATCACAGTGGACAAAGGTTTGAAATCTTGAGATTGACGATATATAATTTTATAAATTTAAGAACAAAATTTTGCTCTCTGATCTAGATGGTCTCCCCTCCCCTCTCTTGTGTGTAATTGTATGCATTTAGATAAAACGTTTTTATAACATTTAAACATGTGCCTTTTTTTTCAAAGTAATTTGCGACGTCATAAGTAAAAGGACGGCTCATGTTTACACTTTCGGGGGGGGGGGGGGGGGTTCATATGGCCGGAAAATATAGGGTGGTTTTGGGGCATTAAAAGTCCAAAAATAAAAGCCTGGAAATGAAATTTTAAGCTGTTCTTGTACTTAATAATCACAGGAAATTTGGCGTTCTGTTTTATCAAAACATGCATTTTACCTGAATCTACATAGATCCCGGCCGTGGCTGCCGTGACGGTGGTAAAATCAACGCTACATAGTAAATATTGTTTAACTTTCATTTTTCTCATCTTGTCTGACGAGAAAACGAGCAGTTTTCTCAGACTGTTTACACAGATTGTTAATATAGCCGAGCCAGTACGGAACTAGTGCGCGACTTGTAACATGCCAGTATTTGTGGTGGGCGGAACTACCAATGTTATCAGATGAATTTCTACTCCTAACATTAGATTATTGTAAAAACAACATACATTGCTTCAAAATATATGTCAAATGAAAAATACATGGTCATAAGTAAACTAGGAACAGTTTAAGTGTGTTCGGAATACGAAAAATATTTCTAAAAAAATATTACAAAATTTTCGGGGGAGGGGGACAATTGCCACACTGCCCTTCCCCTGGAGCCGCCCTTGAGTAAAATATTACTAAATTCCAATTTGGTCAAAGGTAATAGATTTCAAAGCAGATAAGTTTTTTTTTATTCGGAGCTACTTTACAGGCAACATCTTTTATAACTACAATTAAAAGTTTGTATAACATTTTAATTTTACGTCTCATTCTTCAAACTGAATTTAACTTGCGAAAACGTTTCCTGCAACGTTTAATAGTTTTCGCCAATGATTAAGTTGTAGAACTTGTCAATAGATCAATTAGGACAGCACAATTTGTAAGGTAGCTCAAAATAAATTGGACAAGTGACATGAACAGCTGATATTCTATGTTTCTAGTTTGAGTCAGTTGCAATAGAGTATTATGAATATAAGTTATCGTAATAGTATCAGGAGACCGAACTTCGCTTGAATAAGACAGATAATTTATGTTGAGTTGAGTAAATTACAAAAATATATGTTATATACACAATATAAACACAATTTATATACATAATATAAACACCTTTTAATACCCAATATATCATATTGTACGTATTAATCGTGCGTGTTGTCTGTTGGCATTGGAGGAGCATTAGAACTTCTTTCAATACTTCGTTGCGGGTGTGTGTAGGAATCGATGGCGGTAAAAATAGAGTTCCATAAGTATAACATGGGAACTCTAAAAGTCATTGGGGAGTAATCCAGAATTTTACCTAGGTTGAAAACGGACTGATAAACCAAAGAGTACAAAAATCAAAATTCCTTGGGCGAAAAGTGTGTTCGGGTCCGTGCTTTGTTGCATAAGGTTAACATGGGAATTCTAGGAGTCCCTTTGGCGGAATCCCGAATTTTCCCAAGCTTGAGACCGGTGCCAATTGACTTCCCGGAGCCAAAAACCCCAAAAAAATAACAAAATCCTTGGGCGAAAAAAACTTTTGTCAGGGGGTTGGAAATCTAGGAGCCACTGGGGCGGAATCCCGAATTTTCCTAAGGTTGACACCGGTGCCAATCGATTTCTAATGGCCGAAAATCCCAAGAAAATAAAAATAAAAAATTCTTGTGCGAAAAATATGTTTGTCTGGGCCCGTGCTTAGTTACATAAGGATAACATAGAAATTCTAGGAGGCACTGGGGTGAAATCCAGAATTTTCTCAGGGTTGAGATCGATGCCAATCGATTATCCGTGGCCAAAAACACAAATAAATATGAAAAAAATAAAAAATCCTTGGGCGAAAAAAAGTTTGTCCGGGTTCTTGCATATATTATAATAAAGATTATAGGTTACTAGCGTAATTTGTTAGAAATTTTATATGAATGAATTAGAACCTGGCTTGCTTTATTCAACTGTAATTTTGTTTTATTTCGACCAGCAGATCTAGACAACTAACTTCGATAAAACTACTAAGCCTAGTTTGCAAATGTTAGCTTCTCACGCGTAGTTTGTACACAAATTTTATATGGGAGTGGTTGTAAGGTTACATGGGAGTGGCCAAATAAAGGCCATGTGGTTGTGGGGTGAATACAAAGGCCAAAATGGTCTTCATTTTGAGGCTCTTTAACCTATAGGTTATGTTTTAAATCAACTTCAATATAATCGTAAATATTGAATATTTAATGACATTATGTGATAATGTAAGATTACATAATACATTAAAGGTAAAAATAGTGAATTGGTAATGTTTGTATCTACTTTTATCAATCAAGTTATTAAGTTAAATTATACTAGGGCCTAATTGTCTTATTGGTCTTTAATACATTTTTTCAACACTGTGGACTGATTTTAAGTAAATAAATAAAACCCACTAGCCCCAATACACAAACCTTTGTTTTACTAAAACTTGATAGTACTTCTGAAAAGGATTACCATATAATCGAAATATACATAAAGTAATTTTAGTAAAAAAAACGATTTTTGTATTGTGGTTAGTGGGTTTTATTTATTTAGTTATTGGTCTTTATTTTTTCACTTCAGTCTAGTACTTTTTTAAAGTGAAAATTTGATGATCTCTTTGTAATCCTTCTTTGTTGTTTATGTTTGCAACATTTATCAGCTTAAACAAGATATCTTCGGACTAGGTTGTTTTTTTTTCTTGAAGCAAGAATAATCTTGCCTACTTAGGAATCTATTTTCCTAAGTAAAGTTTTGGGGAAAGAGATTACAGACATCGAACGCTTTGATAGGATCGGGATATGGCCAAGGAAGACAGAAGAATAAATACTAGAAAAATATCTAGAGAAAAGAGACAGGATGAAGAAAGCCACGCCACAATGTGTTTCCCTCGAGTATTCGCAAAGCCTTTCCAAAAAGGCTACTAAATTTTGAACACGACACTGTTCAAACACTTTTATAAGACGTGTGCTGGGTGCAAGATTTCTTTTGGCATGATTGATTTAATATCTGAATTAATTTGTAATTCAAAATTCTTTAATTTAAACATAAAATATTTGAAGAAATCCTTCGGCCTTCCAACAAAGCATGTCATATATTTTTGAATAGCCTCTTTTATCCTCATATTTACCTACATATTAAAGTTATACAGTTACTACTATTTGTGATAGTAGGCTAAAGGTTGTTTACCACATAGGCTACTAATGTCTGTACCTATTTAAGAAAGTTATACAGTTACTACTATTTGTGATAGTAGGCTAAATGTTGTTTACCACATAGGATACTAATGTCTGTACCTATTTAAGTATCTTTAAAAGGTTAGTAAGAAACTTTTAGTAAGAAAATATTTTTAAAAACCTAAAAATTTACGCATATTTCTATTAAGGTTAGTATAAAACGACAAATAAGTTTACTTGTGTTAAAAGGTTTTATTAAATACTTGAAGTTAATTTTTTTTAAATTGGTTTGGAGTAACACAAAATCAGACGAAGTAGGTTACTGCTTCACCTGGTGTAAACTAGCTCACATAGAAAGTGTGTTTTCTTGATGTTATGCCAAACTATGCAATACCAAAACAAACTCGGAAATGGTGGTTTGTATTTTGTGCTTTGTAAACATTGCTATTTGTTGATCAACATGACGACTAACACGCTGATTCATCTTCTAAAACTTTGTATATTCATTTCAACTTTAACTTTAATTAAGTAGAAACTCTTTTTTACTTTTCTATTTTTAAACGAATGTAACCATTGTTTGTTTATTTTTGGTCCTTAAAAAAAAATTACTGGTCTTTACATTAAAAACTTTCACGTTATTCAAAATGTAGCCTACTGCTATTATATATAAAAAATACATTTTCATATTTCTCAAGTTATTTTAGATTTTAAAGGTGTTAAGTAAAAGAAAAATTGAAATAAATATCTGAAATATTACCTATAAGTTCTAACTTACTGTTTAGCGTTTTAAAAAATTTTCCGCTGTCCTGTGATGAGTAAATGAAACTGAATGGTAAATGAGTGGAAAATTTATTTGAAATATTCTATCACTTTCTGTAAGGCTAAAAAATTAATGATTTGTTTTCTTATACCGGAAGAATAGCTTTAATAGGAAGCAAGGATGACCAAATGTACGAAAATAGAATTGGGAGGAAAGCAGTAACGTTTAACATGTAAACAAAAGTAAAGATCGATGAACATTTTTCAAGAAATTGTAAAAAAGGGAGGTAAAAAATAGTAAATTAGAAAATCCTTATCACATAAAAGTTTTAGTCGTAAGGCATGTTTTTCAAAGCGTAACTTCTCATAAGCAACTGTAAATAAGTTTTAGTCCTAAGCAGGCGCGTATCCAGCGACTTGCTTTAGGGGGGGGGGGCGATCGATGCATTATATATATATATATATATATATATATATATATATATATATATATATATATAGATAGATATAGATATATATAATATGTGTGTGTGAGTGTGTGTGTGTGTGCGCGCGCGCGCGTGCGTGTATGTAAAAACATAGAACAGAAAAAGATCTTTCTACGCTCGCGTTAGAAATCGGTAACGTGATAAAGATTCGTAGCAAATTAGACTTTTTAATAAATAATTATTCTAGTTTCGATAATACTTATGCCTAGAGAATATTATTAATTTCATAATAAGCTATTATTATAAAAATGGTTTATTAATTAATATAAGTAGTTATTCTTCCAACACGAACAATTCCGGAGTCAACTGCGAATATTACGCTTGCAAAATTACGTATTGAAAATCATATGTTTTTTTTTTTTTTTTTACCCGGGTCTGAGCCCCCAAAACCCGCCCAGCCCTCGTGGCAGCCAACCTCTAGCGAGCTACCTCCGTCTCACATGCGCATGCGGTTAGTATCCCTACCGCGAATGAAGGAAACGGGATTGATTGCCCATGTACCAAGCTCATAAGCTCTTTCCATGGAGAATCAGGAGATAGTGAAATGAAACAGTACGGTAAGTGTCGCGCTAAGAGCGGGATGAAAAAACCTGGCAAGAAAGAAACCCTGCCAGGAAAAATCCCGCGACAGATCATGCAGGAACCCTGGGGGCTTGGATCACCTTATACTAAGGAATAAGGAGAGGTATTACCTTGCAAATACCTTGTTAGTGAGTCTATGGTAGGAATGGCATGCGCCTCTTCTTCTGCTGCCTACTCGAAACTGAAAAGGCATGCAATCAAATTATTACTTCCGTTGGGGCTAAGCTGCGGCCCTGGAGATGTGCCCCTGCGTCACCTGGAACATAACTGTGAAGCAGAATTTATTAGTATGTATATTTTATTTTGGTGGTATGGTGTGAGCTAGGCGGTCAGTAAGGACAGCGGCCGTCTGTGTGTGTCGTGGGTGGGGTCATATCTACCCAGTGAGGAAATGAGTGTTGATGTTGTATGTGCGTGAGCCTGTTTGTAGAACTTTGTTGCTAAGTGTCGGAGGTGTTGTTTGATGAAAGGCACTTTTAAGTCAGTGTGAAGCAGTGTTAATCTTGTACATCTAGGTGCCTTCGTGATTATTCGCAAAACCTTGTTTTGGAATAACTGTAGTCTGCGTGTGCGTGTGTTACCTGCATGGCCCCAGACGGGTGATGCGTAAGTGAGTATGCTGCGCAACATAGATACGTATATAGTAGTGGCCGCCCGTAATGAAAGTGGGCTTGTTCTGTTAAGCATAGGATATAGTTGTGTTAATCTAATTGTTGCTTTTTTTAACGTGTTGGTAATGTGAGGGTCCCAAGTCCGGCCTCTGTCGAGTATGACTCCCAGATATTTGACCTGGTTCCCCCAGTGAATGTCCTCGCCTAATAGTTTTAGAGGTGTGTTGAGTTGGTGTGTCCTACGTTTGGAGAGAAGCAAAGCCTGGCACTTGGCCACGTTCACCTTAACTCTCCAGTAGCTCAGCCATGATTCTAGTACTGTAAGGTGGTCCTGTAAATATAAGTGTATTAGATGTGGTTTCCATGACTGAGCGGATAACGCGGTGTCATCTGCAAATATGGCCACTTGTGTGTTGAGTGTTGTCGGTATGTCGTTGATGTAGATGTTGAACAATACGGGCCCAATAATTGAGCCCTGAGGGACTCCAGCCCGTATAGTCCGTAGTGTAGATTGAGCTTGATCTACATCAACCCTAAACTTACGGTTGGACAGGTATGAGCTAACTAGGTGTATGAGCCCGTCTGGAAAGCCATAGTGACGAAGTTTCGCTAAGAGCCCGTTGTGCCAGACCCGGTCAAAGGCCTTTTCAATGTCCAGGAAGACTACCCCAGTCGAGCAGTAATTGTTGAAACCCTTGGTTGCATGCTCCACCACTCTCATCAGCTGATGCGTAGCCGAGTGTTTTGTCCTGAAGCCAAATTGCTCTGGCCTCAGTATGTTGTGTGTGTGGATATGTTTGTTGATACGTTTGAGCAAAATTTTTTCAAATACCTTGCCCATCGTATTCAACAAGCTTATCGGTCTATATGAATCAGGTTTGTTGTGGTCTTTTCCCGGTTTGGGGAAGACCAAGATCTTGGCCTCCTTCCAAGCGTCCGGGAAGTGTTGTGTCCGGAGTATAGCATTATAGATGTTTGACAGATAAATGATCGCTTTCTCCGTGAGGTTTTTTAGCGTTGTGTTGGTGATGGTGTCTGGTCCAGGAGCTTTCCTGGAGTTTGTTTGTGAGATTGCCCACTTTATCTCTGTAATTGTAGTGTCAGTGTTTGGCTCTAATGTAGGACAGTAGGCAAACCGTGCTGTTTCTAAATCTACTTTAGCTGTAACGGCTGCATCAGCTGGTTGGTCGTTTGGTTGGAACGTGCTCTCAAGTGTGTCAGCAAACAAGTTAACTTTGTCGACCGGGTCGCCCACCTGCCCATTCGGGCCGATGAGTGGGGGATAGCGCAGCGGTTCTCGCGTGAAGTGTTTGACCATCGGCCAGATGGGTGTGTCTGTTGTGTTTAAGGTCGCCAATTCCGCTTGGAAGCCATCGACTTTGTACTGAATTAGTTCCCGCCTAATTTGCCTCTTAAGGCGATTAAGTGTTGTGTGTGGAACGCATCTGTTTACCCCGTGTTGCAATGCCCGCCGGATCCTATTTCGCCGGGTGATTAGATGTAGTATGTGCCTTGGTATGTGTACATAGTGTCTGGGCTGACATTTAACTGGTACCGCGTTAGTAATCGCAGTACGTATTGCCGTCGTAAGGCTGCCGACGGCTTTGTCTATGTCCAGTGGTGAGTCGACATTTAGGGTGACAGGTAGAGTGCTGTCCAGCTGGGACTGGAATAACTCCCAGTCAGCCAGTCTGTAGTTCAGCACCTTCCTTAGCTCTTTGCGAGCAGGGCTTCCAGAAACCGCCATTATCACGGGGTAGTGATCTGAATTCAGATCTCTATCGACATGAAGTTGCGGTGACACTAGCAGACCTTTCGCAATAGCTATATCCAAAATGTCTTCCGTGTGGTAAGTGCTGTGGTGTGTTGGTTCAGGAGGGGCCAGCAGTATAGCTGTTGTGTTTTGTAAAAAGGTTTGGAGTTGCCGGCCTCCTGTGTTTGTAGACTTACAGCCCCAGCATGTGTGTTTAGAATTAAGGTCCCCGGCGACTATTACCCTACTAGAGGTCTGTAGAAGAACTTCTAAATCGCGAGTGTAATCAACAGAACCCGGGGGTTTGTACGCTGATACAAGTGTTGTTGTGCTGCCGTTGAGCTCAAGCCTAATAGCTGTTGCTTCAACGCATGTGAGTGCGGGCAAAAACAATTCAAAATGTTTAATGCGTTTATCTATTATTATAGCCGTACCGCCGCGGCTTCTAGTTGTCCTGTCAGTGCGGTAAACTTTAAAGTTTGGCATTGAGAATTTATCTTGGGGGTTTAGGTGTGTTTCTGTAATAAGCGCTAGTTTATAGTTGTTTCTTTGCATATAGCGAAGAAGCTCTAGTTTTTTATATTTAACGCCGTTGGCATTCCATATCAGGACCGGTAACCTATCCATGGTTGACAGAAGAGACGTACTGGATGAAGGAAGTCAGGAATTCTGAGAAGGTTTTGGGAGGTGAGGATAAGGTCTTGACAATGAAAAGACCCAGTCCGCCCGTGAAGGCTTCCCAGGTCAGAGCAGAGTTAACAACTCTTAGGAGCGGTTCAAAGGTCCCTTTCGCCCAGTCTATAGAAGCGGACGAGGTAGGTATGGTCAGGGGTGGGTTAACGGGGGCTGCAGGAGCCACATGTGGCTCTGGCTGAGGTTGGGAAACCGTCCTGGCCTTTGTGGGCTTGGGGCGTTTATCCTCTCGTTCCTTTTGCGGGGGATTAACCCTGGCTTTAGGAACGGGGGGTGTCGTTGACGACCCTGCCTTAGGGCCAGAAATGGTATTGGGTGTCAGTAAGTTAGGTGTTGGAATTAGGGCCGGTTTGGGGGAAGTAATGGTAGGAGGTGGCATTTGCACTGGCTTCCCAGAGGTAGCCGAAGCAGATGCTTGGGCGTAGGAAATGTTCGGTGTTGTGTACCGTGGAGCAGGCACCTGTGTTTTTGTTTTGGCTGAAGGGGCCGGTTTTGGGGTTTTATCCCCATCGACCTTCTTCTTTGCCTGGGCCTTGGATTTGGCGGCCTGCTTGTAAATGGCGCAGCCTCGATAGTTCGCGGTGTGGTTAGCCCCGCAGAGGATACACTTGAAGTGGTCTCGATCCTTTGTGCAGGTCTTGGAATCGTGGCCCTCGCCACATTTAACGCACCGAGGAGTAGCCTTACAACAGCTTGTTGTATGACCTATCCTCTGGCAGTTGAAGCATTGCACAGGACCTGTGGGCTGCCTGTAAGCTTCCACTCGTACCCGCATGAAGCAAATACTGGTCAGCGCCATTGCTTCACGAGCGTCTTTTTCGGACGCTAGCTCCACAAGGAACATGGGCAGAGGCTCCTTGGTAAAGTGTCCCTTCATTTGGGACACTTTGAGGACCTCCATACCCCTGCTTTTAAGGTCGTTTCCGACCTCCGCTGTTTCGGTGGATTCATCCACCCCTCGAACTACTACTTTAAATGTCCTCGCATTTTCGAGGCGGAATACGTGGTGGGGCACACCCTTCTCCCCAAGGTACCTCTGGAGGTTAACATAGTCTTCGTAGGTGCTGGTTTGGAGCTTCACTCCATCCTTCACCTTCGTTGCTAAATAAAAGTAAGGGTTGTATTTGGATTTGAATTCCTTACTAATGTCGATTAAGCGGTGGTGATCTGGGTAGATCGTGATTGCAGGGATTTTGGCCGCTGCCCCGGTAGATTTTATGTTTGTAGCTAAGTCTGTCATAGGCGAGTCCGTGACCATTTGTGGAGCTCTGTGAGCCACTGCGCTGGCAACAGCGCCGGCAGTCTTCACAGTGTCCACGGTCTTTCGTTTCGCCGTGGTTTCGGTACCGGAGTCGGACTGGCGAGTCTGCTTCTTCCTCTTCCTCCTTACGACAGGCCGATACCCGGCATCATCGTTGGCGGATTCAGCAGCAGAACCCTCCGTCATGGTGTAGTCAGTGCCTAGCTCTGATTGGGAGTAGGTGCTGAGAGGAGTTGCTGGTCGAGATGGACCGTCGGAGGGCCCGCCAAGCGCCGCCGCCATAGCCGCGGAAGACGTCCTCGCAGGTCCGTACACCCTCAAGGGGGTGGACTTACCCTGAGAGGAACTTGTCCCCATTGACTCAGCCCCGTCGCTTGGGGTCCCGCGTTGTGCCTCTATATTCGACATTGCAGGAAAGGTGTAGGGATAGCAAGTCGGCCCGCAGGGCCGGCTTGTATGTAGAAAGTGGGTTACTGCAGGTACAGGTTGTCGGGTTTTAGTCTAAAAAAAGTAACCTAAAGAGTTTTGTCACGGTTGTAAGTCTTTACGCTAGCCTAGTTCTAAAATCTAAACGTCTAGCCTATTTAAATTTATAATCTTATGCTATCACTTGTTTTTAATTAAAAACTAACACCACACAATTCACAGTAACACTTAAATTTAGCTCTGTTCAAAAGTTCACTAAACTTAAATGGCTATATTCGGAACAATGGAACACACGTGCACTGAACACAAAGGAACTATGCCGCGCCTTTTTCGACAAAGCCTTAGTCAATACGTCCTACCTGCTCAAGCACTCAGGCAAGACTTGAAAATCATATGTTCGAGACTAAGCTTCACTAGCGCTATCTGTTGTTAAAACATTTAGACGTTTACGAGGGTATGTCGAGGGAACGCGCCACATTTTCAAATTAAAAATTAAAATTTTATTTTTTATTTACAATAAAAGACGAATTAACTTAAGTAAAAGTCTAATTTAATAGAAAGTCCTAATTTAATAATATATTGTCGATTTTTAACCCAAAGTTCTTGAGGGTTGGGGGGGGCGATCGCCCCATCGCCCCCCCTTGGATACGCGCCTGGTCCTAAGGCATGTTTTTCAAAGCGTAGCTTCTCATAAGCAGCTGTAAATAAGTTTTAGTCCTAAGGCATGTTTTTCAAAGCGTAACTTCTCATAAGCAACTGTAAATAAGTTTTAGTCCTAAGGCATGTTTTTCAAAGCGTAGCTTTTCATAAGCAGCTGTAAATAAGTTTTAGTCCTAAGGCATGTTTTTCAAAGCGTAACTTCTCATAAGCAACTGTAAATAAGTTTTAGTCCTAAGGCATGTTTTTCAAAGCGTAACTTCTCATAAGCAACTGTAAATAAGTTTTAGTCCTAAGGCATGTTTTTCAAAGCGTAGCTTCTCATAAGCAACTGTAAATAAGTTTTAGTTCTAAGGCATGTTTTTCAAAGCGTAGCTTCTCATAAGCAACTGTAAATAAGTTTTAGTCCTAAGGCATGTTTTTCAAAGCGTAGCTTCTCATAAGCAGCTGTAAATAAGTTTTAGTCCTAAGGCATGTTTTTCAAAGCGTAACTTCTCATAAGCAACTGTAAATAAGTTTTAGTCCTAAGGCATGTTTTTCAAAGCGTAGCTTCTCATAAGCAACTGTAAATAAGTTTTAGTCCTAAGGCATGTTTTTCAAAGCGTAGCTTCTCATAAGCAACTGTAAATAAGTTTTAGTCCTAAGGCATGTTTTTCAAAGCGTAGCTTCTCATAAGCAGCTGTAAATAAGTTTTAGTCCTAAGGCATGTTTTTCAAAGCGTAACTTCTCATAAGCAACTGTAAATAAGTTTTAGTCCTAAGGCATGTTTTTCAAAGCGTAGCTTCTCATAAGCAACTGTAAATAAGTTTTAGTCCTAAGGCATGTTTTTCAAAGCGTAGCTTCTCATAAGCAACTGTAAATAAGAGTTAGTAAAACGTACTTGGGAATTCACACAAAAGTGTGTAACAGTCCAACGATTTACGAATTTTGCCCCGAATATTTTCTAATATAAAACATAGCGGTTTATGCTAACTGTTGTTTTTCTATTTACATAAAGATTGTTGGAAAGTTATGTTTAAATCATTCTTAGATAAATTTTAAATATACATAAATTTAATATCTAAAAAATTTACAGAAATTCGTGGGTTTTATTAAATTATAAGATTTTTCACAACAGTTATTTTTGTTACTAGTATTTAATGTTACTATTTACATTGTACATTATAGAGCTATTATTGAATATTGTTTATTAGTTATTAAAAAATACCAATTTCAATTTAAAAAAAAATCACTATAAAGAATGCTATTTTAAATCGAATAATACATTTTATTCCAATTTTTGAAGTAACAATGTTTTACACTTTATAAAATTCAGAACGATTTTTAGAACAAAGTGTGAATGTTTTCTTAATAATCACTGACACTTTATTCAATTCACACCCTCCTTATATACATCTTGTTCAAATTTTCAGTCGTTAATAAAATAGATGTTATTAATCCTCTCAAGTTCAAACAATTTTTTTAACCTCTAGTGGATGACACTTAATGTTAATACAGTTGTCTCAAATATTAATTCATTATTTGTACTTAATGAATTAATTTTAGTACTTGTGCCTATAATTCAATGCATAATAGCCTATAATTATTCCATCCAACTAGGCTTAAAATAAGTAGTAACATACGATTTCATAAATCAGCTGATTTTATGTTATAGACATCATGGTAGAACAGCTGTTTAAACGTATAGGTTATGTTAATTAATTTATTTATATTAGTTGTAAATATTTAATAAAAAGTAACTTAAATAAAATTTTACTTTGTTGACCTAAGTAGGAATTTAATTTAAAAAATATTTGTTTATATTACTTGCCAAGGACGAAGTTAATTAAATTTGTGCATTAACTTTTCCAGGAGTAAATTTTTAAACATTTATATAAACCTATTAACTATGTTTTTATCAAGCGTACCACTTTTGCCAACTCCAGGAGCTCCTATCACGGCTACCTTCACTTCGGATAGAGATGACTTTTTACGCCGTATTCCTCTGATGGCATTGGATGTCATTGTGATCTATCACAGATGATGCTATCAGTTTTAAACCTGAACATAGAAATTTAAGTTACTTTACTTTTTGATCTTTCAACAATAAAATATAAAACTATAATTTTTTAAAAAGAATTTTTGTTTTAATTACTTATAGGCGTTAATCTGTCATTGGACGGACTACGTTATGAAAAATAAAGACTAATATTTGAAATTTAATCATATTACTTATAAAGCTTATAGTAGGTATGATGTAACCTGTCATGTTAACCTTGTTTTTCCTTGTAACTTGCAACCGCTTCCTTGAAAGTCCTCTACTAGCATCCCCCGGATAAAATTATCTTTCGGACTCTAACTAAATGTATAACTTTTTATCTAATATTTGAAAAGTACATAAACATATAAGAATAGCGATAAAAAATATGACAAAATTTGATGAATAAAGGAAAACAATGTAGACGTAGCCTGTTTATACGCTGTAGCAATTATAAATTAAACAAATTATGTCGTTATTGTTATATATTTACGTACTTTTCAAAAATTTCATGAAAATTTGGAAATTATAATTAGAGTGAGAAAGTCAGTTTACATAGTGGGAACGCTAATAGGCGACACGTTATAGAAACAACTGCGGTTCTCTGAAAGTGATAAGGTACATCCAGGTCCACTAGACAAGTTACATCATATAGACTATAGGGGTGCTGGTTTCAACTTTTATACTAAATAGTGAATCAGTGTCATAAATATAACACGTTTAAATGTACGTTTATTTTAAATTTAAAAAAATGGATTTTCAAAATAATAATGTTTGATATCTTTATACCATAGGCCTACTATCAAAACGGCTTAGGAGAGCCAGAGTAGCCTATAACTGCCTTATTAAGCACCGGTGTCCAAACAAAGATATTGGGGACAACACTATGCTTCGACCTCCATTATTACTCTAGGCTTTGCAGAAAGTAAGCCTACTTATTTTCACAGGATGAGCGTTGAAAATGCCTGTGCGTTTTTTCTACCTGAGCGTTGAAAAAGCACACAAAAATCCATTGCCATTATTATCAGGGATTGGACCAATGACTCTAAGTTAATATAATCTGAATAAAACTTGAATAGGATTTTACGAAAGTGAAAACAGTTAGGAGTTTGGGGGATCGTCACCCTTTCGATGAATAACGGTTAGATTCCATCTGGGCAGCAGATCTTGTCAATTCTAAGCCAAACTCAAGTCCATCAGTCGTTGCCATTGTGTAGCTGCAGTGAAGTGAGTTATTTTATAATAGTGTAGCGTGCTTTATTCTTTAACATTACAAAGCCCCTTTTAAAACGTAGCGACCATAAAACGGTAAACTGTTTATTTAAAATTATCAAATTAAATTTTGTAATTTCTAATTTATCCTATAAGGCTGTATATATGTTGAAGAAACCATTGTCTCTATTAAAGAAAAATAATTTTTAGATTAGAAAAGCTCATTTGAAGCGCAGTAGTTTGGCAGAAAACCGAGCTATAGGAATTTCAAGAGCTGTACCAAACAGTGTTGGTTATACCTTAAAGACTTTTATGAGAAAGAAAGAGAAAACAGGACAATGTTATACGAAGCCTGTACACGGGCATGTGAACAAGGGGGGAACGTTTCACTTCTTTTGCCTCCCTTCTTTTTTACTGTAGTGTGCATTATTCTCTAACATTATAAATCTCCTTTTAAAACTTAGCGATCATTTAAATTGATCAAGTTCAATTTTGTAATTTCTAATTTATCCTATAAGCCTGTATATATGTTCAAGAAACCATTGTGTCCATTAAAAAAAAAAAATAATTTTTAGATTCGAATGGAGATTTAATTTTGATGTTTCCTAAGTAAATAAATATTGTTTTCAAATATTTCTTAAAAGTCATCTCTTATACGTGCGTATAAACTTTACTGGAAACGAGTGGAGCAAATGACCCTACTGTGTATTTTTTAAACGTAATTGGTGAACATCTTATTTATTTTACATACAAATAAAAACCAATAAGCTCATTTGAAAAAACACCAGATATAAAGATTTTAATTTAAATTATATTATTAGTAGCCTTCAAAATTACTCCAGGATTTGGTTTTTATATATCTAAGTAAAACATAGTATTTAAATATAGAATAGTAGTCTTTCAGTAGGCTATATAATCGAAGATTAAGTTTATTCTATTATTACCAATATTTTAAAAGAACTTGTTTATTAAAAATTGTTGTAGAGAAGCCTATTGGTTTTCAATAATCAAATTAACCTACTGCGTTATCTAATGCATGCCTACTTGTGCCTAGTGACAAGTGTTCCAACTGGGCAGCCCCCTCCGTTCTCCGCCGCAGCTCTGTCTTATTCCAGTTTTATTCAGATTGTATTAGAGTGCTCTAGCCACAAGATAATTCAGCTGTATTTTTATGTCCGCTCTGATGGTAAACATTCCCTTCTATAAAACGATTCCTACCTAATACTAGTTTTAAAAGACCAAAAATGCCTTCTTTTCACAGATGCAGTTGTAGAGGATCAGTAAAATCGAGATAAGTTTTTAGGTGTCGAAAACAATGTCATTAATAAGTAGTTTCCTCGTTGCTTAGTTCTGAACGCAAACATTTTCTTCAGTATACAAAAGAACCAATTCAAGCTTTCAGACAATTGGTAAATATTTGTCCGAAAAACTTTTGTAAATTTTCAGGTTCAAAGGAAAGCAACACATAACACACTTTGAAATAATTTATGACGTAAATAAGGCAAATTCAAGTTTCTAAAAATAAATATTATAAAATATTTTAATTTTATACAAACTTTTATTTTTTAAAATATCTGAAAGCCTCATCTCTACTTCCAGAGCAGCTGTACGTTTCATTTCTATTGTTGATTTTCTCTGAAGTTATGCTGAAATCCATTGCTTTCATTTCTCAACAAATCACAGGCGACGTTTACTTTATAAAAAGATAAAAACTATTTAATAGCGATTTGTAAAAATTGCTGTGTTGCAAACTGTCGTATTAAGTAGTTGTTGAAAAGAGAAAACAAATTATGCAATATTATTGCCAAAATATGTATTAAATTTCAAAGTCGTTTACATTTCGTATACAGTCTTCAAGAAATTGGACAAATTTACTTCCGTTCACAACGCATGATGTATTCGAAACATGATGGATTCTTTTAACTTAGGTTAAACAAAACGCACATACTGCGCATTATCTATTGAGCGGTATTTACGACTCACGCTCTACTGCGTAATACTCTCGCCATTTTCCGACAGTGTGTATCTCAACCCCTGAAGGTAGTCGTTCGTCTCTCTTCACATCTTGGTTCCCTCGCCATTTCCTTTCATCTTGCACGTTGTTTTCACCCGATTTTATGAACGATTTCTCAATCATTCATCTAATATCTAATAAGTGTTGTGAGTTATCTTGAAACAAAATTATTAATTTTAACTAGCTATTTACCTCATTTAACTAGTCACTTAATTTTACCTCAACTAGTTATTAACCTCACATTGTCATTACTTTATTATTGAACATTATTCAACAAGTGTTAGAACGTAGTAAACTATCTAGTGAAACTTTTTTTATTCTTTTAGTGAACATTTCAACTTAACTAATTAAAAGTGTGTAGCAGACAGTTCTAGTGGTATTCCCACCGTCATCTACATGTTAAAAAAAAAACATTTTATTGTAAGTTAGTATTTTAGTAATTTTCTTTGTTAATAACCTCTTCGTTAGATAAACTCAAGGCAACTCACAGATTTGCCACCTTCTAAATTTATCTGTGTGGTCCTCCGGAAATGTATTATTATTATTTGTTATTCCTGCCTTTGCGTCAAACTTAAGGACTTAACGACCAACTTCTTATTATACAATACAACCGATTGGCAAAATTAGCTGCGATAATATTATTAATAATTACACTTTTTCGTATTAACTTGGCAAAAAACCACTACTTACTGATTTATTCAGCAGACGCGTTTTGCGCTAGGTTAGCGCATTATTCAACTAACAAGACTGTTGCTCCTGAACTCAAAAACGTCATACAATTCACAAGTGAACAAACACACAAAATACAACAACACATAACCACACAAATACATAAACATAGCCTCAAAATCAACAAACTCAAACATCACACACAAACCAAAATTAACAGTACACATACATTTTATGAGCCTACTTTTTAACACAACAAAAATAAAATTCAACAAACAAGAAATGGATTTACTCAACAAAGGCCTCAGACACAATTTACACAACACAAAAAAGGAACGACAGTCCTGTCAGTAATTCACAGCATTGAATAATGCGCTGACCTGAAACGCGTCTGCTAAATAAATCAGAAAAAGTTTAATTTATACATAAAACCTAAACATGTACAACAGAAAAACTGCAAGTATTAATAAGAGCTTCTAGACGTCAACTATATTAAAATCGATATTCTCAAATCTAACGTTCACTAACATTCAGTCTACCCCCGACTCTATATTCTGTTAAAATTTTAACCTCTCCTGGCTCTTCAGTCCTCATAACTCTGCGGTTTCAATAGACTTCAAGTTATGGGTTTACCTTTCAGAAAACAGACACGTCCGCATTTTCCACTTCCTAAAGGTCTATTTCCCCAAGACGAAAACTTTCCAAAATGTACTGGCGCGTATCCAGCGACTTGCTTTGGGGGGGGGCGATCGATGCATTATATATATATATATGTGTGTGTGTGTGTGTGTGTGTGTGTGTGTGTGCGCGTGCGTGTATGTAAAAAAAAATAGAACAAAAAAGTTCTTTCTACGCTTGCGTTAGAAATCGGTATCGTGATTAAGATTCGTAGCAAATTAGACTTTTTAATAAATAATTATTCCAGTTTCGATAACACTTATGGCTAGAGAATATTATTAATTTTATAATAAGCTATTATTATAAACATTGTTTATTAATTAATATAAGTAGTTATTGTTCCAACACGAACAATTCCGGACTCAACTGCGAATATTACGCTTGCAAAATTACATATTGAAAATCAATCATGTTCGAGACTAAGTTTCACTACCCGGATAGCTGACCTGAGCAACCGGGCGGGTCCACAGGTGGCGGATAGTGGAACGGCCTACAGATATGTAGGTTACTTGTGAATAAGGATTCCGGAAGGTTTCTGAATAAGCAGGCCCGGATCAAGGCAATGGTTCAAAGGTGAGGAATTATCCCTCCTCGTCAGTAAAACCGGTTGGGTGTGGTAGAAATAACTGCTCTGACTGGGGACTGGGGTAGTTGGGAATTAAGTCCTCACAATGCTACTCTCACCTCCCAAGTGAACCAAGGGCAATGCGGCTGTGAAGTATGGGCGGGAAACTACCCTAACGACACAGTTGTAACAAAAGAGAGTAAAGCGGGCTGTTCGCTCCATGAGCAACAGTTAATAATGTCCTGAACTTGGGGTGTGCTTCAAGGTCAGTGACTGAATACCCAATCCAAGGTGGAAGCCATCGTGGCGATGGATTAATGGCTGCAGAGTATAAAATGCAGTAGCACACGATCCCATTGAGGAACCAGACAAAACCTCATTGTATGTTGTTTTGCCAGGGCAGTGGGGGTTCTGCTCTGGTTGACCGTTCTTTACCCCATACTTGGGAAGCTAATGGACTAAGTAAATACACAAATTGAAGTTGAGTCTGCACAGACAGCGGGAGCCAATGAGACGGCAAACAGTGAGTCTGTAGCAGATGTGACAACGGCAACCACCACTGGGGGTGCGGGGGCGGCTACCAATCTGCCGACTGCAGAAACCAGTGAAATGGTTGTAGAGTTGAGCACGCTTTCTCTACGGAGAAAGCGTATGAGTGGAGCGGCCAGAAGGCAGCTCCGAAGAGATCAAGCGAGAGCAGCGGGAGGGCCAATAATCCTGAGCACACAACGCAGGGGAGGCCAATACCGAGCCGAGCATGTTAACATCCATGGCTTGGATGTTGTGAGGGGTGAGGTGCAACAGGTGGGAAGCAATCAACCACGAGCATCAAACTCCAGCTTGGAGATTGCATACTCGAACAACTGGGCTAATCTCCCAGATGTTTCGGGATATATGAGTATCGAGTTCGTGGTCAAAGAACCTGTCTTGGAGATGGGCAGTGATCACCTTTCTCGGACATTTGCACCTGACCATTCCCACCATACTATGATGGAATGGTCAGGGTCAGTAACATCGGGAGTTCAGATCTGGTACACAGATAGCTCCAAGATGGACTTCGACACTGGAGCGGAGGTGTATTGTAAAAACCCAAGGGTAAAGCTAGTTTTTTTTCCCTTGGGGAGGCATACCTCTGTCTTTCAGGCCGAAGTATATGCTATAAATGCCTGTCTGGGAGAGATAGCGAGAAGGGGAATACACAGGATCCGGATTGCTATTTTATCTGACAGTTAGGCAGTAATTAAGGCACTAAACGGACATGTGGTCACCTCGGTCATAGTTAGGGAGTGCCTAAATAACCTAGAAGCCCTGGCAAGGCACAATCAAATCAAGATAGGTTGGTTGCCAGGGCATAGGGGAATATTTGGAAATGAAGCCGCAGATGCACTGGCCAGAGAGGTATCTTCAACTCCCCTAATTGGACCGGAGCCGGCGGTAGGTATTTCCAAATCTATGGTCAAGATTGCAGTGCGAAGGTGGATGGCTGAAAGACACTGTGAGTACTGGGTCAGGGCTGAAGGAATGAGACATAGTAAGCTAACCCTTAGGAAACCTTCCTTGGGGCTGCAGGAGAGTCTCATCTATCTGTCTAGGCAGGAATTGAGGATAGCCACAGGTCTACTCACGGGACACTGTGGACTAAATAAACATCTGCATAATACGGGTATCTTCAAAGATGAACCAGTGTGCAGATTATGCGGGCAAGAACTGGAGACCGCCATACACATCATTTATAGATGTGAAGCACTTGCCGAGAGGCGCTTCAACCTCTTTGGAGATAGTACAGCTCTGGTGGATGCTGAAGGTAAAACACTAGTCAGGAAACTCCTAAACCTGGTAAGAGGGAAGGGGCTCTTTGACTAGATTAGGGAGCTAAGTACAATATACCTTAAGGTAGCGGTGCTTCGGGCAGTTTAAACCCGCTCCCAAGTTAAAAAAAAAAAGAAAAAAAAGCTTCACTAGCGCTATCTGTTGTTAAAACGTTTAGACGTTTACGAGGGTATGCCGAGGAAACGCGTCACATTTTCAAATTAAAAATTAAAATTTTATTTTTTATTTACAATAAAAGACGAAATAACTTAAGTAAATTAAGTTAAAATTCGAGCGTATTTATAAACATAGACTAGTATTTGATAAGTGATTCTATTTTTGTAATTATTCAAAGATCATTACAATGTTACAAAATTATTATTATATTTATTACAGTTAGGATTTTATATTTGAGAATAATAAATTTGTATAGTAACTTAATTATCGAAAAAAGTCCTAATTTAATAATATATTGTCGATTTTTAACCCAAAGTTCTTCTTGATCGATCGCCCCATCGCCCGCCCCTTGGATACGCGCCTGAATGACGAATAAATCAAACGTATTTACGTAACTAAATCAGACAGACATAAAGTAAAAAATCTCAAGCTTATTAGATAACGCCGTACAAGTTCAATCTATAAACCACTAGAATAACACAGTGGCGAAAATAGTTGACAGAAGTGAAGACTTAAAGAAAAAATCTAGATATATTTTGACGATTAAAATTTTCTGATGGAAAAAATTAATGTACCGAATACAATCGAACCTGGTTCTTACAAGGTAACTGACGCGCCTACACACTTGCCTAAAGACATGTGTTTACAAAATTAATTTGAATAAAAATATACCATCATTTATCATATTTTAAGATTTATTAAAATTTAAATTAGTGTTTTTATCAACTGATAATTATTCTTTAAATATAACATTTTAACATAATAGTGTACAATACCGAAAATAATATAACCTACGAGACAGCTGTTGTGGAAATCATGCATGAATATTTTATAAATTGAATTAGAAAATAATTAAAACATAAACTGCAATTAGTCTTTTAACTAAGAAAGTCAAAGAAAATAGTTGTTGGAATTAACCGTCATATTTTGTATTTGGAAATTTCCGTACAAAATTCGTCGATCTTCGGATTATTACACACTTTCGTGATTACGACACGTTACATCGATCCAGTTCAATGTGAGGTTTTTTTGATATGTTGCGCCTTAAGACGTTACTGTTTGAAATATATGTGAACTTACAAATATTAAAGACAAATTATCTATCAGCTGCAATTATGTGTCTTATAGGAATAGTGTACAATTACCTAGACGTCATTCGAGACCGATATTACTTTGGTTCAGTCTACAAATAATACAAGTGTATTTTTGGATGTAGTAAATTCGAATGTAAATTACATAGTAAAAAATTAAGCAACAAAATCCACCTCCTGTTTCTCAATAAAGAGCCTGCACTTCCACAGATTCATGTGTCAATTTTTAAGGACGAAAATGTGTTATTTACCGTTGCCAATATCGACCCTTACTGAAATATAAACTAATTTGAAATCAATGCAAAGTCAAAGATTACAGCTTAGCTCACTGACCATACGAAACTGTTCAAGCTTTTCCTCCTGTCCTTTTTGTATCTGTCAAGTGAGATAGGACATGCGGAGACAGCTGAAGCATCTCAAGACACACAAGATTTACAAAGCGGAATGCACGAATATGGCGGATGACGTCATTCCAGAATGTAAAAGCAATATTGTTTTCTAGTTTTAGAAACAAGATTTCCTGTTCAAAGGAACAATTCTAAAATCGACCTAATTCGCGTAGAACAATATTCAATGCAGAATAACGGAACGAGTTTTTCATAACAAACTAAACTGGATGGTTTACAGAATTGTTGAGCTTTACTATTTGCGCCCATTTTATTTGTCTTTATTCAGTTTCGGTCGCTCCTCTCGACATATCATGTTGTCCTTTGATAAGAGTGTTTATGAACAAATTAATAAGTCTAAAATAGGGTTTTTTAATTATACAATTTATTAAATAATATTATAAAATAAGTATGATAATATTTATTATAAAAAGTAATATAATTATTAGATAAAATTAAAGAATTTATTTATATTATAATATATAGGTATATATATATATACTGTATACATTTACATACAGTATAGGCCAATAATTTATATAACAGGGATCGGAATACAGAAAATGTTAAGTTAAATCCATGTATTACTTCATGTCTGTAGCGTTGAATAAAGAATACTCTTTAAATTGGAACTTAAACTTAGAAAAGCTATGATTTTGTTTTGTTTATTTCGGTTAAAATAATGATATATCTGAAGTGGAAGGAAACATAACCTAACTTTGGGTGGAGGGTTGATGTTGTTAATGTCGAAAACAAAAAGAGAAAGAAAAAATTAAAAAGCAATCATATTTCCAAACAGTTATTATTACTTTCATGCTTTATTTTTCAATAAAGGAAAAGTATTGAGAGCTTTAAAGTAATAGAGTATTGTAAAGTTCTTGTATTACATTACTTCTGCTTTTTGGTAGGCCTAAATTAGA
This sequence comes from Prosapia bicincta, assembly GCA_036971475.1. Taxonomy (NCBI): domain Eukaryota; kingdom Metazoa; phylum Arthropoda; class Insecta; order Hemiptera; family Cercopidae; genus Prosapia; species Prosapia bicincta. Next base: position 159,525,482 of record JBAIZL010000002.1, read on the forward strand.
TTAGTAGCTTGCATTGAAAAATGTTGAGTTTTTATTAAAATTTTATCTTAATCTTCAATTTGCTTTAAAATTAATCGGAAGTCCGGTAAAAAGTTTTGATTTTAAACAAAAAACAGAGGAGAAAAATTTTAAATGTTTATTTGTAATTTAATGTAAAAATTTATGAGTGAAATGGTAGTAAATACAGACGGGCTTCAATAATCGTTTATCCGTTATTTATCGCCGTGTATAATTTATTTGTTTAATAGAAACTCCTCACGAAACTCCTTACTAAACATTCGAATCTAAATAAATCCAGTACTTTTTATATAAACCTAATATAGTTTTTTTTATTGAAATACAACTTGATTTGTATATGTTTGTTTATATTTTATTTATATCGTCAGTAAATAAATCTTCTATTAAAAAATGTATTCGATATTTTTCACGGATATTAGACCTAATAACGAGAAAAAAATTGTAAGGATAAAATATTCCAATTTGTAAATCCCACTATATGAAACACAATATATTTTCGATTTGTTTTAGGTGTATTTGTGTTTAAAAAACTAATATAAAATGTTAATAGAAAGTACATAAAATATGAAGGGCTGTGTCCCTCGCATTACCCAGCACGAAATCCGTTTGCAATACTATCTTAACCTCCCTAAAGGCTTTTAAATCTTGGTTTTGTAACAAAGGTCTATCATTGTAACAATCATGAGGTTAGTGAAGCCCTACTTCATAGGTTGTTGGATCCCTTTTTTACCTGATAAATTTGGTTTTCCCAAATGATTACTACTAATGTGGCTATTACACCAATATTGGAAAGTGAAAAAAAGTAAATATGCAGTAGGCCTACAAGATAAGTATTTGGAAGGCGTTTGGAAGAGAGGATTAGGCACATGATGAAAAAAACTGAGGCCAGTGCTCAGAACTAGGAAAAACCCTTGTTGCTTTTGTAAATATAAAGTACTTCAGTATGGGTGGAAACTGTTATCGTAAACATATCTAGATATAAAGAGAAGTAGGTTTAAGTGAAAGAAATAACCTAACCTAACAAATCTAACAATAAATATAAAAATAAAGTGAATTCTCTAGTGAACTCGTATGTATTTTACCTTCAGAAAGAACTACCTGGTTCCCAAACTATTAAACATTCTACCTTAAATATCTTCTAATAATACCGTATATGTATATGATTTCAGTTCACCTTTAATAACATTTATTAAAATGAGTAACAAAAATGTGTGTGTGTATATATATATATATATGACAACCATAATCTTTTCGTATTTACATATGTTAATTATAAATACATTGAATAAGGGTTGAACAAGGAATAATGTATCAAATCAGAATTAACGGTTAAATTGGAAAAAAATTAAAACACAACCTTACTTTACAAAGACTCACAAGACTGTATAAAATATATGTATTTTTTTAAACAGAGCATTATCCAAGGGAACCGCTAAACGGTTTGGGGTTTTAAACCTTTCCAAAAAAATAGTTAAAAAAAACTGTATTAGTTAAACATTATTTTTAAATAACTCGATTGGTATTAATTATCTTCCAGTCGTTAATGAATGTCAATACTCCCTCCTTAATAGAGATTGCTGGCTGCGCCTCTGCTACAGTGATGGGAAGTAATTGGAAAACCTGTGATTTAGGCATTGTTATTTATAAATCACAGTTTCGACCTGTTTAGTAGCGGGGATAAAGTAGCAGGTTCTTGCCTAACTGAACTGTGACGGAGTGGCAAATCACGCCTACCCGTGAAGCGGGACCCAAACTGTTTATAATTGTCACACCAGATATGCAAATTAAGGTCGTCGGTCGTAAACTAGAGGGGGGCTGGGGTCGGAATGAGATATATGTCAGTCACTGATTGGCAAACGGTATGAAAAGAAATAAGCCGAAAATTAAAATAAGCTTTTCTGTACTGTGATTCTGATTCTCAAAATCTCTTTCTCACTGTAACTGATCGTGACTGTGTTTCATGTCGGCGACCCGTGGTATTGTGATTGTGATTCTCAGCTTCTGTTTCTCACTCACTGTGAGTGTGATTTTTGTCGGCAACCCGTGGTGTTGTGATTGTGATTGATAGCTAAAAATATTGTTGAAACAGTTTTCTTTGAAGTAGTTCCTTTTTAATGTATAAATAATTTGATTCATTCAAGAATACAGTTCGTGTCTGAAAGTGAAATGACTAGAGCGAACAAAAGAAACAACGAGAGACAAAATCGGAGCGTAATGTGGATATTGTTTACTGAGGACGAAAATGATAACAAAAGTCAAATGGCATTTTGCAACATTTGTAAAAATAGGTTTCTTTCAAAGCTTCAAATCGAATTTAAAAAGCCACATGTCCTCAAAGCACCCGACAATTTCAATGAAGTTTTCCATTCTTGTTTCACAACCTCATTTGACTTCGGCACAAGAAGAGCCAATGGTAAGTAACTGTTACAGTTATCACTGTTACTATAACCAGCAATAAATAATAAATTAACAAGCAATTAGATACATTCTTTATTTAATATATATGAAAATACAAAACAGTTTTTGCTAACTTTTTTTGTCTTACCATTTTTACACAACTTTTTAAAATTTGCATTCTTAAATTGTTTATATTATCTCATATTCTCCTTATAAATATATGTATATGCATATATATATATATATATATATATATATATATCTTTTAAAAATTTAATGAAATATGTTTTTATTCATTTAATCTAGTTCAAGTACATATTTTTTAAAGTGTAGTAGATGGCAATTGATGTTAATACAGGTTTTTCAAATTTTAATTAAATATCAGGAAGCCGATCTACGATCCAACCATACTCGGATTTAGTCCCAAATTTCAAATATTATATTAGGAATTAGTTTTTGAGTGAAAAAATTAAAATACCATTTTGTAACATTTATAATAAATTAATTACGTGTTAAAGTCTTTTTTATTTTTGAAATCTAATATTCTTAATTGACAAAAATTTACGTATTGGTATTTTTAAACTTATTTGGTCTTCTATGTATTAAAATATAGTGCATCTAATAGGCTTGGATATAGGCTTGTAAAATAAAATAACAGAAATTAAAAAAAAATATTTTCATTTTTAGTAATATTTTGATAATTTAATTAAGTTGATAAGTTAAAAGCTGCTACATTTTCAAGGAAAAAACCTTCATCTTGTCAAGACAGTTGTTAACAAAACTAATTATTATTATAACACAATCATACTAACATATCATTACCATTTAACCTCAATAACTAATAGCAACTGACAATCATAGTTTAAAGTTACAATTACGGATTAAAATCACAGTTATTTCAAAGCACTGTTCGAACTATATACTGTGACATCACTGTTAGTCACATCGCTGCTGGTCATTATGAATTGTTATAATACACTACTATAGGCCTATAGCTATACCTATAATACAGTTTCATAATATTCGCTGAGTAAAGGTTTGACTTAAAACAATAATACATTTTATATTAAAAAAAAATAAGTTTAAAAAGAGGTTTTTTAAGTGAGGTTGTTTTTGTATAACGATTGTTATTGTAGGTTTAAACTACTATTTTTTACTAGCGACTTTTTTGTTGTTTAGAATTTATTTAAAAGTAACTTATGTGAACAGAAAAAAGACAGGTTTTGCCAAGTTTTATTTCACAATTACTGTTTATTTTAATAAGCGCTGTCACAGAAAACATTAACTACAACAAAAGTGCAGACAAGACACAATAAAACGCTTAAAAGACACAACAAAATTTTAACTTTGAAGCAAGAAAAATATAAAACGAAACATGATCTTTAATTGTGAAGGCTAAATGAATGTTTACGTAACTTGGTATTTGAACGTAAACAAGGTTATGTTGAGCTGCTTATACTTTTTTATGTTGGCAATTTATTTCTGTATTATTTATATTTTACGTGTTCCGCGTATTTATTTTAACGTTTTCTGCTTGTTTGTTCTCTCTGAACGGTCTGCTTCAATCGTCACAAATATTTCTTGACGTCAAGAAAGACTTCTTCCATCTCACTTTCTCGACACTCTAAAATATTTGGCATGTTTTACTGACGATAAATTTTATTTACGTTTTGACATATTTGCCTAAACATTCGTAGGTAATTTAAATCAACCTCGAATGTAAATGATATTGCAATTAAAGTTTTGCCTGGACATTTAGAAAGTTCTTTAAAATAGGATAGGTAGTAAAACCTGTCACCGACAACAAAATTTTAAAACAGGAAAAAACTCCACTCTAGAATTACTCAAAAAACTGTATTCTAAAAGAACACAGACCTCTATGATGCAATACATTAAACTATAGTCAACTTACAGTATATTTACAAATTATAAAATTATGTTTATCTTCTGTATAAAAAATATAGCTATATTACCCTATAGCTATAAAGTATTTGGATAGGATTGTAAGTTTGTTGCATTACTGGCACGATATGGTCATGTCACACTCCAACATGTTAGCGTACATGAATTATCTTTGCTTATTAATCAGGTCATTTTGGTTATACAAAAATAATAAGTAAAGTTATTAATTGGTAAACGTACGGAAACAGGTTGATGTGTGAAATGACCTCAAATTATACGAATAGTTTGTAACTATATTGTAGGCCTAAGCTAAATTAGTTCTATTTTAATATAGTAAAATATTAAACTATGCTCTTTTTTATAATGAAAACTTGAATGATCAGAACAGATTCAGATGTTTATTAAAGCATACTGAGAAAATTTAAATAATAAACTTCATAGATAAGTTGTTAATACCCGTTAGAATGTTTTAAAAAGGTTTCAAACACGAAATATTACAACTATTTATGCTTCTTTTATAAAATTTTTAGTTTTAGCTGATTTAAATTTACGAAACTGATCGGGAAATTAATAAAGCTGAACTATTTGAAAAAAATGAAAACATAGACCTATGTTCTATGCTTTTAGCGCCTATGATTTTAACAAGTAATATAAACAGAAACTTTTTAACGTTGATTAATACTTAGGTAACAAAAAAGAATTTATTTAGTTACTTTTTATCAAACAATTACAATCAATATAATTAAAGTAACATAACCGATGCGTTAAAACAGCTGTTCTACCATATAACCTATAACATAAAATCAGCATTCTTTCGAAGTCATATGTTACCACTTATCTTAAGCCAAATGGGACGAAATAACTATATGGCATACCTTGCCCCTTTTGTGAAAAATTTTTCTCTTTTTAGAAAAACTCAAATTAATTCATTAAATTTAATAAATAAATTAATACTAGAATAAAACTGTAATAGCTTCAAGTATCATCCACTACAAGTTTTAAAAAATGTATATGAACTTGAATGCATGAATAAAAAGTATTTTACTAACGATTGAAAGTTTGAACAAGATATACATCGTGTAAACTAATATAACGAATTGAATAAAATAGAAGCACTTTTCCTAAAATATTGTAACATAAATTTTAAAATATGTTCAAAACAAGGAAAAAGTTATTTTAAATTTCGCAAACGATAAACATTGACTCAAATTTGAGTAACACTCCCCCCTTAATTTATAAAAAAAAGGTTTATATTGAATAAACTAAATATTTCTTATTAAAACGGAGCACTAAGATTTATACTACATTACCTATTTTACAATTTAGATTCAAAGTACACTATCTGATTAGAACAGATTGAGTTAAAAAAAATGTTACAAAATCAACTAAGCTAATAAGTGCGTCTCAACAATTTGTAAAACCGAGGGATATAAAGACACACGTTCAATTCAGAAATAGGTTATTATACTAATTACATTAATTTTTTAAATTGTTTTAATCAAAACTATTTTAACTGAATGCTTTGAAGCTATATTTGAATACAGATATACAGTAGTGTTGTTACACACTACAGTAGTTACAGAAGAATTACTTGATAAAAGATTGCATTTTTTCATTTCAACAATAGTTTAGTTTACATTAGAAAACGTAATTTTTTATAGTAACAATTATCCTAACAAAATACTTTGTACCCATAGCTGGATGAATAATTTTATAATTGCTGTATGCTAATATAGTATAACGTACTATTTATGTAGAAACTCGTGAAGAATTACTTCTATGTTTCTAAAGTGAGGTTATTTTTGTACGACGATAGTTAATGCAAGTGTTCTAACTAGGGATGGGCCGATTCCGATTCTCGATTCCAGGAATCGTCGATTCTAGGTGGTATCGAGGAATCGTCGATACTCGATTCTTCATCATAAAAGTGTCGATTCCGATTCCTATTTTGTTAACTATTAAAATATGTGTGTGGAGTAATTTATTAGAAAAATAATTAATTACCAACTATATCTTATTTATGTATTGGTTGATATCAATGAATTAAATGATTAAAGTAAACGAAAATATAACGAAAATATAATTATTTATGAAGCAACAGCAATACCGACGGTATTCGGTTCAGGGTACTGGCCGTCGCGTCAATTTGATGACAGTTAACAGAAACTGACGGTGGAAAACCACATAATATATCAAATATGAAAAAGCAATTAAACAACATTCATTTTGCCCAAATTTATCAACAAAAAAGATCTATACTTGAAGAAACTTTATCCTCAGACACAGGACCTACAAGTGATAGTCGGTTAAAAATCAACTGGGATTGAGGAATAAATACAAAATAGGCCTGAATCAGTTGCACTTGTTCCAGACACCCGCAGAAAAAAGGTCCCACCAGATGTGGAGAAGGTATGCCCCACTAATCCAGAATGTTGAGGAAGAAGGTACCCCAGGGGAATTGACAGTAGAAGAAGAAGTAAACAATTATCTGGGGGAACCATTAGCCAGACCAGATTGTGATGTTGGGAAGTATTTGGCAGTACAAAGTGCCAAATACCCTCATTTAAATGCTATGGCAATAAAATACCTGTCTGTCCACTCGCGACAGTGTTTTCTGAAAAACCTTTCTCAACTTCAGGAGCTATATGTGACTAGCGATGAAACTAGCTTGACCCACAACGTGTTCAAATGCTTGTGTTTTTGAACAGAAATGTACATTACCTGCCAGACTTTTAAATATTAAAAACTATCCTATTTGTATTAATTTTTTACTTTTTAAGTTGTTCGTTTGTTTTTAATTTTTGTTTTGTTTTGAGAGACATTGTAAATAGGCTTAGGTATTTTTTCAAACATCATCAAGGTTGAAGGTTTTGTGTAGCCTATTACATTAAAACAGAACTTTTAAAAGGTTTTGCCATATGACCAAGATGTTAACTAAATTAATTATTAAAGAACTAGAATGTAAGCTAATATAACTTGAAAGAATCGAGAATCGAGAATCGAGTAAAGAATCGAGAATCGAATGGAAAATTTTAGAATCGGAATCGGAATCGGAATCGAAAATTTTAGGAATCGGCCCATCCCTAGTTCTAACCATTATTTCTAATTTACGGTATTTGAAACAGGCCTTTCCTTGACTAGAATGTATTTTTAAGTAACATATGTCAGAATAAATGAAATGGAATTGATCCAATCTTTGTAAAATATTATTCAAAATTTTAAATGTTTTTTCTCGAATTGTAACATAAAATTTAATTATACAGCAGATAACTAGCTTACTTTGTAGCTATGTTTGAATACACAAACATACTTCAACAAAAAAACTGAAAATGTATAACCTCAATGTTCCTTACTAAAACCGACCATTATATTGCACTACATTGGCTATAAAGCTATATTACAAAATAACTGCAACATGTTTAGGTAATTTCTCATCACGGAAAATTAAATGTTTGTCTCAATTCAAAATTTCTATAGACGTGGCTATAAAACCTTTTACTTCTGTCGGTACACCTCCTAGTGCCACTTTTTGCAATCAAACCTATCCTAACAGGATACTTTGTAACTATATTACAGATATATAGAGTGTAGTAGCATATAACATATTTTAAGAATTAGGAAACTTGATAAACGAGTGTTTATTTTCATTTCAACAATCGTATAATTTAAGTCGAAAAAATTTTTTTTTCTAACTATATTTTTACCTTATGGTAAACGAGTTTGTTGCACCTATATATTAATATAGTTATATGGTTATGTAGTAGGCTACTGTATGTTAAAGTGGGGGAATCCCTGAAGAATTATTTGGTAAAGGAAAGTGTTGCCTACAGAATTGAGGTTATGTTTGTATGTTGAAAATGAATAAAACATTTAACAATATTTTCTGGTGTGTGATATCTAAAAAACTCTTTTCTTATTTCGAGTGTGTTTTTAAGTAACATATGTAAAAAGGAAAAACCCGTAGTACATAAGTAACCGTGTTTTGTAAATTATTATATTACGAAATCATAAAATACAATAATAAAATTTGTAAACCTAATCCAATATAATAATTAAGTTTTACGTGTTATTAATATGTTTAGTTGGCGTATTACGAAAAATACCTAGTGATACTAGTGACTTATCAAAGACACCTAGTGATACCAAGAATTAATTCAAAGATAGACGCAATAACTAAATGACAAAATTTTATTCAAGTAATATAAATACGATAAGTTTCCTTATATACAACTTCGGAATCCAAAGAGAGAATGTAGCCTAGACCTATATGTTTTACAATTAATTATAACACTGTAGAGAATATAGGGTAACCTGAGTCCTAACATAGGAAACTATATTGATTTAACCCGTTTCTTATTTGATAGGCATTGTTATTTCTATAAACTTTTGACACTGCCGCTACAGGCGGAACACTCGTCATATTTATATAATTATGCTGGTAATAAAACTTATTTCATATTTAAACACTATTTATTACTTCACATCTTTCTTAAAACAAAACTCTAAACAAAGAACTGAGAAAAAACTAAAACAATTACAAATCATCTGTTAATTTATATAATGTTCTTTTTCTTTTTTTTTTTCCATAGAGGATTGTCATAGAGTATTATATTATTGCATTCACAACATACTCCCACCTTTTGAGTTATGGTTTAACTCAAAACATTAAAAAATAGTATATTGTTAAAAGATTAATCAACACATTTTTGTGGAAGCTTAATTTGTCTGCCACTTCTTAAATATGTCACAATTTTATTTTCTTTTGTCACATTATCTTCTTCCAGGTGTAGTTCATGTTCATTGGTTTTTGTCACTTTTGGTTTAATCTTTTCTTTTAATTGTTCTTGGATGGTTTCTTCTTGCATTTCAAGAGGATATAGTCTTTGTATTGGTCTCAATAAACTTCCAAAAGCAGTCTTCAATTGCACTAATCTACACACTCCATCTCTACTAATGATAGTCTTTTCTATCAGTCCTATTGGCCAATCAATTCTTTTTTTATTTTCAACTTCAATCAGTACTAATTCTCCAACTTTCAACTGTCTGCCGTTTTTCTTACTTTTAAAGCTAATTGTCCTAAATACTCAATCCTAAATCTTTTTCGCAATGCTTCTCTCAGGTGTTGTCGATAACGTACTCTCTTGTTAAGACTTTTTGTATTTACATGGTCACAATCTGGAACTCCAATTTCTTTTAAGTCATGTAAAAACATATTTGGAGTAATAGCAGTTAGGTCTGAAGAAGTTTCAGATAAATATGTCAAAGGTCTAGAATTCATGATACTTTCACAATCACATAAGATTGTCTCCATTTCCTCATAATCCAATGACGTTTTGCCCAAGGTTTTGCGTAGCAACTGTTTCATGAGTCGGATGAGTCGCTCCCACCATCCGCCCCACCATGCAGCAGAGGGAGGGTTAAACCTCCAGTCAATTTGTTGGCATGAGCTATATTTTAAGATAGCATTCCAATCTAGAATTTTAAATGCCTTTTCTGTACCTGTGAAATTGGTACCATTGTCACTATATATTATTGATGGTCTTCCTCGCCTTGCAATAAATCTTCTAAGTGTATCTATAAATGCTTCGACAGAAAGAAACTTTACTAACTCCAAATGAACAGCACGGTATACTGCACAAGTGAATATGCAGATCCAAACTTTACTGCCATCTCGTAGAAACAAAGGTCCCGCAAAATCAATTCCAACCACTTCAAATACTGCGGCATCTCGTACTCTACTTTCAGGTAAGGGTGGAGTGATTGTTTCTACATTTTTTGAATTATGTCTCTGACAAGGAATACATTTTTTCAAAGTATTACTTATTGTTTTTCTTCCTCTCAATATCCAATAGTTTTCTCTTAATAAACTTAAGAGACCTTGAACTCCCACATGACATGATCTCTTATGTATTGTAAGAATAAGAATATCTACAATGTCATGTTTTGATGGTAGAACAACAGGAAATTTAAAATTTTCCAAATCCTTTCTTTCTGTTAATTTTGTCTTTAGCCTTATAATACCATCAGCAGCCATAAATGGTGACAATGAAGCCAATTTAGGGTCCCTTATTCCTTCAAATGATTGCTGTTGAACAATTCTAATTATAAAATTGTTAGCTTCAATAATCTCCTTACATGACAAAACTTTACTCACACACTTTTCCTTCTTTGAGGGGTTACAATTATGAATAAATCTCAGCAACCATGCAAAAACACACACAATCTTATCAAAATCATTTGAAAAGTAATAAAACCAATCTTTTGGGTAATTATTACTTAAAAGTGAAGGTGTAGGTCCTTTCTTTTTTTCTAAAGAAATTAATTCTTCGTCAGGTTCAGGTTCATTTGATGGCCAGGTATCTTCAGGCAACTTCAACCATGACGGGCCCTCCCACCATCTGGAACTAATCAACCTGGAAACTGAACATCCTCTACTGGGCAAGTCTGCTGGATTCATAGTGCCGGGAATGTGCCGCCAAGATGTTCTGGAAGTGAGGCTGCAGATTTCTTCAACTCTATTTCTAACAAATACTCCCCAGTTTTCTTCTCTTTTAATCCAAGCTATTACTGTAGAAGAGTCACTCCAATAAAAAAATTTAATATTACATTCAAATTTGTTTTCATCTCTTAATTCTTGCACTACTGAAGAACCTAATCTAGCACCTATAGTAGCAGCCATTAGTTCAAGTCTGGGTATTGTCATCTTCTTTACAGGTGCTACACGTGACTTTGCCTGGATTAGCTGTAATTGAATACATGTACTAAGTTCAAAACGCATAAATACTGCTGTTGAGTACGCAAATTTGCTGGCATCACAAAATATGTGAACTGATACAGAAATGATTACGTCATCCACACCTTGTAGCCATCGTGGAATCTTCATCTCTTTTAATTGATCGAGTTCCTGAAACCATATATTGAATCGTTGTTTGATTTCTTCTGGTACTTCTTTGTCCCACCCACAATTATCTTTCCAGCATTCCTGCAATAATAACTTAGGGCATATGGAAATAGGACAAGTGAATCCAATAGGATCGAACAATCTGTGTGCAGTGGACAATATAACACGTTGTGTTACCAAGTTCTCTTCTAAATTTACTATTTTATGAAAACTCACAGAAATTGTGTCTTCTTTCTTGTCCCAGGTGAGACCTAGGACTGAAGCCTCTGTCTTGTCTTCCAGACCAGGTTCAGTATATTCCCATCCTCGCAGCTCAAACTTTCCCAAAGAAAATATTTGTATTGCTTCTGAAATGAACTGTTTCAAATCCCTTTCATTATTTACACCTGTAACACAGTTATCAACATAGAAACTTTTAAACAACTTTTCTATTGTACATTTAGAAAATTGATTGTCTTCAGCACACGGTACTAAATACTTCTGCAGGTGGTAGTTGATGACGGCATTGAGCAAAAATGGACTACTTGAGACTCCAAAAACAACTCTTCTATGTCGGAAAATCTTGAGTGATCCATCTGTGTTTTGCCACAGAAATCTTAGGAAATCTCTGTCCTCTTCATACAAACTTATTTGCAAAAACGCCTTTTTTATGTCAGCGATAACTCCTATTTTATAAAGTCGAAAACGTAAAAGCAAAGCTGGTATTATTTCAATTAAGTTAATACCTATTTCCAAACACTGATTAAGGGAATAGTAACCCTTTTCTTTAGACGAGGCATCAAAAACCGGTCTTACTGCAGTGGTGCTGTTTTCTTTTATCACTGGTCTATGAGGTAAATAGTGACCTTCATCCCATTTGCTTATTGGGATTTCCTCAATAACACCATCTTCCAGCCAATCTGAAAACACATTGTTATATACATTATATAAACTTTCATTTGTTAGCCTTTTCACTGAGTTTTCAAGCCTTTTTTTTTGCAAGATTGAAATTTCTTGGAACTTCTGGGTGGTCTTCGGACCAAGGTAATTTGACTTCATAGCGTCCTTCTTCATTTACTCTCACAGTTTCCAAAAATTGTGTTTGAACAGAATGTTCAATTTCTTGTTTGCTTCTGGTCTGTAGTGGGTCTTTTATACCTAAAACATCCATTTCCCACAGCTTGCATATTGAATTACTTTGTACAAACATAGAAAGTGCTGTCATAGAACTAAATTCTTTACTTTCTTGAAATTTTCCTGTCAAAACCCATCCTAAATGAGTTTCAAGGGCTATAATACCACAATCTAGAACCTCTTTTCTTCCAGTTAGAAGTTTCCCATATATGTCAGCCCCAATTAATATCTCAATTGGACTGTCTGCATCCTGAAACAATTTAATACCTCTTTCCATCAGTTCATCAGTCCATCTTCCTGGTTTCAAGGCAGGAACATAAGTACAAATATTTATTTCACTAAGTGCCCTGAAATTACAAGAATATGTTTTATCTATACTTTGTAGTCTGACTTTGTAGCATGCATGATTGCGAGGCTTAGTGACCTCTCCTCCAAACAGGCCATGTAATAATGTTTCTTCACCACAAGTGTCATATTTCATTTTTTCAACAGTCGATTTCCTTATGTATGACCTCTGGGATCCACTGTCAAAAAGTAAACGCACATTGAGTTCTTTTGTGTCACTAACAGCCTTGACAACAAGAGTTTGCATGTAAACCTGATTGCCATTCACATTGGACAAGGAATTCTCAAAATTGGGCTCAGCTTCTTTTTCCTCGCATTTAGGTTTAATGTTAGACCTATTAAAATTATTCTGCAACTTTGAACACATAAGTGGTACATGTTTTCCATTACAAATAATACATTTAACAATAGCTCTGCAATGTTTACTTAAATGTCCTACTTTTGTACAAGAAAAGCAACACCTTTTGCTAGTAAGAATATTCTGCCTTTCTTCTAAAGACATGTCCCTAGCTTTAAAACAGTTTTCACTTAAATGACCACCGTCACAAAACACACACATCGATAACTTCGTCTTATCTGTGCTTACTGTAGACGTATTTGATTTTACATTTACAAGGCCAGCTGCTGTAACATTGCTGGTAGGCCTTCTTGTATTTTTAATATGCTTATCTTTACTTGCAAAGTCTCTTTTATATGAACTCGTAGGATTATCACCTGTTGATACTTTTGTTTTTTGTAAACCAAATCCCTGTTTAGCTAAGTTTATTCTTTCTTCTCCCTCCACTTCAATTTTCAAAAAATTCATTAGGCTATCTAGCCTACTTTTACTTTCTGACGCGGTCTCGTCCTGTTGAGAGTTAGGCCTACTTCTCTGCCAAGCTATTAATAAATCCTCCCTGAGACAAGATTCTACTAATGGGAAGAGCATAGCAGCGTACTTCTCCTTTGTTACACCTAAAGTTTCTAAACACCTTAGTTTTGACTCAATTTGATCATAAAGTGAGGAAATAGTAATTTTACTTTCACTGCTATTTAATGTTATTACAATTTTCAAGATTTCTCTTATGTAAAACTCTACTAACAGGTCATCTTTGGCAAAGCGAGATTTTAAATGTTCAATAGCCTGTTCATAACTACGTCCACATGGGGGAAAACTCTCGACAATTTCCCTAGCCTTAGTATTAGGGATAGTCGCTTGCAGGAGATACTGATACTTGTCATCAGAATCAATACAGGGGTCTTCATGGATTTTCTTAAATTGGCCCCAAAACGGCAACCAATCACTAATATCACCACCAAACTTTTTAAACTCAAGTGTGGGTAACTTAAATTTACGTTTTTCTACATTCACACTAGTATCTGTCTTAGGCCTAGCCTTGTCAATAGCCTGTTCAACTAAATACTCAACTATTTTAAACTTGCCTGAGTATTCATCGGCAGATTCTACCTCATTTTCTAAAACTTCAGTAGATGCATTTTCATTTAGTAAAACTTCAATAATTTCTCGGTCTAAGACCTCCAATTGATTATGTTTTTCACGTAATAGCTCTAAATTAGCTTTTAACAAAATCACATCATCTTCATTTTTTATGGATTCTAATAATGTATTGTGTAAACGTGAAAATCCAGTTCTAAACAATTTTCTTTTCTTTTTCAGAGCATCCATTATAAAATACTTACTAATGGATCATAGATTTTAACTGTAACCAAATTATTATCCTGTCACGGTCGCCATATGTTATTTCTATAAACTTTTGACACTGCCGCTACAGGCGGAACACTCGTCATATTTATATAATTATGCTGGTAATAAAACTTATTTCATATTTAAACACTATTTATTACTTCACATCTTTCTTAAAACAAAACTCTAAACAAAGAACTGAGAAAAAACTAAAACAATTACAAATCATCTGTTAATTTATATAATGTTCTTTTTCTTTTTTTTTTCCATAGAGGATTGTCATAGAGTATTATATTATTGCATTCACAACAGGCATATACCCTTATAATTAATTTTCATCCCAGAACTAGCCTAAAATATTTAATTTTTAAGAATTACTTGCTCTAAAATTAAAATTTGCAATTTTTATTGTGTTACTAAACTTATTGACTACTATAATGACAATTTTTAATTAAAATAATCAATTTCTATTTCAATTAAGAGTGGTAAGAGTTTATTTTAAACACCACCTCCTTTGAAATTTTCGTTTCTACTATAAACCTACAGGCTACTACTAAAAAACACATTCTAAACATGAATAAATTGGTTTTAAGTGTCACAAACCATAAATATGACCGATTAAAAAAAAAACGAACATAACCTGAATTTACATCAAATTGTATAAATTGAATGTTTCTGTAAAACACAGAAACTACTTTATACTACATTCAATTATGGTTTGAAATTCAAACAACCAAGTTTTCAGTTTGAAATGGTTTGATTATTAAAAAATAATGAATTTATTAACTTTAACATCATATACAGCAATCGGCCACAGATTGCTTAGCCTACGATAGCTACGTTTGTCAGTTAATGCGCAAAAAGGAACGTTCAACTTCTTGACTTCATGATCGAGTTTACTGTACGTTATGAAACTTAATTTTCCTTTTTTTATAATGAAATCTATTTTATCTGGATATTTTGTTCAAAGATTATATTTTAATATAACTGTATAGTAATGTGATATGAAACACAGTGCGTTAAATATGATAAATTACTTGATAAAAGAGAGTGTTTAAAAATAAGGTTATGTTTGTAGGGCAGATATTAGGCCTATCGAACATTTTAACCACTATATAGCCAATTTTAGGTGATATTTGAAATAACCTTAGTGTTGGCTAGAACTTTTTAGTATAATGTGTAAAAACGAAAAATATTGAAGGTGGTAGAGTAACGATAAACTTGTACCGTACTCGGAAAATAATTTATAATCGAAAACATCTATTGATAGTTTGAAGCTATTAGAAAAACAAAGAATATTTTATTACATCGACCACACCATATTTCATAACCATTTTTTAAAAAATTTATATTAATCAAAAATGAAACTTCAATAGGATGAAATTAATGATTTCATACAAATAAGTTAATAAAAATAACCAAGCTAACACAAGTAAATAGCTGACTGGCACAAACATTAAAAAACAATAATAATAATGATAAATAAATTTGATTGTAGGATAAATTTTCACACTTTTAAAAACTCTTGAAATAAACAAGATACTGATACCGTTTGAGTAAATAAGAAACATTTCTTAATTTTTACAAATGACATATATAACCTGCTATAACGAAAAATGTTTTCCAAAAAACAAAAAAATAAAATATACATCAACACTTATTTAAGTTTCCATATTAGTGTGAAATAAAATTGCAGTTTGTCCAAAATATATCAGAAACACTGAGTCAAATGTTTTGATAATCTAATATAAATAACGTATTCCTGGAATAAAGTTGTTAATTTGGACCACAACGTAAACAAGCCGATAGTATTTTAACGCAATCTTGTTACGGACCTTGCTTTGAATCCAAGAAACTGTCTGCGAAAATGCTACACTATTAAACTGGCGATTTTACAACCACAATATAAACATATACAAGTCGTATCATACTCTGTAATATATTGTATAATGTATTGCAAAAAAGCAGTTTTCCTTCAGCTTTAGGATTGTTACTTATTTAGTCAGTGTAAAAGATTAACGCTATAAATTTGATTGAATAATTAAATAAAATAAAGTAATAATTAAATTATTAATTAAATAAAATTAATTAAACAATGTAAGGAGCCTGATTTTTTTTGTTTAAATGAAATATAATTAATAATTAAATTTGCATTGAATTAGTTAAATGAATAATTAAAATATAAAAAACAAATAACTAAGAAAAAAAAATAAATGAAAATTTTGATATTCATATTACCCAAGTTATACTGTATATTCAATTATTGTTGAATAAAACTTATAAACACGTGTTTTAAATAAACATATAATATAATAAATAAGCAAAAAGTGTCCATAGTAAAATAAAATTAAAGAATACCGTTAAAAAGTACAAATTATTTTAATTTTACTAACATACGTCAATAAGTGGTATTTTATTGTATTGAAAAGACTATTAAAATTGATTGAACACTGTAGTTACGACTTACCGAGTGTTTAAAACAACAAAACTTGACCGCCATTACGCGTTGAGCCCACACTGCCGTCCACTGGCATTGATTCTGGCCGAGTGGAACATTTCGGCCATCTGCTAAAAATACCGCTCCTCCCTCACTTCAATTGCTTATTATTTTTTTGTTTTGTTGAAAGAAAGTGTAAAAATTCTGTTATATTTCGTGCACTACAATTTACACCGTACTCGGCTCTCCATTTGTCTCGTAAATTCGTATATGTCGTTAACGGCCTAAAATAGCAATGCGAAGTGTTGACCTTGCCATGCGTGAATGGCTCAAAGCCACTTTAAAACGAGCGCACACTTCACCTGAAGTAGGAATACATTGGTTCTTACGATTGTTTTATTTCTAGAATGCCTACCTGAATCCAACTCTAATAATGTTAGAGCCATAGCGTGAATAAGTTTAATGTAAACGTCAGAATTGTAAGGCACTTTTGTAAAGCTGTTTATATCTCTTTAAAAATTGAAATAACTATAAAAACCATATAAGAAAAGCTATAGAGTCAACTACAAATTAAACGTGGTTTCAAAATAAGTAAACATTTTAAATGGTAAAATCAACGAATAGAGTGAATAATCATTTGGAAAATTCTGCTTTCTATTATTTCTCATATAGATTAACAAGCCTTTACAATATACGCTTTTAATTTTTGTCTAAATAAAGACTTTCATTATCAACTCAGACCGAAGTCGACGACTTGGTTAGCTCAAACGTGTGGCAGTCATTGAACTGCTCAAAAAAGTGAAGACTTAAATGAAGAATAAAGTAAATAGACGCTTTAATGTAATTTAGTAAAGTTAATAATAAGAGAATATAGTTAATAGAAAACCTTTATACAGATGTTGAAACATTTTCTGAGTAAAAACTTGATTTAACGAAGTTGGTTCTTAAAAGCAATTAGAAGTAAGTTTTAATTTTAAAAAAATGGAGAAAAAATAAATAATTCATTATCATAATATTATATTCATATTAGAATGTATTGAAATATAAATTATATTATTCTGAAAATAATAATTAAATTATATTATTATTGAAATAAATATATTAACTGATAAAAAAATAACAGTGTTAAAAATAACAGTTATTGATTTTAACTGATAAAAAAAAATAGGTTGTCGTGTGACTAACCGACAGAAATGACTATTTATCCCGTTTTTATAACTGTAATAGGTAGTGATTATCAGTGGCTAATTTCGCTTAGTGCGTTTGGAAACAGTTTTACCTTCAATAACTTTTAAAAATTTATTAAATACATTATTAGTTTATTCAAGTCATAAACTTACTGTCAACAAAAATGTTTCTTTAAATGTTATGGACAATAAAACCTTACTGAAAAAGTAGTCAGCGGGTTGACCTACGAAATTGGATACTTTATTTAAAAAATGTATTAAATAGAAATTTTAATAGCATCTAATTTAGTTTAGGAAAAATGTAGTTAATAGAGAACTTTTATTACATGTTAAATTTACTAAATAAAAACTTTATTCAACGAATTTAATTGAAATCTGATCTTGAAAGTGTCACAAGTGCCTAAGAAAATTTTCATTAAACAAAATTGGAATAAAATCCTATCATTGTATTGAATGATTTATAGTAAAATTTATCGAAATATAAATATTAATTGATACAAATATTTATTAACATTTTAACTTTATAATGTAGGTTAAATAGAGTAACATAATCTATTTGTTATAACAGTAGTTCTACGACATAAAATCTGCTGTTATTTGAAATCATACGATATCACTTATATTAATTTGAAAACTGTATAAATATCGATGTTTTAGAGCGTTTCGTTAGTATTACGGAAAGCTGAAGATTTTTACACGTATTTTTGCCATGAGAAGTAAATAGTAATTTCAAAAATTGGAGGAGCTAGTTGGCTTCGTCAAAGAAACGGTTGTTTCGAAACGCACAGCAAGTAATTTAATAATTTCCACTCAGTTACTCAATAATTACTCATGGATTTCAAAAATATTGAATAGTAACATTTTAAGGTAATAATGAATAATAAAATTCAGTAACTTAACATTGGTTTCAAAACAGCTGTTAGCAACACAAAAACAGCTGTTAGCAACACAAAAACAGCTGTTAGCTACACAAAAACAGCTGTTAGTACACAAAAACAGCTGATGTGTGAAATAGTATGTTATTACTTAATTTCACTGAATCTGACACGATCTGATGAGGAAAACTAAAGGGGTTTTCTTTATTCCGAAAAGTACAAAATCGGCCGAAGAAGTTTCCACTTTAAAAATAAAGTAAAAAAAGTATCAAACAAAAGATTAGTTACAACGGGACATATTTCACGAAACTGTCGTCCTCATTTAGATAAAAATGAGACCTACTAGCTGCCACAGGCAAATGTTTACATTTTATAGTGTAAACTAATAGCTCAAACACGGAACAATAATGTAGAAGCAAACTGTTATTACTTATATAGGCCTAAGTGTCGCATTGTTATAATATGAATATGATAAAAATGTTTAATTAACCTCTTTTACATTAGTTTATGACTATCAGAACTTTAATTTTGTAAATCTCTAAAAACTTACCTAGACAGAACGTTTTCGATCGCTCCGTGGCGATCTTATCAGTGTCTAAATTTTCCGCTTGGAGTTGTTAGGTTAAGCGGTGGCGGTTTTAAAGGCAGGTTTTCGATAGTATCAAAGAGTATGAGGGATTTGTATTGGGTTTGTTCGTCTAATATGTTTGTAGTTTGTGTTTTTGTGTTTGTAAATTTCATATTGTTCTATGTGGTCCTTTTTTGTTGATGTGTAAGATTTCTAGGTTATGGTAAATGTCTGTGTATTTGTGTCCTGTTTCTTTTAGGTGATTGGACATTTACAAAGCAAACAATACAGATGATAAATATGTTCTTATTATATAACTTAACAATAGTAACTATGTTAGTAATAATAGCTTATTGTAAAATATTAATTCTTATGAAATTGAAATAAAATAAAAATTGGTATAAAATTTAAATTTAAAAACATATTTTATTGATAATATTCTCTGATGGTAGTTGAAGAAAACTATTTGCAGCTGGTGAAGCAAGTTTTGCACTATCAAGAATTGAAACGTCAGATTCAAAAATTTTTGGAACACGAAAGTTTTAATACCAAGTTCACAGTTTATTGTGTGTCAACTGGTTCCTGTCCATGTCTTAGAATCTTATTTCTTTATAAACCTCAATGTATTATTTTCCCCTTCAGCATATAAGCCTTCACATTCCGGACGCATGATCATGTCCAGTTCAGTCATTAGATTGATTGAAAATGGATAATTTTTACCATTAGGATGTTTAAATAGTGCCATATTTTCTATTAACTTTAGCAGAGACATAATGATGTCGTGTTTGTCCTCTATTTCCAAAGAACAAAATATACAAATGGTTACATTTATTAATGTTTAGAACGGAAAAACTTAATTTTCATTTAAGAGGGATATTGGTGGACCGCTTATGCGAAACCTGCTCGTAACTTCCTGCAAGGACTCATTAAATAGAGTCCAATAAGCTACGTTATTTATTGTAGTTTTAGAATCAGTGGTTTCTTGTTTTTACTTTATCTCGCTTATTTTAAAGCACATTTAGCCAAATATTACTTATTCTTTTGGCGAATCGCTTTTCGAAGGTATTGCTATTAATCCATTTTCAAGCATATAGCCAGCAAAACTAATTATCTCTCTAAATAAACTTTAAAATAAGAGTAAAGGAAATATGAGACAGGAGTAAACATGGAATAAATGTAAGAACTAAGGGAAGACATAACGATTCTCTGGTACTGGAAACAAGTGAAAATGATGCTATCTTATAGGCAGGGCATTTTATCTTAAGTAAATGTGTTATTTATTGAGGCAATACTTCTATTAAACCTATTTCAATTGCTTAAACACTTTATATTACATACATATTTTTCTTAATTTTCTTTGACTTGTAATTTCATTAAGCCCTTACACGAAGTAATTTTGTACAATCCTTACAGTAAATAATGAGGGAAGGCTAATTTCCTTTGAAACAGATCCAAGGTTATCCTACGCAACCATTGAATCAGTTGTCTCTTGGCTAATGTAGCATGAACGGTGACCAAACATCAAAAGGTGCATGAACAAATGTTTCTGTCGATTGTATAGTTAGCTAAACAAACTTAATTTTATAATTTACAGACAGGATAGCGCCAGATTCTTAAATTAGATTTTTCTGCTTTGTTTTGGGAAGTTATATACATATATATATATATATATATATATATATATATATATATATATATAACCATATAGTTAAAGAGCTATATATCTCATTCAAACTAAGAAGTATACCAGTAGATTAAGAGACCCTCGCCCCTCGACTAATATGGCCTTGGTCTAAGAAAAAGGTTTTTTTAAGTAGTTAAATTTAGATAACTTTTACTGACGTTTTCGAATTCTACGTATTATTATTATTTGGAAATAGAGGCCAAGCATGACGTAATCACGTCGATATTTAATTTAATGCATGTAATAAATATGGGAAAAGGGTATTTAATTACTGGCATATTTCCTATTAACTATGGGAGGGACATAACTACGACGTGTTTGTCCTCTAATTCCAAGGAATAATATATACAATCCCAAAATTACCTATATGTTATAGTTTAAAAGAAAATAGTTTTATACTCCAATGTCTAGAAGATGACTCATCAGCAACAGGTAGGCCACCTCCCCAGATCAGCGGGTTGTATGTGAGGGTTGCCTAATCCTCTGGGGTGTTCCGAGTTTGGATAAGTAGGAGGTTAATTAAATAAGACAAAATGGCTAAAAAAATGAATGCAACAAACAGGAAAAACGTGACACTACTGTCATCAGTATAACTTCATATAATATGGTGACTGAATAAGATAATTTGTTGTTATAAGTTATCGTTATGGAAATTAATAACTTATAAACTTATACAAAAATAATATTTTTATTTCTTAAAAACTATTTCACACTTCAGCTCTTGAAATACTCATATCTAAAACTTCAGCTCGTGACTTATTACAAAAATAAAACTAGTTTATGGAAATTATAAGAAAACGTAAGTTTTTGAATGAATATTGTTAATGAATCTTGAAAATTCACCCATAGTGTATAATGATTTTTTAAAATTACAAATGACACAAAAATATGCGCAACGTAGTTCAAGAGTAGCAGAGCAGGCACTTTGTGTAGCTGTAATAGCCGTACGTACTTGATATAATAAAAGACATCTTTTACAGAGAAAGGGGGAGAGAGGGGAGAGAGAGAAAGAGAGAGAGAGAGAGAGAGAGAGAGAGAGAGAGAGAGAGAGAGAGCTGTTGTAATATCGTAGTAGATCTATTTTTCGTTACCGTATTAGGAAATAATATAACTTTTTTAAAATAAAGCCTACAATTAGGCCTACTTACTAGTAAGTATTCACTTAAACAATAGTTTATGACTATCCGAACTTTAAATTTATTAAAACTTCCTGAAACAGAACGTTTTCGATCGCTATGTGGCGATCTTTATCAGTGTCTTCTGCTTGGAGATGTTGGGTCAAGCGGTGAGGGTTTTAAAGGTAGGTTTTCGATAGTATGTGTGATTTGTATTGTGTTTGTTCATTTAATATGTTTGTACTTTGTGTTTTTGTGTGTCTGTAAATTTCATATTGTTCTAGTGTGTTGAGATGTGGTCCTATTTTGTTGATGTGTAGGATTTCTAGGTTATGGTAAATGTCTGTTATTTGTGTCCTGTTTCTTTTATGTGATTGTAAAATCTTGAGTTGGTGTTCTGTTTGTATTCCTCGACTCTTTGTTTAAAGCTACGATCTGTTTGTCCAATGTAGAATTTGTTACATTTGTCGCAGTTCAGTTTGTATACGCCTGGTGCTTGTAGTTTATCTTTGTTGTTGGTGTTGTGTTGTATTTTGTATTGTAGTTTGTTATTAGTTTTGTATGCTATTTTGTATCCTATTTTTTTATATACTATATAATACTAGCAATGTAAAATCCTGAAGGTAATACTAAGCCTACCTTCGAATAACATAAACGGCTTTTGTATGAAATCGTAAGTTGTCATATAATTTAATAATATACACCATTAGAAGAAAATTGCATTTGAAAATTACTGCAACATCACCTATAAAAAACTTTAACCAATAAAACACCAGTCAACGTTAAACTCCCGTATGTGTAGATTTGGGAAATATTTGGGTCAATTCTATGATTTCAGAATTGTTAATTCTTATTATTAAAGTTTATTTTTGCAAAATTGAATTAAAGATTAAAATTTAATCTTGTGTTTGAAGTCCTAATGACAAATTCTAACGATTCATACCTTTGGAGGTTTTTTCATATGTTGCGATAAAAAAAGATGCACTTCCAAAACGGAAAACCACAGATTAATTACAAGCAAGAACAGTAGTCTAAGCAAGTAATATTCATCAAGAGAAAGATACCTTGTCGTTATAAACCGAAGGAAAGAGTTGTTAAAATAGTTAAAATATTACTTCACGTATTTAACGCATACGTAAAAGAGCAAGGCTAGAAGAGTGAGAATATGTGGGCAAGGTCGGTGTTCTTTTTTACAACCAACCTCGAGGCAAATAAATTAACAGAGGCGCATTTGGAGAGTTTTGATTCTAAAAAAAACCTTATTTCTGCAGTGGAATCAAATTTAGTAGCCTAAAATTTTTTTAACCCCTTAATTGTATTGTGGTAAATAAAACCAGGAAATTCTTAAATTATCAAAATACCAGAAGACATTTAGTAAAAAATACTTTTTTCTTAAAATTTAAAAATTATAGAAACATGAGTGACAAGTATACAATGATAATAAGCTAAGTTTATTCATTTGCGAACCTATCAACTTCTTTTAGTTGTTCTAAATAATATCTAGGGATACTGAAAATATATAGTTATACTAAATATCAATATCTTAATTTGATTTTAATTGTCAAGAGTGCGAGCCTACCAAAATATGTAACAGATAAAGTGAGACGTAACTATTTTTCATTTCATCACTGTTACTGGAAAAACATCTGCACTAAGTTCTCCATGTATAACGCTACAATATGTTTTTCTCTTACTTTTTGATCTCATATTAACATTTAAATTAATGCACATCGTTTTTATAGACATTGTTACTATTATAAAAGATTTTTTTAGAAGGCATGTAACTTATATAAAACATTAGATACTAATTATAAACGAATAAATTTCCCACACAATTGAGTGTAGCCTGAAACAGATTTCTAAGAATAGGCAGTTTTGATTGTGTCTCGTTCGTCTGTTGTTATTCTTTACCAATTAAACCAATAACCAAAACTGTGAAGTGATATAATTGAATTTACTGATTTAATTTTTGTTTATCTCTGTTATAAATTCAAAAATAATTACAATGAAATTTGGTTTCGTGAAGTAGACCTATTTATTAACGACACACAATATTTTTTAACCAAAATATCAAACTCTTAAATTTTGTAGTTCATTATGTTCGGTGAATCTTAATTAATCACTTTAACATTAGTTTATGACTATTCCAACTTTAAATTGTCTAAATTAATAAAAACTTATTGAGACAGAACGTTTTTGATCGTAATGTGGCGATCTTCATCTTCTCTGTCTCAGTAAGTTTTAACAAAATTACAAAATCTAAAGTTCGGATAATCATAAACTATTATTAAAGTGATTAAAAAATATCAAAGATTTAAAATTCGATTTTTGATGTTTCAAGACTTTATTTTTTTGCCATAAAAGAAACCAATATTAACAAAATTGACCACAAGTCTACTAATGGTGAGTTGGCAAAATGCTTAAACTGAGCCACTAGGATGAATTTTTAAATTCAAAATGAATTGATAAAGGCTGGAACAAATGAGTCTATAAAATTGGATAAATTGTAAGCACTTAGAAAAGTTTATGAAAAATTAAATAAAGCGTGTCTTTTATAGTTAGTTATTACTAGGTTACAAAAAAATTAATAAAACTTAAATTTGTTGTAGGACGAATAAAAAATAATAGAACTCCAATTCCGATGACCAACACTGGCATTGGCACAATGAAGCATTTGGAAGTCAACTATTTTCGGGTTGGATCCTTGACTTTGTTGTTTCACAGACGACTCGGACAAGGTGGCTTTTAGTGACAAGCAGCGCAGTCTGTAGCGTTTTCGGCAAACTTCCAGATAGATCAAGATTAATCATTAATTTCAACAATAACATTCCATTTCTGATGCCAAGTAGGATAGGAATTTTCTTAGAAAAAATATAACATACAAAATGAATACGCGAATTTCTGCTTTTATTTTGCTTTACATCCTTCTAGGAAATAAAAGGGATTTAGTGAATAAAGTAAACAATTAATAGTAAATGTAAAAACTTTAATTCATATCTTGTAGTTTCAAAAATACATTAACTTAAAATGAAAAATTAAAGGTTGTATATAAATATATATGTTAAATAAAATACCCTAATTATTTAATTTGATTTTTACAAGGTTCGCCTTTATATTAAAAATTAAAAGTTTTGTGCAAAAACAATGATAATTTTTGAAAACGAACTAGATTTTATAATTTTAACTTCACTTTTTAATTCTTTTTTTTGATTGTCTTGAATTAGGCCTACGTGAATTTTCAGTGTAATATGTTTTAGAAACAGCTTCTTTCACACAACTCTGTTCCAAATTTGTTGCAGGTTTCAGAATTGATTCATCATTTGGTGTTTCAGGTCGAGAATCAGTAAAAGATGGAGTCTTTACACGGGAATCACATTTGCGTGGAATATTGGATTTTGTCTCTTTGTTTAGAGCAATTTTAGAATTTACTATCTTAGTGGAATCTAATTCACTAGATTCTTGTTTTAAAATCAACCCATGCTTTTGCTGTGATTCATAAAGTACAGAATTGGAGTTTTCAATACCAGTTAACTGCATACAATCATTAGAAGCCGGTTTGGAAATATTAGACTTTAAAGAGCATTCTGTAATGGATTCGCTTCGAATTAAGTCAGTATCTATCGTTTTTCCTTCTGAAGCAACTATCTCATTTTCAGGAAGAATTGATATAAGACATATTTCGCTCGATTTTTCCAAAAGGCTATTGACCTGAAAAATTGTATAAATTAATTTCTAGTTTAAATATATAAGTACCTATAGAAAAAAAATATTAATGAAATATTTTTACTTATTTTTAAACATTCTTAAGTCTTAAACATTAGGCCTATACGTTTGAGGCTCCTAGATAATAAAACATATTCAGTGTATGTAAACCATAAATAGAGAGGGAAACTCAATCTAATTTTAGGTGACCTAAATTGTTTTAGGTTTAATTGAAATTACCAAATTATTTTACCAAATTTAGCCTAATATAATTAAGAAAGAATAGTATTTACAAATACAATCTAATAATCAGTAGATTTGTTTAAAGAATAAACATTGAGTTGCATAAACAATAAGTAAAAAGTTTTGGATGAATGAAAATAATGTAATAAAGTACAGATATAAGTGCTTAAAATA
Organism: Prosapia bicincta; assembly: GCA_036971475.1. NCBI lineage: Eukaryota > Metazoa > Arthropoda > Insecta > Hemiptera > Cercopidae > Prosapia > Prosapia bicincta. The sequence goes on from JBAIZL010000002.1 coordinate 159,551,827, forward strand.
TCTCATATCGGGGTGACTGCCCGCTCGCCGGTGAGTTTATCAAAAATAAATTAGACTCAACCCTGGCAAATGAAAAAAACCACAGAAATAATTGCCATGTTTTTAGATGAAATGAATTCAACAAAGTTGCTCTAAACCCATCTTTTTGCGCGAAAGTTTTAAAAATTTTTGGACAAACCATTTTCTGAAAAAAAGGCCTTGCAAAAATGTTTTGCTCCAGGCCTCCCTTTGCTAAGGACAGCTCTAGTTGTACGATATATTTTATTAAAGGTAAAGCAGGCCACAGCTATTTACTGAAATCAATAGCTACCAAAAGGCATGATCAATCAACATGACATTGAATCATGGATAGACTATCTCCACCTCCTCTCACAATCATGCAATGTACACTTAGAATTACCATCAATTGGTAACTACTCCAATAAGTGCTAACCACTCCAATAAGAAGTAGATAAAACCGTTTTTAGAATACAATATTTATTATTACAAATAACTGTAAGTGAAACTTAATTATAAATTATTTAATATTTCTTTTTGTAATCAATAGACAATTAGGTAAAAGTATCAGTTTCAAATCTGTGGTAAAACAATAATTTTTCCTAAAAGTCTCTGTTTACCTCGATGTTTTCTTAGTGTTACTTTGTTCAATGTTTTCTTGTACTTAAATTTGTTTGACAAGCTGGAAGTCTCTCTTAAAATAACAGCAAATCATGCTTGCATCTAGCTGATTTCTTTAATTTATTTAATAAAAAATAAAGCCAATAACCCCACAAATATGTTTACAAAAAAATTTTGTCGACAATACTATTATTTTCTAATGTACTATAAATTAGCAATGGTAGAATCCACATATTTTTCAAAAAACCTTTTTGGTGTTAAAAAAAAAATCACAAAACCAGGCATACTAACAACACTCAATACTTGAATAAAAATTCCGTATTCATTAAACCATCAAAGCTTCCTATGCCCTCCATTTTGACATGGTTACATTCATTGCATAGAAATTGTATGCATATTAGTCTTAGTCACTATGATTTACATAGCTAATGATCAAACATTTAAATGTTATTTTCAATGATCAAGAACTGTTCTTTTTTATTTAAATATGAGTGAAGTTATGTTTTCATTATATTTTGTTACTCATGTATTGTTAAAGTTAATATATTTTGATTAACTGTTTTAATAAACTGCTATTTCCTCATTGATTTTGGAACTAAAAAAATTACTTACACTTTTTTAAAAAAGTGTAAGTGATTACTAGTAGCTCACGCGAAGATAGAATCAACAAATGTTAAAAAAATTACTATTGTCTTTTTTTTTAAACATGAAATATCACAAATATTTCTCATCTATACTGTGTTTAGCTTTCCTTCTGTGTTAGATTTTGAATACTTGATTTATCAACATCAACATTATACATTTAACAAATTCCTCTAAAAATGTTTGAGAGTCAATTTACAAAGTTAGTGATTGTGAACACCTTATGGATTCATATTTAGTTTTGGTTTAATTCCTATGCTCATATTATCTATATACATATATATTTTTATTTTTTTTAAATAACTATTTTAAGAAAGGTTTCTTGATGTAATCATCTTGAATTCACTGATTAAACTATAATTAAAAATTACTTAACGAAGAGAATATATATGGCTTACTTGATGGCGCATCAAAACAATGGTTCCTTTTACAAAGCAAAGCCTCTCTGGTGTGTAGGATCTGTGTTTTGAATTGCTGTTTCAGTGTCCAAAAGGATTTTAGAAATGTGTTTGTGGATGTATTTATTGGGGTGTAGGTTATATTTCAGTCCTTTGTTTATTAATGTTAATTCATTTGTATTGAATTTGATATTTGTGGTGTTAATGGTGTGTGGGTGAAAACATTAAAAACAAGCAAAAACTAAAGCTACACAACCTCGCAACACAAAGCAATATCACCATCTACACCAACCACCAATTTCACCCGGGTACCATTAATATGAAATAAAATTATTAAACAAAGAATTAAAATATAACCTACACCCCAATAAATACAACCACAAACACATGTCTAACATCCTTTTGGACACTGAAACAGCAATTCAAAACACAGATCCTACACACTAAGAGGCTTCGCTTTGTAAAGGAACTGTTTTTTGGAATGCGTCAACCTGTAAGTCCTATGTATTCACTTAGTTCAAGTAATTTTTAATTATATTTTTACAAGATGAACTTGTCATTCTATATCAAACACCAAATAAAATTAATCATTTACCATTTTTCGGTAATTAATTCCTTAATTATTTAGTGTTATTGAAAACCAATATCTACAACCAAGCTAATAATGGAACTTATTCCTCAAAATGGGGATCTTAATTTAAAAAGTAAGTGCAATTATAGACAAGTGTTTACATATTAATATAAGTGTAAAAGTGTACACTAGTAACTCAATTCGAAAATGGAAACAAATTATACATTTGTCACTTACATTCAATGCTTCTGAAGTTTGTTCTTTCAACAACTTGCAAGTTTCATCATTACTTGATTTCTTTTGTTTTAATTGGCCTTCATTATAGAGTAATGAAAACTCAGTGAATTTCAATTCAAGCTAGAAAAAATATGTAAAAAAAGTTTTTAATTCAATTCCTTCTACTTGTCTCTTCTTTCCTCATATATATCTTGTTCAAAATTTCAGTAGTTAATAAAATACTTTTTATTCATCCATTCAAGTTCAGGTACATTCTTTAAAAACTTGTACAGTTATTAATACATTCTTGACGTTATTACAGGTTATTGAAATATTAATTCATTAATTAATTTTAAATTTAATTTACAAAGAAACAAGGTATGCAATATAGTTAAGCCATTTTGGCTTAAAATAAGTTATAACTTATGATTTCATAAACCAGCTGCCTTATGTTAAAGGTTATGACAGCTGTTTTAACACATAGCTCATGTTACTTTATTTATATTAATTGTTTTTATTTAATAAAATGTTGAAATTATTTAACTAAAACACTAATTAAAAATTTCTCTATTTAACATTTAACTAAAAATGTCTTTTTGTTAGCCTAGGTAGTAATTGACTTCAAAAAATTTTTGTTTATATTACTTGTTTTAAACAAGTGCTATAAATGAAACCAACTCTTTATGCATGCATGTATGTGTTGTTAAGGATTTGAAACAATAAAAACTGTTTCTAAAATTTCTTCTGAGAAAAATTACATCATGTTGGGAGAGATAGCCTTAAATGTTACAAGTCTAGAAGTCTAGTGAATTACAGAATAAATGGTCAACATTTAAAATATTTTTTGTTATAACTTGGAATAAATTTGATGACATATCTTGTTTTACTCTGAAATTTTTCAAAAATTGCTCCTAGATTTTTTGTTTTGTTTTTTGTTTCTTATCTATTGTAAAAATTGTTTATAAGTATTTTTTGTATGACATTTTCATGGACTATCATTTATTCCTGTTCAATGTAAATAAAATCTTTGCCCAAACGAAAATAAAAATAAGGCATACAATAACTTTATGCTTGTACTTAAAAGCTTCAACTTATATACTAATATGTAAACTCCTGCTCTTTTGTCTATATGAAAGTGGTCATTCTGCAAGATATATGTCCCATAATCAGCTCAAATCTGTCAACTCTGATGACTCAAGTAGGTTATGGAACACATCTCCTGAAATTGTTATCCACATAAAAAAAAAACAAAGGTGTTACAATGGTAAGTGTTTATATATTTAATAGTTGTTAAAGTGAATAAGTGTAAAGTAGTAGATCAAGTTGACAAAATAATACTTATTTATGTTTGTCATATTGATTAACAATTATAAATAGGGTGATGGTATCTATATAATGTCATAAGAAATACCACTGACAACTATAAAGGAAGTAGAATGTTACAAAAACCAGGAAAATCGGCTAATGATATTAATTCATATAGACCTATGTCGTTACTACATACAATCTCTAAGTTATTCGAAAAGCTCTTACTGAAATGACTTAAGCCACTCACAGAGAAAAATGATCTGATTCCAAAATACAGGTTTGGATTCAGAGAAAAAAATTATACTAAAGATCAAGTCCATAGAATAATGGATATAATAGATAATAATGAATATAATAGGTTCGTAGAACGAACCTTAGAAGATAAACAAATTTGTACTGCACTATTTGTAGATAAGAAGGGGCATGAAGGCCTGATCCATAAGTTAAACAAGATGCTCCCAAAGAAGTACGTTTCATTGCTAACATCATATATAACAGGCAGAATCTTCATGATCAAATAGGAAGGGGAATATTCTGAAATTAAGGAAATCAAAGCAGGAGTACCTCAAGGTAGTGTACTGGGTCCATTAAAGTACCAACCTGTGATATTCCAACCACCCCAGAAGTGACCATTGCAATGTTTGCAGATGTCACAGCATTATTAGCCACTGATAAAGTCAGTCCACATCAACTTTATGAATAAGGTATTGAAAGTTCCTCCCTTATTGGTTATTAAAGGAATCATCATCCATTATGAAAATAAAGCTAAATATCTAGGTGCTATGCAACTAGAACCTAGATGCTAGGTCCATCTATGAACCTAGATGCTAAACTAAGATGGAAACACCACATCAAGAAAAAGAAGGAGGAATTAAATATCAAATACCGTAAGCACTATTGCCTCTTGGGTAGAGATTCAAACCTCTCATTAGGAAATAAAATAAAAATCTGCATTCAGATCTTGAAACCTGTTTAGCTCTATAGCAGCCAACTGTGAGGATGTGCAAAAGGAATCTAATATAAAAATTCTTCAGATGTTCCAAAGTAAGGTACTGAGAAATACAGTTAATGACCCACGGCATGTAAAAAACAAAGATATTCATCGAGATCTGAATATCCTGACGATACCAGAAGAAATAAAGAAGATACCCAAAAAATATGAAAAGAGACTTCACCTTCATTTAAGTGCAGTAGGTCTTTAACTTCTTGATTACCAGTTCATGGTTAGAAGATTGCAAAGACCTAGACCATTTGAGTTAGTGTAGTGTTGTTGTACTAGTTCTAACAATGTCCAGACAATAACTAAAGAAGTCATGGGTATAATGTTTTCTTGAGCAACTGTGGCCTATGTTATAATATTTTCAATGACAAACCCAATAACCACAAAATAATACAATTTCGTGGTTATTGGGTTTGTTATTGAAAATATTAAGTCATGGGTACTTTAGTTATATAAATATTTAGGATGAGATAATGGAAGAAAAGTTAATAGTTGGTCTAATAAGATCAGTATTAAAAAAAAAATGTTTGTGGGTTTAAATAATGTGTAATACTAAATAAAGAATGAAGTAATAGAAAGACTGGTAATTGCGGATCACAAACTCTCTCTCTCTCTCTCTCTCTCTCTCTCTCTCTCTCTCTCTAAGTTAAAATTAAGATTAATTTCCATTTTTTCTCAACTTTTCTCCTTTAAAGACTTAATTTTTTCTGAAACTAAAATTCCTTCAAAAGAATTGTTTTTGTCAAAAGAAAATGAGAAACATAACAAAAAGTATCTATTTTTATTGAAAGAGCAAGTAATAGAGTGTATCCTCTTTCCATACATAACTGTCATATTTAAGCAATAAAGCTGAATATTGTAACTTATTGTAGTTTCCGATCAGTTCTTAGAAAAAAGGACAATTTAAAAGTGTTAGTTATATACATTATTTTTGGAAAAATCATAATTTTTCAATGAAAAGAATGTATACAAAATCGGGAGAAATACATTTTAAAAAATACATTGTATCTGGAAAAAATAAATTCTTTATAAGATAATATTATATCAATTATTAAATATTTTCATTTTTATCAAAACAAATTTGTCTGTAAAATTATTCTATAATATACTAAAATTTTAAACTAATGAAAGAAATAACTTAAGTAGGCTACTTACTACAAATTCCAATATTTCTTACCTCTAGTTTTAATAAATCAATTTCATTTTTTAAATTTTTGTAATCGTTAACATAGTTTTGTATGTTGTGATCAATTTCTTGGATCTTATTAACCAAATACTGATTTTTATCTTCATCTGAGAAAAAAAAATTATAGAATAAATTGAGATTAATGAATATTTTACTAAACTTTTTATTAGGTATATTAAGTTTGATTTTTCTATGGTTTTTGAAAAGAAGTACTGTGTATTTCAATATTAATAATATCAGCTGTACACATGTATACGTAGTATAGTTTTTGTTCTTGCGATTTTCTTTTTTCATATTAATTTATACAGCTGTATGATGCATTTATACTTGTTTGCCATGGTATAATTGAGATTATTATTATATAATATAAATGTATATTATTTCTATAAAGCAATAATAAAACCATACATTTCTAGTAGAGTTTAAAGTCCATGTCAATTGGCAAAACTCTAAAGTTAATAATAAACTAATTAACAACTTGTTGAGCTTATAATTTAGGTGAATTTTTGAAAACGTACTGAGAAAAAACTTTTTGTTGTGGGAAATACTGATCAAGAAAACTTATTAGGAATGAAAACATTTGGCTTAGGGGGTAAGGTTTTCAAAAATTTATTTAAATTATGAGTTTGGGATAATTTATTTATAAATAGCAGTATATTTTAATTATACTAGTGAGTAGGCAGCTTTATTACACTTTTATGCTGTTTTATTATTTTAGTAGAGTAATAACATATATAAAATCGAATTTGACATGTTTTACATTGTATTGTATGTGTCTTTTGTTTTAATTTATGCCTTGAAAATGGGCATAAACTAATATCAATGGCCATAAGGTCTACGATTAAAAAAAAATAACAAAACAAATACTAGCTAATATAGTATTGTGTAGTTCAAAAGAGTTCTAAACTTATATTAACAAATTAAACAGTTTAATAAAAATGGACTAGGAAAACTACCTAATAAGGAAGTCAGGTAGAACTAATATTCTTTTTAAAAAAAACTTTGTGTATCATTTTTCTGTTTCTCTTTATTTGGAAAACCAAATTAAAACTATAAGTTTTTTTCTGTTTCCAATATTTAAAGATATTTTACAAAACCCGTCACAGCTACAGAATATAATAAAAAATGTAAAAATGATAAAATGATAAAAATGGTATCATTGGTAAAATGATAGTAGAACAGATTTGTTTCTTTGTGTGTGTGTGTTAAATTTATTTTATTTTACAATTATAATGACTTGGTATTTACATATAAAATTATTCAACTAACTTTTTATTTTATTATTTTTTTCTAACCTTCATTTAGTATATGCCGAATGTAGTAATATCTAACTATTTTTATATTTTGATCAGTTTTTATTCAAAAACATTAGCCATTATAAAAGCACTAATAAAAAATGACACTTAAACTTTGCCAAACATCTTTTTTCAAACCATAACTACATAAACATAACATCTAACCTACAAATTCTTCTTAAACAAAACAAAAGAAGCAATGATATACAACGGAACAATATGAGATATACAAACCTTTCAAGCTACACTCTGCACACACACTCAACACCCAATTACATTATAACACATACTTTTTGATATCATAACTCCAAATACTCACCAAAGTACACCTACAAACCCACTTAAATATCCCACCCTCAATTCTGACCTACAAAACCTTGAGGTAAGTAACAGTCTGAGTTGACAATGGGACACATCTCCTGAAATGGCCATCCTCAACAATTATAAAAGTAAGTGATACTGTAGGTAAGTGTCACATTTCTACAGGTGTTTTTAGTTATATTTTTTGCGTGAAAGTTTACTTTTCAATGGCAAAACTACTTGGAGAGTCTATGATTTTCCAAGCTTATTCTGATTTTTTTAAATAAATTGTCTGTAGAGAGCTTCTTTCTCTATTCAAATGCTTCAATGGTATAATGTTAAAGCTCTGTTTATTTGACAGGTTGTACAATAGAGAAATCTCTATTGCAAGTGTACTTACCTAGTTATTTAAGTTACTTAGTGTATTATTTGTTATTGAATTTTTGAAGAAGGTTTTTATACATAAGAATACTGTTATTCATCTTGCACTCATACATGATGTCACTGGAAATGTGAAACTAAACAAACCAAATGTGCTGTTTGGTCATAAACCCTGTCCCGGCCAAAACCTTTAGTAATATTTGTGGAGGTAAATGTTTAGCTTCATCACAGTACACATTCAGAAGTTCAATTCTCAGCTGTCCCCTTTCAAAAAAGGGGCAAATTTCCCAGAATTGTTTTAATTTAGTTGTGGGAAAACGTTTGTTGTATGCCTTACACTGATTTTTATCCAATAATCCACAGTTTATTCATCTACCGTTATGGACCATCGTGATAATTATTTCATAAGCTATATTGTTTTACTAAGGATAGGGGGCTATAAATGATTCTGTTGTCACATTGTTGAGCTCTTTGCAGGTAGGTCTATACATTCATTATTTCTTCATTTCTCAGATTTGTTAGGCTATTTATTGTTTGTTTTATATCATTCTAGATATTTACATTAGATGTATATTTAACTTGAAATACCTTGAATAAATGCCTTAAGATATCAAAATGACAGTTGTTAGTCCAGTTATACATTTATCTCATGAGACGTTGTATAAACCAACAAATGTGAGCACTATAACCAACAAGTTAGCAAAATATTATATTCATTTGAGTTTGACAAGATATATCTAATGTTTTATCCACCTGGACTGAGACAAATTCACAAAGAATATTCTTTTCAAACTTCTCACATTACTCGTGTTACAGTCAAAATTTTCATTCTGGATGTAATTTGAAGTATCTTTAAACCCTGAAGTTCCTCTTAGATGCTACCTAATTGTTTTTCTTGGGATAACAACTCAAGGGTTTCAAGGTAGTAATTTCATTTTATGGAGTTACTACTCTTGTAGTCCCCATGGAATAGAAATGTTTGTTTTCAAGATAACACAGCCCTATTTACTACACAACTAATCTAATAATGAAGAAAATGTTCACTATTCAGAATGTCTTTTGGAAATCTGGTGCTTGCAGGCTCTTCTATGAAATTTTTTTAGGACAATGACGTCACTATCATTCCTTTCACTATCACCTCCAAATAAAACACAAACAAAACATAAAAACTTATAGTCAGCCACACTTGCTGAAGTCATGGAAAATCCTTATATGATTGGGACTGGAACCATTCTTACTTGGTTTCTATTCACAATTTCTGAAAATAGCTGTGGCAGTTTGTTTTTTAGAACACATTTTTCTTCAAAAGGCAAACAAGAAAATGGAGAAAAATACGTAATCAGACACATGCAACTTTCATTCATTGCACACAGGTTTAAAGTCACTAACAAATCAAAAACAAAAAAAAGAAAAGAGCCAAACAAAAAACCCAAAATTAAATCTATTAAAACAAAAAAATCATAAAATCAATAAAAGGTGTTTGAACTGTTGCTGGTTGGGAGAGAAAAAGTTTGAATTATAGAAAGTTTGAACACTCATTTGTCAGAGAATAAGTAATTTAATAATCTTAAATCACTAGGCTATAAACTAACATTAGGCTTTACTAATAAAAATAAACTTCTGTTTTCTAACACACTCTGTTTATACTTAAATAGTTGTTAACTGTGCAAAGTTAAACAAGAAACAGTGCATATGACTTTACAATGTTAACAGACTACAACACTCACACTCAATTAAGTACAGTAGTACCCCATACTTACGCGATAGGTGGGACCGAGCGATAGCCATGTAAGTCGAATTCGCATAACTCGGAGTATAATTTTACATACTATCAGATAGGAATCATGTTTAATTGGGGCAAAAGACTAAATAAATTAATCATTTAGAAGGAAAATGTGTATGTATTAAACTCTAACATACATTTACAACAAAAAATATATCGTATATATACTTATTACAAAGAAGTAAGTAAAAAGAAGTTATTTTCATATATAAGGCTTCATAAAATCTAGTAAATTCATTTGATGAATTGAAGATATTTTCTTCTCATGAAGAATTTCCTTGTAACTCGCTAATTTTTTTTGTTTTATGGCAGAAATTCGCTCATCGTTGGAGTCTATGTTTTCCAAAATTTGTAAGCCTCACTCAATTAAACTAAGGCATTTTGTCAAGTTTCTAACCATCATTTCATCTTATACATTAATTGGCTCTTAAGAATCTGTGTTTTGATCTTGTTCTTACGCACACATTTCTATGAGCTCATCAATTAGTTGTTAGCTACTGGTTGTGTAAATCCAGTAGTCCACTTCTAAATTAAGTTGTTTGGCAAAACCGACACCTTCTTCAATCATATCAGCATTTCATCTGACTCAGGCACTGATTCCGCTTGAGTTTCAGTGACGAAAAAATAGACACACCTTTATCCAAACAAGATTCAAAGTTTTTTGTGAAATTTCATCCAAGTTTGTCCAATGATTCTCAAATTATCTAAAACATTGTATTGTTTTTGAAAATCTTCAACAGAGAGCTCGTTGTTCTGTCTCATAGCTTCATACAGATGCACAATTATTAGGAGTGACTTTAAAAAGAATGTATTTAAATCAACAATAACGTTTGATTTGAGGTATGGAATGATAATCAAACCAGCCCTCAAAAAGAGAAGCTGTCACCCAAGCCTTCCGATTCGACTTCCAAAATCACGGGCATGATAGCTTTAGAAATATTTTTTTAATGCCTTTGGATTTTCTGAGCGATAAACTATGAGAGGTTGCAACTTACAGTCATCAGCTGTATTTTTGCCAACCATCACCGACAATCCGTCTTTGGCGGCCTTAAAACCTGTAAATATTTTCTATTCATGAGCTATAAAAGTTCTTTTAGGCACTTGCTTCCAGAACAGTTCAGTTTCTACGTAACTCAGACAGCATGATTTAAAATCACGTAAGTTGGGAATTGCGTAAGACAGGGTAGTGTAAGTCGAGGTATTACTGTACTAACACACACACACACACACACACACACAATTAAACCATTTACATATATTTTCTAATATGGATTGGGTTTTAAAGACAATTATTAAAAATATAAAATAATTCAACATTACCTGAAAATTCGTTTGCAATCTTTTTAAATAAAATTTCAGAAGATCCAAAAGTTTCTGAAGCACAGTCTTTAAAAGATTTTGTTATACGTTTTGTTCTTTGATAAATGCTCCATAAAAAAACAGTTAAAACTATGAAAATTGTCCCAAATGCTACATGCAAGTTGTTATTAATATAAGAATCGTAGATAGAATCTTCAAATGTATGTTTTTCTTCGACAATGTCAATTTTGTAATTAACTAGAATTAAAATGTATGAAATTAATATATAGAAGTTTATAGGTTAATTTATTACTATCATTTTACTACATATAGTCAAACTAAAATAAAATTGTTTTAAAGGTATTAAATGCTTTTATTGTAGCTTTTTATTGAATAAAAGAGAAAAGAGACTGGATTAAAGGGAAAAAAGGTTTTGCTGCTAAATTAGGCTGACTAATTAGTATTTATTGAATAAAAGAGAATAGAGACTGGATTGAAGAGAAAAAAGGTTTTGCTACTTAATTAGGCTGACTAATTTACTAGTCATAGGAGTAGGAGTAGATGTTTTATAAAAAAGGATATTGATATGAAGAAAAGCAAGAAATGACTTTGCTGCAAAGTTATTTTAATAAATAGTAATACAAAACATGGACATAAGATTTATTTATATTTGTGAATTTTACTGTTGTTGGTAACACTCCAACGTTTATATTTAACTAATTGACAACTCAACAAACTTATAATTGCAAGTGAAATTATTATTAAATGTAAAGTGAATTTATAAAAAAAACTTTCAGATACAAAACATTTTCAAACTACACTAGGAATTCTTTAGCAGTACCTTATATCCAACAGTATATATCTTTTTTTAATTTATGTCACTCATTTCGTGTTCCTTGATATTATATCTACTATTACTTTGAGAGTTAAAACCAATAATTTTAATTTAACCTAACTTTTTAAGGTTTAGCCTTAGTATCAATAAGGTGTAAGCTCATTAAATTTATACCTCATATATATATTTATATATATATATGTGTGTGTGTGTGTGTGTGTGTGTGTATTTGTTTAGATCTTATATAATTAAGTAAACGTTATTGGTAATAACTTCTTTGGTTCTTTGACAAAATAAAATCAACTGAACCAACATATCGATAGAAGATTTAAAGAACTAAAGTAAAATTAACGTTATTGGATTTTATTCTTCCAATTGTAATTGTTTTGCAAGAAAAAAAATTAATGATAATGTTCATATGGGAGAACAAGGCTTATTTCTTTAATAATATTGGTAATTACAGTTATAAATTCAGATTACCTGTTTGTTTTAGAGATGGCATGTACTCAATGATATTTTGCCAAATTTCTGTAAAGAAAAAGCACCCCATTAGTAGCAAAATTACTAAACTAAATTTAAACATGACAAATTTATTTTGAAAATTCATTTTGAAAGCCAGTTTCTATGGAGATTTAATATTTTAGTTGTAATACTTATTATTTGCTTAGCTGTTCATTGTTGAATTTAAAATAGCTAAACATTTACACATAAAAAAAACAAATAATATGAAAACATTTTAAAAATAAATTTATACTTGGACAGCAAATAAAAATTATATTTTAGTTAAATAATTACAATGAATTATACATACAATGTTTATATACATATGACAGAATCTCAATATTAGGTGGCAAAATAGAAAGCAAAATTAATCATTAAAATTAATTAATTAAATTATATTACTGAATTAATATTTGAAAAAACTGTATTGACATTAAGTGTAATTTATTACAAGTTTAAAGAAATGTATGTATTCACTACAACTGTTAGTTATACTCCAAATTATATATAACTTTCGTGATGCAAAGGAAATATTAAATCTCAGAAAGACCTTATTAACCACACAACAAAGTATTGTGTTACATCATCATTCTATTGTTACAAAATCTTACAAGTGCTTTGCAATAACAAAACCATTCAAAATCAATAATTATATTATACATTTTTATTGTAATTTAAGTATTTTTATTACCACAAATTGTTAAAATTTTTAATGTTGGTCTTATGAAAGCTGGTCGAGATCTACATTACTGAATTTCAAGTTTTTTTTGTGAAAATGCATTTTAAGAATAAAAAGGTCACACAAGTCCAATTTTCGGGACAAGAGATTTTGTAAAGTTTTTTTATTTTACTAACATTTTAAAAACAATTGCTGAAATCAACACAAATAAAGTAAAACAAAACACAAGTTTTAAAAAGAGAATATTAAATTAGTTTTATGTTAAAATTTTGTGTTCTGAATTTTTCTTCAACTTATAATTAAATATACTTTTAAAACACTTCACATATCATATTCTTCATTGAACAAACAAGCTACAGTTTTTAACCCTAGATTACTTATGTCTAAAATTTTGTCACACGATTACTTATGTATCGTCAGTTTGACTACTCCAACTACTTTTTTTTTATTTGCCAAAATAATGTTTTCTTATTAATGTGTTAAATATTGTAATATCCCATACTTCTTTAGCGCTTCGAAAACAATATTATATTAGCTACAACTCCTACTATTAGAAAGATAAATAATAATTATGGTGACTAAATTTGAATGGAATAGTGAAACACAAATGTTTAAAAAAGTATTTTGTTATAATGTTTAACACATTTTATTTACAGAATTCACAGAATGTACAAATAACTGAGTTGTAAATCAAGTTTTTAATAAAATTAAATGACCTTTAAAAAAATATGTATAGAGAATACAATCATAAAAAATGTCACACAATCGCTTATGTATTGTCAAAATGATGACACAAGCTCTGTTTCACTAGAACGCATGGAAATTTAGCAGCAAAACTGCGCATCTACATCGGCTTTTGTAGGTACGAAGGTAGAGGAAGGAAGTATTAATGTAGGAAGTATTAATGCAACACTATTTAATGTAGAGGAAGGAAGTAGAGAAGATATGGATGCGTGCGTACCGCTCATTTGTCAGATACAGACATTTTCCAAATAGAGGGTTATCATTTTGTTGAGGTATAAGTGATCTAAGGTTAGCAAACATTCATTGAATATATACAACTAACTACAAATGTCACTTTTCAATTTTTGTCAATCACATAATAGAAACAGGTATAGTTATATCAATCAACTATAACTTACAAATTCTCCATTTCAACTAAAAAAACCTATCTCAGCACACTAAAGCAAAGTGAAATATAGAAAACTACTAGAACATAAAATAAAAACGTATTAGGAATACAAACCTTTTAAAAATCACATTACTCTTTAACAACATTATTGAAAACCAGTATTAAACTATTGTTGACCATATCAACAATGCGTCCTGACTGCCAACCTAAACACTGAAGATAATTTTCTAGGCGTCCTGACTGCCAACCTAAACACTGAAGATAATTTTCTAGGCGTCCTGACTGCCAACCTAAACACTGAAGATAATTTTCTAGTAAATTGTAAAGTAATTAGTCCCAGTAAGATATAACAATATTTACTTTAGTTATAAATTCACACAAGATGTAAAATAAAGTTTCATGAAAATCCGTGAGATTAAATTACTCAACTAGTGTTTGTAGTGAGAGGAGTTAGATGATATATGTTCGAAAACTGACTCTCTCTCATATTAAAATTAAAACAATAATTTCCTAGATAAATGAGGATATGAAAATTATATTAAATCTTGCATTATTTGTGAGAGATATATAGTTCAGTAATAAAAAAAGTCATTGAACTGGTGTAAATATTATAATAAATTATATTTTCCTTTAGGTACAAGATTATTTAGCATGTTTAAAATTTTTTAAATTTCTGTATAAGAAATGTCATTTGATAACATCGGTTTTTTGTGAGCATTGTTCAATATCACATCAAATAACCATAGCAGGATCAATTAAGTTATACAAATTTTACCAATTATCTAGAATGTAAAATTTAAAAAAAAAACCCTGAATCTTACTTATTAATGCTAGTGAAATAAAGAATATCTTCAAAATATTTCATACTTAACATACTGTACAAAATACCCTCAACTGGAATTATTAAAATGGTTTTTACGTAAATTAAAAAAAATTAATAACTTTCAAGTATGGCTGTCAGAAAGATTTTATACTATATAGTAGCTTGCCTGTGGTCTTGATTATCAAATAAATTTAAATTCAATAATTGTAGTTTGTCACTTCTGATATTACATATTTATGAACAGAAGACACAGTGAAAGAATAAAATCTTTCTTGGCTCATGCTGCTCCTTAAACAAGATGCTGTTTTTATTCTTTTCAATGTACTGAAACAACTTTCAGACTTTGAGGGAACTCTCAGCAAGAAAACGGTGGGAAAGTCTTGTGACGGAGAGACCAACTGACCAAAACCTGTCCCGAGCTGTTAGCGTTGCAGTTTCAAATTGAAAACCGGTCATGATTTCCCTGCTGCGCACCGCCACCGCATTCACCCGCATTCTACCGACCCCGGAATGTCTGCTGTGTGGTGGTGAACCTATAGATGTCAAACACCTTAATGATTGCACAGCCCAGGACCGGGCCCAGAATTACAACAGTCCCATGTTTAGGGAGGCCCATCTCTACTAGTCAGCGTATCGCCAAATGGCTCAACTGCCAAGGGTGGGTGTTGGCTAGTAAGTAAGTACTTTCAGACTTTGCAAATGCAGCTGGTAAAGTTATTGTCTAGCAATTAGCAGAATATTATATGTTTTAGAAAATGAATATTGAAAGAAATATTTTACAAAAAAACTGAAAAGCTCACTCAAAGAAGCCATAATCTTAAATTTCTCATTTTGTTCAAAAACATTTTTTAGCATTAAATGTGTATTAATGGCAACATATGACTAGAAATATTTCTCAGTCGAAAGACAAATTTCTGGAGCAACCATTGAAAATTTCAGAATTTTTAAACAGATCTTTCAGTGGATTTAAAATAATACCACACGCTTCTCTTGGAGATTCACACAATTTGTGCTTACATTGCTTGTTAAGGGGAGGGGAACACATATTTCCACTAGTTAATGTAGTTTGACATTTCCCCATCCAGCTGACTCTAATAAACTTTTACCACTAAGCATTTGGAAAGTATTATGCCAAATATTGACTTGTTTCATTTCAGCAGAGAAACGTTAAACAAATATAAAAATTCTTAATTTTGACATAAAGTTTCAATCCAAAAGCTTCTCTTACGATAGTATACCAGGCTTCTTCATTTTCTACTGTCTCAAAACAAGTGATTAATTAAGTTTTTAAATCTCTAAGGCATAATTGGATTGTATAATGTTTGAGAAGCAGTTTATAATAATTTATTACAAATTGAACACAACTGTTCTTGCCAATCACCATCAATATCTGGAATGATTATTAGGGAAACAGTACAAATAATTCTCATACTCACACAGACTATAGCCATACATTTAAAACGAAAATCACTCTGCCAAAACTTTATCAGTTGATGAGTTTATCAAGTTCATTTATAAACTTGCATCACTCTGTCTAACAACAATCCTGGGAGTCATTTTAGGCTCTGATGATGACTGACAAAAATAATTGAACATTGAATTTCATTACTTTTCAGAAATTAACTTAAATTTAAGATCAAAGACTTAATTTTTAGTACATTTAAAATTAAATTTAAGTATTATATTTGTTGAATCCATCTTCACGTGAGCTATTAGTTTCAACTAAAAATGATTTAAGTTGACAATAGGACACATCTGGCGTCAATGGCCGTCCTCAAAAATTAAAAGTAAGTTTTACTATAGGCAAGTGTAACATATTTAAAAGTGATTTTAGTTAAATTTAAGGCTTTATAGCTTTTAATTTGTAAACATTTTCCCCTGTTGAAATATACATTTAAATAGATACTGAACTAATGTTTCATTGACATTTTTAAATAAGGTAGAATAGGTTATTTAAATATTTTAAAATATTTTCTAGTAGTACAGGAACAAATGGTCAAGTTTACCAAGAATATTGTATTTCATAAAAACTTACATCTGGTTTTTCATTACATTTCCATGTAGATTCAAATTGTGTCTTTAAAATCAACAACTAAAATTGTTGAGTTTTCTAACATCAACAAATCAAGTTTTAAATTTTAGTTCACCACCTTAATAGTAGTACTTGAATGGAATGGAAGCTAAAGAAGTTGAATGGTTAATAACTGACATAGAAACATTTCCTTTCAAGACATTTTATTGTTCTCACAACTATATAATACGAACACTTAAAAGTCATTATTTTGATAATTTTGATACTTGTTAAAGTATTATAATAATATAATTTTATCATATACTTTGTAAATAAAAATATACAAATAAATTTAAAAACCAAAATTAAAAAAAAAATTAATTAACAAACATAATAAATAAAATATAATTTAAATACAAATAATAAATTACTAATAAGTTTTTCATTACAATTATAATACATTATTTTCTTGGTAATTGTTATTATTTAAAGTAAACAAACTCAATTTGGAAATGGTATTTTGATATTCTATATCATATTGGTTGAGGAACTTAAACACAAAAAAGATCAAATAGGTAGAGCATCAACGTTTCTAGTGTTTTATTGAATGAATATTGCACATACTGTTAATATTTAGTTATATTCCAGATACTGTAAGAAAATAATTAATTTTTAAAATATATTTTTTTATTATATGTTAAAAATCATTTTTACAGCTCTGGTATTTAACATAAACAAAAGTATAAATAATAAAACACAGTGTTGTGATTAACTACAAGCTCTCCAAACTTTTAACACATATTTTATATACAAAATAATTTAAACAATCTAAACTACAAATACATTTGAATACATCTGTAAACATTACTTCTAAATCACAATATTACATCTGGAGAGCTTGAATTAGTTGAACTACAACCAAACATACGGTAGTTATTAAAATATATATTATATTTATAATAAAATGAAAGCTATATGTACAAATGAAATGTAAAGACGATAAGTGATGAAACTTTGGATGAAGGAACCAATTCCAGTCAACAAATATAAAGTTTAATTTTAAAAATGTTTTCAAAGCATTCAATTATACTCATAGATGTTTGTGTATATGGTAATAGTTTAGTAAATACAGAAACATTATGAATATTGTCATAGTGTTGACTAGAATTGACTTAAAGTAGAAGTAAAATCTAACCAAAGGTTGCCCTCAGTTTATTTACTGCGTTGGTAAGGTGTAGCATTTCTAAGTTCATTTGCGATACTAAGTTGTCCAATCTGTCAACTGAGTCGAGGATCTCGACTTGTTGTGTGTGAGGGTTGAAGCGGACTTCAAATGGTCGAGACATAGTAGATACCCATCGTCTAAAAATTTGATAAATAATAAATTTATATAATATAAATTTTTATTTGAAGTGGTATTAATTTAAAACATAAACCTTATTATAAGTCGCTGTAAATAAAAAGGATAAAATAGAATGAATAGTTATTAAATATATAAGAATTTTCAAATAAGTATAGATAGATTTAAATTAATATTTTGTTTTAGTTTTGTTTTAAAGTTTACTCTAAATTCAAAATTATAGTGTGTCTGTGTATTATGAGATACTTGGTCTGTTTGTTGCTCTCAGATTTGAGTTCAATGTAAACCATTGGATTTATAGCTTTTATAAAATTATTTAAAAAATTTTGAAAACTAAATATAATATTATATTTTATTTATATTATAAGTTATTAAATATTATATATGTATTCAATGACACAATTAATAAAATAATATGACAAGTTTTATTTGATTGTAAATTTTAAATAATTTATATTAAATTGATGTTTAAAAAAATGAAAAATCCAAATTTAAAGTACGTTCAATTAAGATATATGTTTACATAATTTATGTTAAAATTAACATTTTTACTGTTTTCACTATAAAGTGTGAATGAAAAACTACATTACTTAAAAACGTCAGTAAAATTATAAAACATATTTTAAAGTGCTTACCTAAACTTTTCCTTTGCATCTTCAAAGCTTTCAGCAACGTAGTAGATTGGTTGATACTCTTGGTCTTGGTAGGGTTGAACTGCGGTGGAACTGGGTTCAAATGGTCTGTGTTCGGGTTTGTCTGAGATAGCATGGAGAAGTTCTCCATAACTGGAAAGCAGTCCAGCGCCGTAAGCCTTTACTTCACCGTGTTCCTTGCAAAGACCAAATTCTACGGTAAACCAGTAGACAGTAGACAGTTTTTCAATTTCGTCATCTGAAGCTCCAAGGGATGCTAATCCAATTTCTTGGGAGAACTGTGCAAAACTTGGGTCAGCTAGCAGAGGCATGTGGCCCAACAGTTCATGAATACAATCTCTGAAAAATAGAGATGGATGTTAACCAAATTATATTATTTTGGATTAATTGTTTTTAAATATAAAAGACTGATAAGTATAAAAGTTATTTTATTTTATGTTTTACATTTAAAATTATAAGTAAAATTTGCGCTGGCTTGTGAGTTAAATTGAGAAAAAAGTAAATAACTGTAAAAGATCTCATAGTTATAAACAATTTATTCCATAAATTTTTTGATGACTTATGTTATTATTGTTGCTGTGAGTAGTGTCACTGATAGTGATGACGCAAGTAATCAAAACGCATATGAAATAAAGTGTTTATAGATTTGAGTTTGGGCACAGTTATTATTTTAAATAATAAACCCAATAACCACAAAATAACTTTATTGCTCAAGAAATCATTACAGTTATTATTTATTTATTTAAAGTCATGTTGTGTGAAAAATAAGTAAAATTAAATATGAAATAATTTTGAGGGTTTAAGCCACTAACATATTATAATTTACTGCATAGCGGAAGGGTTTCACACGGATTCAGTGCATTGTTCAATAATTTAAGATTCAAACAGGAGTTATTGTTGTTTATGTGTCACAGAATTATGTACTACACATAAGACAGGTGATAAATGCGTTGAGGAATTACAAAGGGTCAAAAAGTAGAGTACAAAGTGGCTTAGGTCAAGTTTTTAGTCATAAAAACCGTGAACATAAACATACCTCAACATAAAAAACTGATACATAAAAATATTTTTGTTAAAAATAATACTTAATCTTTGAAGGAATTATTTAATAATATATTACTAAACATCGTTGTTGTTAAAACCATTGTTATTTAATACAGCAAAAAAGTCTATGAAAAACAATTTAAAAAAATAATAAATGTATTTTTTTCTCTAAGGCTTCTAAATAAGATTCAAATCTAAAAATAAAAATAAGTTTTAAAATTTTAGTATAAAAAAGTGAAATTTAATAAAATATCAAGTCAGAGTAAAAGTCACTTAATGCATCCCTTTATGTTTCAAAAGCTCCTCAACACTTCTTGTGATTGGCTGGCTGGGTGTAATAGATTCATCAGAGAATTTAATAGATAGAGTGCCTTCCATTATAAACTCATCTCTCACACCTCTTTGCAAGCGAATCAAATTATAGCAAAGGATGGCTACGAAATTAAATTTTGATATTGAACTGTAACCTACAACCGTTAAGTTAGTTTCACTTTTTCGTTAACTAAATAATATTTAAAATAATAAAAAGTTCAGTGCATTCTATATTCCTGGAAAAGTCTTAAGATTTTGGCTTTAAAAAGTTTTGGTTTGCAAAAAATGAGATTGATTTTAGTTTGAAATCAATTTATAGTCATAAGAGAAACTATCAAATCTTTAAAAAAATGTATTCTTAAGGTTTGTTAAAACTATAAAAGTTTTCATCATTTCATTTGACTACTCTTTCATAATTTAATTTTGCTAAATCAATATCCGTTCCCAAAGCGATCTGATTGCTGTATTAGTTTAAAGCTCAGGAGAATAAAATACTTTGATCAGCTTACGGTATCTTGGCAACGTAATATGGATACTTACGGTTCAGGGGTGTGGAAGGGGCTGGTTGTGTGACGTACGTATTGTGTGCTCTGGAAAACTCGGAATGCTAAGCTGGCTAGGAAGTCACGTGCTGTGAGGAGTCCGGCAGCTGGACGCAGTGTGAATCCAGTGTGTTCTGTTAACAAAAATTATACAATTACTTACGTACTTTGGATACAAATAATTCAACAGTAGTAGCATAAAAATAAAAGAAGAGAAGGGATATTTTAGCAAGCGTAAAATGAAAATGAATACATCGCAAACTCTTAATATTGGATGCTCATTCATTATAAAACCTATGAAAATATAAATCAATCTAATAAGTTTGGAAATATAAAAATAAAACATATTTAATAGTAAGCATATTTCTTTACTGTTTATTTTCTATTTTTGTACGTTTGTAGGAGGTTTTCAAAAAATTAATACGTTTTAATAAAAAGACAAAAGTTTTATTTTAAAGAGAAATGCAATTTCTTATTTGACTAAATTTGGGTATGATATCTATTGAAGTGCAAACAAAATCCTGTAAGGAACTCAAAGTTGTCTTTAAGTTTTAACCGAAGTGTCGTGGGTGATTCAACCAAAGTGACTATATCGCCCACGATGGATAGGAAAAGACTGTGAATCCAGGTAGCCATAAAACCCCCTGATCAAGGCTAGTGGGTAGTCATGACACTAGGTGCAGGATTGCATACCTAAAGGAGACATATGTTCTATCGGGGTAGGAAAATCGACTACCCGTTACGCCAACACGCGTTGTCACACACACACACACACACACACAATGGTTAGTAAATAAAACAAACACAAACTTACTTTTAAGGAAAGATGACATGTCCTCGAGTTGAGGGATTTTGTCAGGGGAGAAAATTCCCTCGCTTTCTAGCATTGCGAATACGCTTTGGTACTCCTGACAGAAGTGTTTTGGCATAAGTTCCTTCACTGTGTTGAAAACTGAAGTCCAAGTAGACACTTCAGTCTCAGTGTAATCGATGCGAGGAATAGCATCTCCACTGAAAAAGGAATTTATTTTGTTAAACACAATTATCATTTTGCGTAATAAATTTCTTTTAACTTGAAGAAATGTTAAATACTTACTATTTGTAGGCGAAAGCAATGTCAGCAATGATCTTTCGACGTTCCCGATAAGCCTTATCAGAAAACCCTGGGTGGTTCATGTCCAATTCGGGCTCGTATTTGGTCATCAGGTGGTTACAGTTGTCCAAATCGCGGGCGTGGCGAGGGAACCACGGATCTTAAACACAGAATAGCATTATCATACAACACGAATTTGAATATGACAAAAACTTTGACCTTCTAAATGGAATCACCATTTTTAAATATTCGTAATGATATTATATTAAAAGAAATGGTCTATATATTGAAACTGAAAGTATTTGAACCGTATAGAAAAAAAACATCAAGAAATAAAATACAATTGTAACCCCAATACATTAAATATATTTACACAAATATGAACTGTTTTATAATAATAAGAAATACGTTAGGAACACAAATATAGCTTAACAATCACTGAAAGATTTCTGAAAAAAATAGGTACATGAACAATACTAAAAAATAATAAAGTTATAGTAAAATAATTATATTCTGTTAATGAAAATTCACCTATCTCAGGAATTTCAGTGTAATGTATTAAAAGGGAAGGTAAAAATATAGAACTTAAATTATAAATAAACTTACGCAGTTTGATATTAAAACGTTTAATTTTAGTTAACGTTTCGACAACAGCGTTGTCTTCTTCAGTGACTATACTCAAGTGAGTAATATTAAATAAAGAAGCGGATACGTACCGGGGACATGCAAAAGTCTTGTGGCAAGAAATAACTTTATAACCAAGTTACTCAAGAACGTAACACAACCTTATAAAATTCTTTAGCAGCTGAAGTATCTTTATATATTAATTATATATTCTAACGTCTACATATTAAGTAATTAAACCTATATTTACCGTTTATGTATCAGAAAGGAATATAGTTTTCTTTATAAATACTTTTTTCTACTGTTAATTACTTTTTTAACTTTTTTTCTAGTGTCAGATGTTAAGAAGTGTAAAAATCATGCTTTATCTTGTAGTTTAATAAAATGCACAGCATATTTAAGTATGTAGGAAATTACATATGATAATTATTAAACATAGCCTCCGAATAACCTCTAAGTGAAGACGAAAACTACTGTTAGCGTTACCTATCGTCATGTTTGGCTTTCGGAAATATGCTGGGCGTGCCTAAAGAAGTTTACAATTCAAAAATACAAGTTTCTTTTCTTCCACATCTACACGCATTATACTCGTATTTTAGACGCAAATCAGCCATAAGACTCACCTTTAACAGACATGCTGTTGTCAGCAAGGAGCGTGACCCCTCCAAGGGACGAACTCTGGCGGAGAGAACGGATCAGAAGCAAGAGGGACTGGCGAGACATATCTACTTTAACCAATATGTCGTACTGCATGCCGGCTTCTTTTGATGGTCGAGATTCAAGATGGACGATTGCCCCCTTGAAGTTCTAAACATTAAAAAAATGAAAATATTAACGGATACAGGTAATAAACTTACACTTATTTACTCTTATAACAGGCTATAGGAAATGAAATTAATTTTGTAAAGTATTTACTGATACCTATTATTTGTCCATTGCTTGAAATATAGAAATATATTAATAAAATTATACGTATTCTGCACCATCAAAATTTGAATGAATCATTTAAAAATACTTGAAAAGATGTTTGTTTTGCAAAAAAAATAATCCTAACGATAAATTTGTTTAGTATTAACACAAAAACATTAATTAAATATATAATATGAAAACTTAATATATCGCATGAAAATAATTTAATTATAAAGAATAAATAAAATTCGATTTTGTAACTTTAACAAATTATACATTTTCTTTATTAATTTGACTAGAAAATAATTCATTAACGTCTTGCCAAATTTTAAGTTTTAGTGAATTTAAGGAAACTATTTTAAGAGAAATGCTTTTGAACGCACTAGGGCCTAAGTATTTCATAAATTTAAGTTATAAGTTTGGCAAGTCGTTAATTAGTGTAATAAAAACTATAAACTTTCGTCGACAGTCATAGATAATAAAACCCACGGGAAGAACATCTGAAAATTATCACTGAAGTTTAAAAAAAGTTTTTTTCTTTGAAAGTGTTTAATTTCATTATATTTGTACTGAATTGACACATTTTATAGATATATTTTTACTATAGATGATGTCTATTTTTATTACAAAGTTAAATTTTATTAAAACTGTTTTCTAATTTTATTACATCTAATAACAGTTGCTTGAAAAGACCAGTAAATCTGTTTTCGAAGTATTGCAAAAATAAATTAAACTCTGTTTAGCGTAAGTTTTACTAGAAGGATAAATGTAAATAGGTTATATACATAGGCCTATATGTGTATAATAATCCTATTGGGAAGTCAATAAAATTTATAACCTCAGAAAAAATAATAAAGGTGTTTTACCTCGATTGTTTTGAGAATTCTGGCAAGAGAGCCCATGCCCTCTCGCATGCGAAGAACAAGGGCGGCTCGTTGGATAGTTTGCTCTGCATCTTTGCTTTCGCTGGCAGAATTCTGGAGAATTACTTCCTCTTCGGTTAAGCCTTGGTCTGAAAAGAAATTTTACTATTTAAAAATTTTTCGAAGAACAAAAAATAAAAGCAAATGGTTTTAACTTAGATTTTAAATCACGGAAATAAACAACTGATGAATAAAGAATTTGGTGAAAGAAGCTAGCTGAAGGAATAGTTTGATTAGAGGGGTGCTTTGTTGCACGTACAGTGTCAAGCACATATGTAGAGTTACACAAACTTCATCGCCTTTGGCTCTAACTGCAAGGCAAAGACTGCTTAGGTAAAAGTTTTCTAATTTCCTCTCACCGCGTTCGACTGTTCTATGTTGACGTTCGGAATATAAATGCAAAGATGCTAAGTGTTTCATACATGACTGAACAAATTGCGCTCTCGGCAGAAGAGCAGTACAATGGTAAAATGGGAGGAAATTGCTCCCCCGCCCTCTCTAACCCTTGAGCTAACTTGTTAAAGCCCTATTTTACAGAGGTTTTATTTTCGCTTTCTTTGTCTCAGTCACAGAATCCGACGCTAATGTCACGTAATTGTGTCGCATCCGGCTTCTTTTTTCACCAACATCTCAACAAAAAAAGAAAAAGTGAGAAAAAGGAGGGTTTTATATAAAAACAAATTTTAATTGGTTTAAGAAAATATGGGTAGTTGTAATTTCTGCCCTACTTTCTTCCTCTTTCCCATTCTCTATCTATTTATCTCTCACACACTCCTTAAACATCTCAACTTCACCCAAACGAGTTACATTTTAAATTTATATTTAAGAATGTTTTCTCGATAGTTAATGTATTTGGTTTGAAATGTTGAAGAAAACATACATAAAATTAAGTTTTATTTTTTTAACTAAAAAAATTACAAAATTTTTCAAGGCCTAGCAAAAACAAATGTAAATCTATCTTTTATAAAGCAGTGAAAACCAATGTCAAAACAATGAAAAAGAACACACTCACACATGAGCGAACTCACACTCACCACTTTAATAACTGTAATAAAAAGGTAACACTTTTTGTGAACGTACCTGTCCCTTCTGTTGAGGTTTCTGATTTCTGCTCATTCTCAGGTGTAATTATAGGAGTCTCTACCTTCTTGACAGGTTCCTCAACTAACAACACACAACAACAAACATGCAAATCAAAACAAAAATCATGCTTTTCATGCAATAAACCAGATTAAATAAGGAATGGTGTTAAATTGCGATGTAAATATCGTTTCGTATGATTTTTAATTCTCTTTAGATTTAATTTTTAGCTTTTAAGATCCACTAAACTATAATTAACTTGTACTTTACAATAATTTGTAATAAATTGAATTTGTAAGAAATTGGTATTCAAACAAGAGTTTGAAATAAAGTACGTAATTAATTTATAAGGCTTTTAATTTTGTTTAAAGCTAAATTTCTTTAGACGGGAGAACATACCTGTTTGTGAAACAAGTTGAGGTTCTGGTACAATAGGTTCTGCGTTCTTGACTTCTTCAATTTTGGGTTTGTCTTCTGTTGGAATAACAACGAATAAAAGTGAGTACTAATTCTTTTCAAGCTTTTTTTTGTATTAAACCATTTCGAACTGAAATGTTCGAACTGATAAAGTTTATAGAAATGGATATTTGGAAATGTTTTTTTAAAGTGATAAATTATAAAGAGTGATTTGATTTGCAAGTTTTTAAATTTAATTTAATTTTAATTTCATTTAATTTAAGAATTAATTTCAGTATTTTGAAGTATATATGGGGGGAAATTACCTGTTCTTGGTTGCGCTTGGGCGAATTGTTGGACTGCAGGCACTATGTCGGCTTCGCAAAACGAATCTACAAACCACACACACAAACAAATAGTACAAACATGCAAAAATAAAACAAACAAAAACAAAACCATGCAATAAAAAAACGCTATCAACTACGTCTACAAGTGACGTCATATTGTATCACGGCTACTCTTTGAAATAAGAAAATTATATTTATATAATATTTCTGAAACTAGTATTTATTTTTAAAAAATATTTCCAGCATTTAGTAAATTAAATTGCACAGTTATTTAGCTTTTCGCTATGCGTAATCTCTCATATTCTGTTAATTTGAACTAAGTGAAAATGGAAAATTAGATTTATTATTGTTCAACCTCATGTACTGAATACTCATTATAAGTCAATATTATTAAATACCGGAAAAAACAAATGTTAAGGTAATAGAGATATTTAGTATAGATTTTAATAATTTATATTTATTAATAAACAGGAATATATATATATATATATATATATATATATATATATACATTTGTGTGCGTATGTGTGTTTGAATTTAGGTTGTTCTGGATCGATAAAAGTAATCCGTTTAAAGAAATCTTAAAACGAACATATTTTTCTTGAATTTTTGAATAACCAAAAAAAAAAACAAAAACAAAAACGCAAGCATCAATCAAATATAACACGTTTACTTACCATTAGACCTCTGCCTTGCCTCCTCCAATACGCTTTGTTTAGTCTGCTTTACAACGAGCGTTTCGAAACGAGCATCATCTACAAGGGAGCGTCGCCTCGCTGGGTAGCCATTCTAAAACACAAGCAATACATTATAAGTATGGAACCCAGGTGACGCAACCCAACTGACATCAGTGTATGCATTCAGGCGCCGGCAAATAAGATTTACTTTCAATTTGCTCCAAATGTAAACCCACGTTTGAAAT
This sequence comes from Prosapia bicincta, assembly GCA_036971475.1. NCBI lineage: Eukaryota > Metazoa > Arthropoda > Insecta > Hemiptera > Cercopidae > Prosapia > Prosapia bicincta. The sequence continues at coordinate 159,579,010 of JBAIZL010000002.1, forward strand.
GTATAGGAAGGAAACAAAAAGGTGAATTTCTCTATCTTTTTAGAAAACAGTCCTTGCATAACAATATGCTTCTGATTATTTATTTGAAAATGCCACTACTGTTTTGTTTATAAATCAAACCGATACATGAACATAAAATTATAACTGCGGTTAAGGCACAACTAATTTTTTTTTTAAAATTTTACACTAAGACGTTTTCCGTCTGAACATTAAGTAAAAGTTTTAGGTGTTAGAATACGGAATTAAAAATTTTCCGTGTGATTATAATTTGTGTTCTTAGTTAACTACGTTGTATGGATGTTACGAAATAATTGATGACGTTTTGTTTACAAATTAACTAGTCAAAACACCATTAGCGCGCTGTTAGTTATAAACACCCATTAAAATCCAGTAACCGAGATAATACAGAATTCTAAAGGTGGAAAACGTAGAAAAACGTAATCGGAATTTCGATAATCGCATTGCTTGTTTATTAAGCGATCCCGAAATAAGCACACCCGAAGGCCTTCCCTCCCAGTGGACTAGTTGCGCCGACCTTGTGACACGAAAGTTTGTATATATTTGCAGGTAACTTTCAATAGTTGGCTCGTGAAGCAGTTACGTTTTCCGCACGACTTGTGCAAGTTATGGTGTCACCAGTGTAGGCGCAGGTAGCTGTGCATGCTGTACTACAATTAGACAGAGGCTATTTAGTTTCAATTACCCTGTGAAACATTTAGCTCAGTATCGCTTTACAACTTTCGCAATGTTCCACACAAAGCGTTACGTTCTTTAATAACGTATAAGTTTGTAATTGTTCATCGGGTATAAAATGTTTTGTGTGGTAGAGTTTTATGATAAGACGATTGCCCTAATCTTCAGGTAAAAACCCTCTTTTTAAATGTGTTCTCCTATCAACATATTATCAATGCCATTAAGACATTCACTTCTGATAAAACAAATAACGATGCGAACAAGAAAAGCTAACGAACTGTGGCTCGAGAGTCGTACCAACCTTGCGGCCTGATAAGTTCTTTAATATTCACTGGGTAATAAAGCGATGGTATTTTCAGATATTTGTAGATCGAACTCCATAATCTAGGTAACCGAACCAGTAACGGTGTCTATCTCAAATTGCTAAAACTTTGTTTAATTTAGAAACATTAAAGGGGAGCGGAAAACCGCAAATTTCCGACACTTTTGTCTGCGTAAACAATAGGATTAAAGCAAACACGAAGCACCTGCACTGGTTTCGTACTCAAACGTCATTTAGGCGTGTCGCTAAGAGCTCTCTGTCACTCACTGGGCAATTCAATCGGAAAATTCTCTTGTCAAAATAACGATGACTGTGGTTTTTACTGACAAAATGTGGATAAAACCTTTTATAGAGTAGCTATTGTTAAATAAATTTGTCAGTAAAGAAATAGTTAATTCTCGGGAGAACTCCATTGCTCATTATTTATAAAATATCTCTTCAATCTAGTAACAATATGTTTTGAGACAAGCTATCACTAGTTAAGCACAATTAATTGTATCAATTGTTAAAATTGTCAGTCATTATATATATATATATATATATATATATATATATATATATATATATATATATATATATACACATATATATAAACTGTAAACACTTCCTTACATAGATAATAAAATATAAACAATAAGATTATTATGACGAAACACCTAACACAAATTTTAAAAGTAACAATGTATGTACTATTCATGAAAAATATCATCTAATAAGAAAAGTTATTAAAAACTACTGTAATCAAGGAAGAGACGTGGAATATTATTGTATTTACGATTGGAAAATTAAAGAAACAATGCTAATTCGAACCTTGTAATTAAATTGACTTATATATTACTGTGACAATGATTTGATTGGGCTGGATGGAGGCCAGGTCGCATATTGTATGGGGAGGAGCGGAACAAGAATGGATAAAGGAAGTATTTATGAGAGGATGGTAAGACCAGTTTGATTTTAATAGAGAGCAACATTACAAAAAAGACATATACTAATCACGTTTATACTTTTCACTGTAAAATAATTGAAAGTAAAAAGGAAAATAATAAAACAAACCCGAGTTGGAATAAAGAAGATTAAGAAAATAAGTTATCAAATGTTAACAATGACAGACCATGCAAAATATTTGTGAAATACAAATGGATAGAAGAGGTAGGAGAAATCAAAGGGAAGAAGTCAGAAAGAGAAGGTGAGAAATATTGTGGGAGAAGTCTTGAGAGAGAAATTAAATGAGGAGAATAATCAGTATACGAATGGAGAAGGAGAGCGAGACAACAAAATTCAGCTACAGAAGTACAAAACAGTAAAAGAGGCAACTAATATGTACGCAATGTTTGTCACACGCTAGATTTAGGCATGCTTGTTAAGGTTTCAGGCTGTACTTGAACGACCAAAAATGATAGGCTATACTAATACAAAAGAAATAATTCCGTAATTAAAAAACAACAATAATATGAATAAAATTACCTAATTAAGAAAATGAAAGCGATATATGTACTGAATGATCTCCAATGTCCTGTTTAAAAACCTTTATGTACTACTTTTTAACCATTTTTGATGTATACAATTTTAAAATGTTCTTTAAAGTTTATAATAATATCAAACATATAAATGGATGCATTTCGACATTCATTTCATTTATGAAATGGGAAAGTAAAATATTTTTCAAGTTGAACCTTTTAAAAATCTTTAATAATTATTATTAAAACATCAAATTTCTTTAAAAATATCTCATAAAGAATTCCCAGAAAGTGTTAGTTATATTGTTCAAAATTGATTTTTCTAGTCCAAGATACTTTCTTAATAGTATAATTTGTATTAAATGTCAGTTTTGTTTTGTAGTACTGATTTTATGTGCTTAGTAAATGTTTGTATATTTTTTGTGTCCAATCAAAAATTATTATACTTTAGTTTTGTTTGTTTGTTGATCCGTTAAGTTGGCAAACCGTTGAATCAATCATTTGCAATGTATAATTTATAGTTTGTGTGTTTATGTGTGTGTGTGTGTGTGTGACATGCGCGCTCAGCATGTCGTGTGCAAGGTAAAAGGGTATATTAAAAGTATATTTTTAAAATTGAATATATATTTTTTTGTTTTTAATATAACTTTTGTTACGTGTTAAAAAACTAATAACTTTACTGAAATTTCGACCTATTATATATTTGCGTAGGAATAACATTATCTGAGGAATATAAGTAGGTGAGAAGGAAAATATATCTGTAAAGTCAACTATGCTCGTATTAAATGTACAGTGTAACGGTGAAGGCGTTACGCCCGTGACAGTTAAAACCGGCAGATTATTAGCCTTGGATTGCTGTATTTATTACATCCAAGTTTACATACTGGAATTATTAGGCACTGGTTTTATTATATAATCGTTCTTCCAACTTGTAGGCTTCTACAACACTGGCGTTTAGTATTACCATTCAGAGTGGGTGGATGCGATTTATAAAACTTTAAATAATGACTCTCTCACTACTTTAGCCCTAATACACATTGTGAATGACATAGTTTATAAATAAATCAACTCCTTTTTTACTCAATCTGTGTTGAAGTGAAATAAGTCGGCGAGAATTCTTCCTGCTAAACGGGTTCTGATTCTCAAGGTTGATTAGGCTAAACCTTTGTGCTTGCTCTCAGAAACTTCAGAGCTTCAAAAGCACGAATATTTGACATACTAAAATAATTACTACAATTAAAACAACGTTTTGTTTTTATTAAAAAACCCAGCATCTTTTTCTTTTTTACTGAACGACACAGACAAAGCAAAACTTGTATTTATAGAACTGTTGCTTCGCATATAGCAATGTATAAGAGTTCATAGGGATATAAACTAAAGGAATAGAATGTGTGTATATACAGGAAAATTAAACAACAACGGTAAAAGTTAATGGACCAATCCAAATAGAAAGTGAAGAGCTAGTGAAAGTTGGCAAAGTTTTGGTATAAACTATGCAAAGGTCGGTTTCAATGCGAATAATTAACCTACTTTGCGAATGTTTAGGTGATATAATAAGAGTGTGTTTACATTGTGTAGCAGGACAAAGACGCAGAGGATTAGATAATGTTAACGTTTTTGTTTTGCCCGTGATAGGCGATTGGCCTTTTATAGCAAATTCGTCACGTTGCTAAACGGCAGACCCCATTTCTTGACCTGAATCTACGTTTGAATATTTCCAAATGACCAACGTCCATATAAAAAATTGTACCACAATATATGGATAATTTTGTTTTTATTTTGCGTCTTTATCTTTTTCTTAAAGGCTTATTTTTTTAAAGGTTTAAAGATTTTAAAATTCATAAATAAAATAAGCGTACGAATTTAAATGTCTCTAGAAACTGATTTAAATTTTAACCAAACTTAGCTCTCAAAAGATGTTTTTTAATACACATTTTTGGAAAACATTTCCCTGCCGAGGTGTTGAGTCCTTCAAGAACAGAATGAGTATTTCTAACTTTAAACGAACTGAATAAATATTGTGTGAGCTGCGTGTTTCTAAGCATGCCTCTCTACGGCAACAATACTTTCTATTTTAGTTCTAGCGCAGATTGTAAACACCACGTTTCTTGTGGCATTGAAGTTTCTGTGTTTCTAGTGAAACTATTATATATCAAGTACCTGAAAATACCTGAAACGTGGTAAACTAGACTAGTTCTGATTTTATAGCTTGTATTCATAAGACCAGCCTCTGTATAACTAGTAATCGGTATCAATTAAATTAGTTAAAATGTAATTTTAATAGTTATTGATAAAATTCAGATAATTGTTTTCAAATGGTGATTATAATTTAAACATGAATCAAACAATATTTTATAAACTGAGCACATTTGTTAAAAAATATGATTCAAGTAAATAACAGAAATTTTTAAATTCAAAATGGTCTAAAAATTATTAGTAGTCTAAACATTGATTTTTAATGAAACTTCTTTCGACCCATAGTTTAACAGCAGCAACAAAACTTTACCTCGAAAATTAAAAAATGAAATAATAAGTTATTAAAACAAAATAACTGTGAAAGAATAAAAGATTATTTTGGAGCATTAAAAAGTAAAAAGCCATTATTTGAAGGTTGACTACTGCATTAAGAGCACCACATTAAGCACGGAGTGATGAAAATTTGAACTCTAAACTACGAGTAGTAGAGTTTAGAATCTGTGTAGTTATGCTCACTGATGGTAGCGACTTTACCGTTGAAACGCGTATGGGAAAATAAATTATCGGTTGTTGGTTATATACATGGTATTATGAAAGCTAAACGTTGGAAAGTGTTTCTAAAATTACATAATATAGCCTACTATAAATATTTTATGGAAATTGAAAAATGTAATTTATGGCTGGCATAAATTTTAATTTTGTTACATTAAATAATATGAAAATTTTTACTTTTTCAACTTAAAATAATTTTAATCAATTTTTTCAAAGTCCGTAATATAGGAAAATTGATCAGTATTTAAAAAAATGTTCTTTCAATGAAAGTTAAACCAAATTGAAGACAACACAACATAATAGTTCTACAAAAACGAAAATGAAGTTACAATACTCATATAAAATAAATTTTAGTTCAAATTCACTGAATATAGATAAAAGTTGGCTCAAATTGAAAAGATTTGTTTGGTTACACCCCGTCACGACCGTATGTAGGTTAGGGTCATTAAACATGACCAATCTGAAGAAAGCTTTCAATCAGGTCCTTTGTCTTTAAACTCTAAGTGTACCTAATTGTGCTATCGATGTCCTTGGATGTTGAAGTACAGGCAGTAAATGCATTATTATTTGTATTGTTATATCCTTGCATTGTTACAAGACTCTAAATTATATCCCTTTTTAAATAATATATGTATATTAAAAGAAAATTTCAACTCAAATTAATCAAAGATAAAACAGTTAACACTTGAATTGTTATAATTAACAGATTTGATAAGAATATTTTTAATAATTTTATTTGAAAATTGTAATTATTTTTTGTATTATTAATATAAACAATAATTATTCCTGTGTTATAAATTCATACATATTAGTAAAATAGATTTTAAGAAGAAGAAATGAAAACAGGTGATAATGTGAAAAACATTTTTACTTTTATAAAAGAAACAAATTTTGGCGTTTAAATTTAAATGGTTTTGTAAGACAAATTTTAATATTTGCTCTCAGTACTTTTTATAGAATTTTAACTTTATGTAATATAATTTTTTTCAAAGAAAAAAATCTCTCTGAAACCTATTGAACTTTTTACAAACAACACTTTAAATAGTGAAATTTAACAAAACATACTTCTATTTATAAAGGGCTGATATTTGTAAATATTACTACATTAAAAATATGTAATTTTATCAGATTAAATGTATTATTACATATATTTAAGGTATATATATATTAGTATAAATTAAAAGATTGAAAAAATATATTAATTATTTATAAAAGTTGTTACTACACAAACTTTTAATTGACTTTTAATTTTAAAAAATTTTAACAATTAATAATAATAGTGGATAAATAATAATTTTAGAGGTAGCCTAATATTAAAATTTGTTAACAACTTTTAATATGTACTTGTAATAAAAAGACAAAAAACCAAAAACATTTTTTTATTAAGAAATTTTACTGTTAAAGAAATGTAGTAGCGTGTGTAGTTACCTCGATACTGTAAGATTTCTTGATTGCGAACATTTCGCGGTTTTTCTGAGCTGCAGCTACGGCCATCATCGTGGAAGTTGTAGTTTTGGATTTATACAAAATAGGCGAAAGGTTGTAAGTGTGGTTAAGTACTCCAAAGGCTCCAAACTCCAGGCTGATATCGATGGACACTCGTTGTATTAAGTCCGCGAGATTTGCAAACTGCGAAAGATCGACGACTTTGTCTAATCAAAAAACTAGTAAAATTCGACGCACTGACTTTCTTTCCAAAAGAACTCTCGGTCGCTATTAGTGATTTGACAATGTACAAAGCTGTATCGTCGAACTATCGACAATGTACTCGCGTCCAAGCAAGACTTGTAACAGGCACCCTAAGCGGAGCGCGCTAGCTTATAAACATGTTGGTCACCCCCTCCTCCGCCGTGCCGTGTCGCAACGTCCGAGGGTTCCGCCAACCCTTGCAACCTCCCCACTCCTGCCTGACCTTACTCCTGCATTGTTGCATTGTTCCTGCTTTCATGAAATTCTTACGACCTTGACTGGGTTTTCCACTAAGGTGATTCACAGACGGCGAATTAATTTAAACGCTTTTTAGTTCCACTCCTGAAACCGGTCATTCTAGGCTGCGGCCGACTGTCGCACCTGTTTGTTTATTTTCCCACCAGTAGTTTCAAACATCCGATGAGGATAAATAACTTTACGCTCCCAAATAATTCAAAACAGTTTTAATTTGTAAAGTACAAAACACATGGACATTTACAAATACAGTACATACAAAACTAATAATAAAAATATACAGTTTAATTTACAAATATTTTAAAATTTTCTGTCTTAAATTTTCTATTTAATTTTCAAGTTGCAATTAATTTATCTACCTATTTAACAATTTATTGTAAACTGGTAAAATTGCATTCTTCGAATATTAACAATCAAAATTATTTATAAAAACAAATACGAGAAATATATATTTCTTTTGTTAAAAATTGAAATCTCTTATGTCAGTAAATCAATGTGTTCACTGCCGACTTTTTAAAAAAAGCTAAGTAAAATTATAAGATAATCATTTAACTGAAGGAATTTTTAAATTATTTTTACTTGTTTCTGAAATGGGAGGATTTTGTTATAAATAAAAGCAAAAATTTCAAGTATCTGAAGAGTTTAAAACACATTTCATTAAAATAAATTAACAAAAAATAAATAAATAAACAAAAGGGAAACAATGAAAAACAGAAATTATTATTTATCGTTGTAAATAGATTTTAATAAAATCCAGTGCAAGGTAGTTTTGATTAAAGTTTTTTTCCAATTTATTGATTTATACGATGTTGTTATTTCTGTGTAATTTGCTTCTTCATAAGTCTTATATTGTATTTTTACACTATAAACCTGAATAAGGGGATGTGTGTGGGGGCGGGGTATGTAAACCTAAATAAGGGGATGTGTGTGGGGGCGGCGGGGCATTTAAGTCAGTCATCGATATAAGCAAATTACTTTTGTTTACATTATATTAAACATAAATACAGATATATCATTTTGTATTAACAAATTAAAAATAATATTAGCAACATGTAGGCTACATTTCTTCTAATTCTCTACCCTTTGTGGGCGAAATACGACAATATAGCCTATATCCATAGCAAACTTAGGTAACTGGAAAATAATTTTTTTAACATAACGAGAGAAAATGAATTTAAATTTCAGGAATAACCCTTTTTTGTTAACAATTAGGCTATTATTTAGAATTTTTTTAAAACATTTAATTTTTAGTTAAATTCTTTTAATTTTAATTTTTTTGTGTTTTATTTTATCTATATGTTAAATCACTTATGATATAGGCTTTAAATCATAGTCTTCCATAATATATAGACATAAAAATCTAATAAATAAGGATCAACAACCCAAGGTACAAATATTAAACACCTTTGATGTACATTTCGCTAACACTATTAGCAACATTCGTCGTCGTTGTTCGATTCCTAATTTCCACATTTTCATCTTTCTTTATGGTACATTTTTCGATTAATCAATTTTCTTTTTGGTTGGTCCTTCTTTCTATTTTCCGTTACTATACATTTCATGATTCTCTTTCTTTCTTATCCTTTAAACGTTTTCATATCGTGAAAGTTGTTTCCTCTAAATCACCTATCTTTGTTTCTTTATGTCTATATGTTATTTTATGGTGTCATGTTACATTTTTACCAATGCTCATGTTCTGCAAGCTCATATGATACCCATTCAGTTTTTTTAGTATTCCTTCATTCTCTCTTTTTCCGGTTCTTTTAATAATATATCAACATATATTCGTAGACCCTCTTTTTTGGTGCATTAAATATCATTTTCTATCTCCTGAGATCCAAAATATTTTCTTGATAGGTTAATAATTTTGTCTGACTTTTTTAAAATTTAGACGTATTCTCTATAGATTACAAATCATTCACTCCAGTAAATAAAAATATTGTTTTATTACGTTATATAGCTATTATTATTATTTAATAATCACATAATTTTAATATTATTAAATCTAGGACGATAATTTGTGTTGTAAAAAGAGAAAATATAGTTTCTATGCACGTGAAGAAAATCTAAATAATTGATAATACACGTGGGGGGGTTGTCAAGTTTGTCACATCTGTTCTCTATTTTAGAACAAACTGCGGTGAATTATCAATAACACACAAACATCCTCTAACTACGATAAACTAATTTTTCATTAACATCACTCTTACGCACATTTCAGCTGCAAAGGAACCGTTTTCAGGGGTACCAAAACATTAACATTGATTAATAAAACATCATTGTTGCTTGTTGCAATCATCTTGAATTCACTGGTTAAACTATAAGTAAATATTGAATAACGAAGTGAATACTTTCTGAAGCAAGTAACTTTAAAATTTACTTGCTACCCTTACGAGTGGAGGGTCAGCCTTGTAAATGAAACGATTGTTTCGAAACGCGTCAGCAAGTAAGTTATAAAGTATTCAACTTAAAGTAATATTTACTTAAAGTAAAACATATTGTTAGGAGGGGTTTATGTGCTATTACCATGTTTATAAAATGTTGATATCTCACGGGAATCTGATTTTAGTTTACAAACTCTAACAATATTATTTAATATTTCTCCATAGCAATACGTTATTACTCTAGTCGATCAATCATATTGAAATTATTACGAAAAATCTCACTATATCGTCGAGTAGGGTGACATCAGCTTTTCAATATAGGCCTACAATATATTAAACAAATTATTCCTTATCAAAGAATTAAAAATATCAAAAACAAAATAATTTGAAATGGAAAAACAGGATTAATCATTTTTTGTGTTATGCAAAGAAAGAATATTTTTAGAATAGTCCTATATAAAAAAAATTAAGATATTAGTACATAAATACAAAAAATACAATTGAATAACCATAATGAAATTAATTCATTAGCTATAACACTTGCTGTACCTAGAAGTATTACCTTTTTGAGTACTTCTGAAGATGGTTACCTTTTAAGTGAAACGTACATTAAGTGTTACGGTTAATAAATTCATTGGATTGTGGTTATTAGGTTGTATTATTTTGTATTTATTTAATTCATAGTCAACGGTTGCTTGTGAGGATGTTAATGCTATTTTTGTGTAACTATAGTAGGCTAACATAATAATAACATAACTGTTTTGTATACTAGAATGCATTTTTTTTAAAACTATTTGCATTTTAGTTTTAGTCAGAAGAGATAAAAGTGTAGTTTTATGAAGTACAAATGAAGTTTTTATGTACTACATGAAGTACAAATAGTTGAAAATAGCTCTACAAATAGTTTAGTGATCTCTTATAGTAGAGTCGAGGCAGAAATAAAAACAGAACAAAATTAAATAGCACATTACGTATAATAGTCAAAGTAAACTATAGCACACAAAACTAAATACACTCGTGCACATGCGCTCCATCATTTTTTTTCTTTCATTGGTTTTTTTTGTATATTTTAACAAAAGGTAAATTACAGTTAGAGTACGTTTTCCTGTTGAAAATACCACGAGTTTCTTAGAAGTAACAGCAGGAGCCGCCACCTGTGTGACCTCAAGTTAATGGTCGCCGACGAGAGGAAAAGTTGGAGAGACGGGGTTCCCCTCGTTGTGATTCATTTGGCCGCGGTCACTCTACAACCAGATGTTATGACTGGTTCGTCCAGATCTGATGATACGTGTGGCAGTGGTTTCCCGCCTCGTAACGCCCACTCGACCGAAGGAAAGGATTGATGAGTCTAAATAAAACCACTAATTTAATTCCTCGAATGCAGCAGCTTCAAACCTGGAGGCAGAACAAGTGTAATGAATGTTGATCGAGTAGAAAAAGACTGCAATGTGGCTGCTAAGGACCTTTATGTACCTAAACATGGTAATGTCTTGGTTCTGGTTGGAATATGTTTTTTTGTGTTACGTCTTGTTAAAGTTACAAATATAGATGGAAAATATGAAACCATGGAATTGTATGGATAAACGAAAACGGGTTTGTTATAAAGAATTGAGTTTAACAATGTCAATTAATTATTACTTTTATTTATATCGACAAAAAGCCAGCATTAACCAAACTTGATTCTCAAAAAACCCATTGAACATATGACATTTATATGACACCAACCAAAAATAAAAAAATATTATTCTAATAAATTGTAGCCCAATGTTGATGACAAAATTTGGAAAAGAGAATAATTTGACTTATAATTATTTGAAGATGGAATCAACAAATATGAATATTGCAAGCCAAGCATCAACCATCCAAAGTTACGGTCTGAGTTGACAATGAGACACATCTCCCGAAACGGCCGTCCTCAACAAATATAAGTAAGTGCTACTATAGGCAAGTTTGTAAATATTTACAAGGGTTTAGTGAAAATTAGTAGATCACGTGAAGATGGAATCAACAAATAAAAAAGTATAACTTTTAATAATGTTATTTTAAAAAAATGGGGATCACGTTTGCCATCAATAAATCGATTCGAGTATAACATAACCCTTTATAAATTATTAGTACTTAAATTTTCCTTTGTAATATTTTGTATATTCAAATGTTCTATAGATGAGGTATAAAACGTAGCCTATAGAATACAGACAGTAACCTAATCATATTCCTTATTATATCATTTCATTTTTAAATTAAAATTCTACAATTTATGATATTGAGACATTTTAAAATCTTACTTCCCAACAGCCCTGGTAAATGAATAGAATTAATAAATATAGCTTCTATAACTAACAAGTAGGCTGCTGTATATTAAGAGGGAAATAATGTTATATTCATAGACACACATTTTAATTTAATAGTAATATACAATACAGAAAGTAACATAACCCGTGAGTAATAAAGACAGATGAAAAGACATGGGAAATTAATTTGAAATGGTATAAACATAACCTCTAAAATATTTGAAAGCAAAGCGATAACAGGTCGGGTGTTGTCATAACCGCCAAATAATGCATTTAGAAATATTCCAGACAATATTTTCATCATTTAGGCTGTGAATTCCTAAGCGATTACGTTACTTCTTCGGGTTCACTTTCGTGTAAAGTTTTTTATATGCCAAAAACGATTGCATGTTTATAACTTATAAAAAATCAAATTTCAAGTAAATTATTGTTGATACTGAACAAAATCATCTAAATTAAGTATAGGCCTACATTATTTTAGCTAAATTAATAATTTCGTTGAAACGACTTAAATTAATTTCAAAAGTATAAAATTAGTTACCAGCTATAAAAGTCTACTACCGCCAACTATTTAGGCATTTATTTCAAAAGTACAATATTATTAACTACCGTACGATTGAAAAACGTACAAATTAAGCCTGAAAATTAAAAACATAAAATTTTTTATTCTTAGTTTTTGACATATTTGTGATATTTTAGTCTAAAAAAAATCAAATGTCAAATTTATAATCAAAGCGAGGTTGTGTTCTAACCACTTTGGGCTAACTTTTATACGGAAGTTGAAGATGTATAATCTTATATAAAAAAAGTTATATTGGTTTGTGTACACTTAAAAAACCCGAACAGTTCTGCAGCGATTGAGGTCAAATGTTGTCACGACATACAAGGTACTTCAAATATTGTTTTTATCTGTTTACAGTTTAACAGTTTTAACCTGCGACCGCGAGAAAACTATGATAACTGCGAGAAAATTGCTTTTTTAACGGCCAGGCGTGTACAAGCATTCTCTTTGCTGACTAACGACAACCACAGTCACATGTTACCAATTCCCAATTACATTGTTTATTAACAAAAACAAACGAATCCGCTTTCATTCCATTCATATTACTATATAAAGCAAATGATAACTGACGGTGTCGGGTGGAACTTCTTGGATGCAGGAGGAACTGGGTAACGTTTCTCATCAGAAAATCTTGACTCTGGCGACTGTTCGTTAAAATAATGACATACATTTAGCTTCTGACATATTGGAAAATTAAACTTCTATGAAATTTCTATGGATTGCTTTGTCCCTCATTTGTCATTCACGCAACCCCAGTGTGCCACAGTAGGTTGCCTCATGGCAAGGTAGGTTATAAACTGATTGGACAATTTGAAAATGATTACAACGGAATATTAAAATATTGTATCTCAAGATTCGGAAAGACTGAAAGATTTACTTGAAGTTTCAAGTGGCACTCGTGGGAGAGATTGATTTTGTTATTGAAATGTTCAGTATTGTCGGGTATTTTATTACAATTTTTTTTATAAACTGTGGTTTGGGTTGTACTCTTCCACTTTCATTGTAAGTGTATGTGTAGTAATGTACTACATTCTTCAAATTGTACTAGCAATTTACAAAACATCAGTTCACATTTGGTGTTATTATTGGAGATACCAAACATTACATAAACTGAAGTGGTGAGGTTTTTGGTAAACCTCATTAGTTTCTTATAATATACTTATATTTCTAACCTCATATTTTAAGAGGTCCTAACGAAAATATTACCATATATTGGTCACAATAAGAAAACTAGTAGCCAAATTCGGTCTGCATTTGCTAAACTGAAATTATTAGCCTATAACTTTACAAACATTATTTTAAATTAAATAAAAACCATCCAAGAGTTGACGAATTCACAAAATATCGATGGCGTCAGCTTGCTACCTTGTCAAATAGCATTACCTTTTTATTAGGCGCCTAAGGCGATGAAATAGGAAGAACTGTAGAGTATGGACGACTCCTTCACTTTACTCTGTCTCCGGTACAGTGATAAGGAATGAAGAATATTCAGTTCAAATATTTCGTTCTCAATTGTTCAACTCACTTGCGATACAAAAGTTCCATTCCTTCTACTTACTTGTAAAAGTTATACAAACTTACTCATAGGCTATATACAGTAGGCGTGGAGATATTCTAAGAGCGTGTGGTTTCTAAGATTTTAAACTATTTACGTTTATCAAATATTGTTTATATCAGTTCTTAATGATGATATTGTTTTATCTACACCATTTCCAATATTTTTACAAACCTATGAGTTGTATGTGAAGAGTTTGTGGTGAATTATAAGATCAAAACTAAGTACATTTCATCCACCATTGACTTTCGTTTGGCTAAACTAGTGGTTGATCATTGCGTTATGAACACACACGTATTTGTTCGTACATACGTATAAGCTTAATACATATATACGTATATAAGTTTATTAAAATATTGTTAGTACAATATAATATATAGGCCTACAAGTAAATTATTCTAAACAAATCTAAAAAAAAAACAATTCATATCTGTGTTACTTAGTTTTGAATACAATGTGTCTAATAGTGTTTCGGTTCTTAGCATATTTTAATGCACACGACGCCTGTCTAACATGTTTAGTCCACTCCTTATCCTTTCATACTAATCTTAAAACATAATTTTTTGAATATAATATCATAAAGTATGGGAACGGCATATGGAAAGGAGTAATCAGACATCTAAATGCTCTGCCAAACATTTGTATCTAGAATGATTTGAAACTACTACAAAGAGCAAAAACAGGGATTAAAGTAATATGGAATGTAATATATGTAATGATAATGCATCATTAATTAATAACTAATTTTAAAAGAATAAAACGGCAAATTAAAAACCGCAGGTAATTGTTTTACTTACTAAATAAATACATTAAATTTTTTACAAAATTAATGTAAAATTGAATCTATTGTCATAGAATATTTTTGCATTTTTATAATAGCATTATAAAAGTATTTCTTTATAAATAAAAATTTACAAGATTTACAAATATATTAAGCATTTATTTTAATTTGATCAAATATGAAAATCCAAAAATAAACAGTTTACAAATTATGTTGATGATTTTTACAATTTTTGTCAATGAATTAGTCCAAAGGTTCTAACGGAATACCACACTTTTAAATACTGAGTCTGAGGGTAGTTATAAATTTGTATTATATTTACTCAATTTGATATTTACGAATATATTATTAAAATGTTATTTTGATTTTTAAATTAGGGAAATCAGCTACTAGTTAAAATTAGTAATTTCAAATATCAACAGGCATTTATTGAAATTGTAAGAACGGATTCACGTATATGTTCTATGACAAATATAAACGGAAAATTATCTGCTTATCTAAACATCTAAAATATAACAATGTCGTTAATGGCAGAGATCAACATTAGCTTGGCCCATTCACTGTTCTTAGTTCACGTCATTATTCTACACAATGGAAAATTTAACGCCAAAGTGACTGTGTTCGCTTCAGGCACTTGTGTATTGCGTTGTAGATATCGATCTGTGGAAGCACTGAATGACAATATTTAGGAGGCAATGGCCCAGTCATAAATATTACTTCTGAATTCAAGACTTTATGTAAAATTTCCAATATCTGTTTTAGAAAAAAACTTCGTCGAAATTGCGCTCTGTTTAGGTGAACAAAAAATGTTCATGGGAAATTACTGAATGGAAGAAGTAAACGCATAATGAAAGAAATGAGTCGAAAATTAAATAGAATTGCTGTAATGACAAAATAACTTTGAGAAAAAATACTAAACTATCACAGATATTTAATTTAGAAGTCAATAAAAATGTTTTAAAATGGCTGTTAACATTATAGTTATGCAAAACCTATCTCGAGTCACATCTTACAAGTTACAGGCTCAAGTGTAGAGGCTAGATTATTATAATATGATAGCATTTATCTTATGAAAATAAAATGAAATTATATTTGTTTTATTTTTATTAATACAAACAAAAGCAATACATTTAAACAAAGAACTTGTAGAACTGTACATTCACTTTACTTCTTGTAGAAATTAAACGAAGAAGTTCTAGAGGAACTTAAGAGTGACCATCTGAAATGACAACTTTATTATCGAATCGGATGTTATTTCTTTTATTTCACCTGATTTCCTCCATCTCAGGCAATATTCCTATTATAGTAGAACTCCAGGTTATCAGCGACCTTCCATATTGTCTTTATCCTCATGAGCCTTCCAGTCCTAAGCCTGGGTTGCCGACTATCCCTTTTATAATAACTTAGCACATCTATAACCAAAATATTTCCTATTCCTCTCTTTAATCATAATCTTGTCATTAGTTTTACAAAAACCCGTCTAGGTTCGCTATATCACTTCAGTCTTTCTAAGTATCACAGCAGAACAGTAATAGGTTCTCAGCTGGTTCTTACCTACAGCTTGTTAGATCTCCATGTTGACAGCAACTGAGTAAAAGCACACAGAGTGCAAATACGTTCCATTGTTTGCTGTTACACTTTCAAAACAGCAAAACTCTTCAACAAGTCACAGAACTTCGACCAATATCTTGCAGTCACGATGTTCAGTGTGAAGGTCACATAAAGCGAAGGGGGATATTTTAAAATATAACAAATTTAATTTATTCTAAGCACAAATAACCAAGCTCAGAGAAGAGTAGTTTGTAGGTCACGTGGTAAAAATCCCAATTTTTTAAAACAATTTGAACTTTTTAAAATTCCTTCTACGAGTATTAGCTCATACTCTCCTGATATATATCTAGTATACATTTTCAATCGTTAATAAAATACTTTTTCACTCACCAAATCAAGTTCAAATACATTTTTTTAAACATATAGTAGATGACAATTGATATTAATACCGTTTTTTCAAATATTTATTCATTAATTAAATTATAATAATTTGGGGGGCTAGGTAGGATTCGGACTTAGTATCTTCGAAGTCTAGAGCTTTGACACTGAACCAACTTATGGTTGTCGTCGAAACCTCCATTGCACAACCTTAAATCGTTGCCATGGTTACCACACGATATCATAAATAATGCTCTAGGATTAAAAATGAATGAAAAGAATAAAATAAACAAACTGGAATAATGGTATCGAATATTGTCTCACAAACGGACAATGCGAAAGGAAAGAAAAGAAACTACAACATAATTCAAACAACGAAAGAAAGAAAGTGTGTAAATAGTAACAAACAAAAATAACTGTAAAATGCCATACATAGAAAGAAAAATGGAAAATTGGAAGGAAATGCGCTTTATATTTTGCCACTTAATATTGTTATTTTGACATGTGTATGTACATATTTATATTAATTGTAATTATAAATTAAAAGAAACTAAAATAAAATTTTCTTAAATGATTTAAGTAAGAATTTATTAAGACATTTTTGTATATACTACTGATTTATCTTGAGTTTTCAAAAAGTCATTCCTCCCAATTACTAACCAGCACCCTGGTAGCATTTCCCTAAAATATTCTGGGGTTATCCCTTGACATTCTCTGCCTCAGTGAATATTATAACTTTATCACTGCCAAAGGAAGCACATCTATACCAACTACGAACTATGTTAAACTTTCTTATGACAATAGTTACTAACCCTATAAAAAAGAGGTGAATCACAGTTGTTATATATCTAGTAGACCTTATCTTTTGTAACACATTCAACGTTTTTATAACACTTGTTTATATATATATACCGGTATATAGAATTAACTATTTGAAACTATAATGTTGCGAGTCTTTTCGTCAATTTAACATTATTGAGAGCCTCTTTACTCGTTAATAGTTGAAACGAGATTCAATGATTCATAATGTTGTTTCAACAAAATCTTGATGAGGTTTCTGATAATATTATTAATGTTGAAATAACAAAAAAGCTTGCCGTCAATATGTTTTTAATTAATGTAGTTAATTAAATGCACACACACACACACACAGCAGTCACCCTTTGTTTCGATTTATTCCCAATCATGTATACCAGTCGCCATTTGTTTCAATATTCCCAAACTTGTGGTGTTATATCGTAATTTTTGTCTTCTTGATCCCTTTTATTGATGATACAATTTTTCTTTTTTTCGATGGTTGACATTGGAAAGAATTATAGGAATATCTAGATATGACCATACTAAGTTGAATGTTTTCATCAAGTTTCTTTCAACTTTAATAATTTGCTTTACTCTTAGGCTCTATGAAATTAATGCATATCTAGTTGTTCATTTATCAAATCCCGGTTTTATATTTTATCAAATAAAAAGAAAATTATTCATTTTTCAATATTAAAATTTACCGAAATGGTATCAATTAATTAAATGCTGTAAATAAAGTCCAGGAAGACACGAAACTACAATAAAGGTCATTCATTCAAAAACAAGTCGCTGCCATTTGCTGTCGATAACATTTCGGTACTTTATCGTCAGAACTAAGTGCACCGTTGGAAACATTTCTCACTTGCCGTTTTTATTTTTTTTATTTCTCTTAACCTTGAAAGTTTATCCTTTAAAGCTGTGTTCCGGATACGTGGAACGACCTTTCCTTCTTAACTCACCAAGCATAACGAATTTTATCTTAATCAGGCAAGATTTATTTATTTTTTGTTTCAACTAAGCGATATGGAACCGTGGATTCAAGCAGTAGACTACTGTTATATTGCAAAAATATAATTTCTATTAAATTTGGATTGTGGACCAATTTCCAAACAGTGTGTGAGTGTGTGTGTATGTGTATGTGGAGGAATTTGATCGGCTGGATTCTATTATTAATAACATTTTAATTCGTGAAGAGGATTGCAATTGGAAATAGAAACGTATACAAATGTTTTAAAAATAATTAAAGACGGTTTTATTTGTTTTGTCTATAATTAATTGAAATAAACTAAATTAATCGTAAACTGTAGACGTTTTAATTATAAATTTGTTTCAAAATAAACTAAAAATCTAATAAAACTTCACTGTTATTTTGAAATAACACGCAGTATTATTGGTCTGATGAAGATGGCAAACTACCTATCGAAACGTTACTGTTATTTTGAAAATAAATTTTATTGACTCATATAACAGCCGTCCTTCAGTAATATAAAAATACATTTAAGGTTTAGAATTTATTTAAAAAAGTACTAATTCTTCTGGCAAGCCTTACTGTGTATGTTTTGCACGGAAAAAAATCTTCGTCTTGCCTTGACACTAGCGACACACTCTAAAACAGGGGTCTCCAACCTTTTTTTACTCAAGGGCCACATCGAAATCTTTTGGAGGAAAGGCGGACCGGCAATATTTCAGGGCAGATATGTTAGCCCCCATACACCTACAACGTTGTTTCTAATCAAGAGCTCAGTGGTGGTTTATGAGTTTTTCTTGCTTAGTTTTTTACTTGTTCACAGTTAGTTTAGACTCTTATAAAGAAAAGCAGTGGCAAGTGAGAGACGAGTACTGTACTCATACTTAATGGTAAAAATGTTTAAAAGGAAATATATTACCAATTTTTCTTTTTCAGCATAGGGCCTACTAGCTTTCCGCGGGCCGGAAAAAATCTGTTCGCGGGCCGGATCTGGCCCACGGGCCTTAGGTTGGAAACCTCGGTTCTAAAACCTCTATATTTTTACAGTTTTCAAAGCACGTCAAGTGATAACATATGATTTTATTACATCTGCTTTTATGTTATAGGTTATGTTTTAGATCAACTGTTTTAACCCGTAAGTTATGTTTATTTGTTGTACAATATTTTAAATTATAGTGTTATAATTGAAAATATTTGATCATTTAATAAATATATTAATTTATGTTTCGATAAATCTGACTATAATATTTCAATATAATGATAATAATGAGTTATATATTTTTATTCCAATTTTTGAACTGAAGGTTTTCGTAGCCACTTCTTAAGAATAGACTCCAATAAAATTTATTTATTAAAACTTTTATTTGATGTATATTTTTTAACATGTAGGCCTAATTAAGGGTTTTCTTGAGCTTTTTGTTTTACTACTGACCACATTAAATTGACTACAATAAAATCTCTATTTAATTACACTCTTCAAGTAAAATATTCACATCTGTTCACACAGTAATTTTTTTATTCAGTAAGGTTTGTTGTCCTTGAGGTGTAACGAAACTTCAATGTTCACAGTAATTTGAGTCGCTTGAGTAAACTTATCGTGTGTTTAATGCAACTTTTTTCTTACTTACCGTTTCCAACCGAAACTGAGCAAAATTAGACACTGATAGTGATTGTCTAGTTCTGTCAAACGTAAGAAATTTCTGTTGGTCAGCCCACCAACAGTGTGTAAAAGTTATTTGTTTACTTTATATACAATTGTTTCTCCTTAAACACAAATAATTATTTTCTTAGGAATAGAAAATATAGAATACATTGACTAAAGTAAAATAAGTTCTGTCTTTGTGCTTTTAAAATTCAATTATCTACGACTATGTAAATTTTTAAAAAATCACAACTCCTGAAAAATGTAACAGCGAACATTTATACGCACGCCTTGTCTTATTACTTTTGCAAACAAAGTCATGGTCACAAGGAACTTATCGGTGTTTCCACTTCCTAGTTACAAATCAATTCTATTTTTATCTAGAGAAATGAGTTCATTCTCGTGATTCATTTGTGGGTAATTTATATGCAAATGATTCAATTTAGGAAATGATTCCTTTTCAAACAGTTCCTCTTCAGGAACTTAGCGAACTTGTAAATGTACAGTTATTGTACTTTGGAGAAACTATAGGCCAAGGACAGCGGCGTTTGTACTTCAGTTTAATGCTATTAAATTGTTCAGTCACTTGACACTTTCTGTAGAGCTGAAACAGATAGGAACATCATTTTAATATGTCAGCCAAATGTTGCAAAAGTTATATATGTACAAGAAAAAGATTCTTACTGCTCTCAGAAATTACTCGAATATGAGGACACATAATTAAAGTTCTCGAAAGTCGACTGGCATATATACCTAGATTCTTGATTCTTGTTTAAGTACAATAAAGTGTAAGTCATAAGAGAAAACAGGCAAACAGTTATTATATAATTATATTAATTATATTAAAAAACAACATTGGTTATTCAAATAGGCCACAAGAAATATGTTTGAATTCTTATTCAAAGCTTTTCATTGATAAACAGTAGCCTACCAACATCATCAGGAATGAATAATACAATAATGTAAGATATAAAACATGTTGAAATAGAAATAGCCAAATTTATACACATTTCCAAGTTTATCTTGTTGCCGTAACATTATAAACATTGAATATAGTATCAAATTTAGTAACAATAACAAATTAATAAATAAACAAATACAAATACATTCTAAATTTAATAGCATGTTCAATGTCTATAATGTTACGGTAACAAGATAAACTTGGCAATTTGTATAGATTTGGCACAAAAGCTATTTCTAATTTAAAATATATTTTATATCTTACATTATTGTACTATTCATTCCTGATGATGTTGGTACTGTTTATCAACGAAATAATTTAAATAAAAATTAATAAATAATTCTTGTATATTTGAATAACCTATATTGTTTTTTATAATATATATATTAAAATAAAGGGAATTATTTTGTGATGTATAAAGAGTAGTTTAGATTATATAAGACTCAAACATCTTTACTACAAACCCTTTTCGAATATATGTCTTTGGACTCTACCAAGATCACAACGGTTAATTTTTAAAAACGACCATTGTAATATTTAAAGCAGGATCTCATAGATGGATGCTTGAAGGATACCCCTGCATGAACATTTCTTTTACTTGCTAAAAATTACTTCAAATTGACCAGTTACGAAATAAATTTCATATTAGTTTGTAACGCTAGTAAGGAAATTTAAATATTATAACTTACAGATAGTTTTACATAAAACGATGTTTAGAACTGTTAATAAATATGAATAGGGAAAAATAGCTGTAACAGATTACAAAAGAAAACCTGGCTTTTTCGGAAAGCAGTCGAAACCGCAGTGTCTGTTTGAAATATTGTCTAGTCCCAAGGATGGGACAGGCAGGATTTTTGCCTACTTTAACCCTACGTAGTTTTCTTTTTCACTATCTTTCACTTTCCTCTTGAACACTTTTCCATAAAATAGAGTGGTGGAACCATTTATGTAACACCACTATGTAACACATGGTGAAGTTTTTAACGTATTTTAAAAGAAAGTCTTATGGATTCAATATTTTATTATAGAATTATAAATTGTGAAAATGAGGTCATTGCGTTTGCAGGTAACATCTAGTACAGAAATTTTAAATTACGCAGATACCTCCTGACAGATACCACCCGCCAAAACATGAATTGTAAAAGTGCAGCCCTTCGAACTAATAATGAAGTGAACTATCAGAATGGCTCCAAATTTATAGTGATGGATCAGCCATGCTTGGAAGAGGCGAAACAGGTGCTGCATGCTAGTGCAGATACCTCCAAGGTTTTTTGCCTTTAGCCTCACCTTAGCAATTACTAGGGTGAGGTAGCCGCCATACATGCTGCAGGAATTGAATTTTAGAACCTGACTACTCCAGCTAAAGACGTTTTCCTTGTAGACTCTAAGGCCGCCATCCTGAACCTCTCTGGGAACTCGCAGGCTGACTGTA
Source organism: Prosapia bicincta (assembly GCA_036971475.1). Classification (NCBI taxonomy): domain Eukaryota; kingdom Metazoa; phylum Arthropoda; class Insecta; order Hemiptera; family Cercopidae; genus Prosapia; species Prosapia bicincta. The sequence goes on from JBAIZL010000002.1 coordinate 159,601,479, forward strand.
GAAGAACCATAGACTGGAGAAGACGACTAAACGCTCTCATAAATGGCGGGTGGGGACTTAATTCCCAGTGGATCCCGAGTCACATAAACGTCACTGACAATGAAAAAGCTGACCAACTAGCCAAGCAGGGAACAACCCTTACCCAGCCTGAACGTCCGAGTCCACTCCAGTTCTCCAAGTCCCTAATACCGATGACGCCGGTATTCATGAAACTCTCGGCGGCAAAACGACAGAAAAGTCTTGTTTCAGAGGGATAAATTGACCGTAACCTGCCCCGAGCAGTTAGCGTTGGACCATTTAGAATAAAGACGGGTCTTATTACTTCACTGCGCACCTCCACCGTATTCATGTGCTACCGACCCTGAAGTGTCTGCTGTGTAGTAATGAAGACATAAATGCTGAACACCTTCAGGATTGCACAGCCCTGGACCAGGGCCAGAAATAAGACAATCCCAGTCAATGAAGCCCATCTTTACTGGTGAGCGAATCGCCAAATAGCTCAACTGCCAAGGGTTGGCGTTGGCTACAAGTAAGTACAAATTGTGAAAATGAAAATTTTAAGGAGTGTTTTATGGCCTTGTTAATTCTTGCAAGGCTTTGACGTGATTTCATAAATAAGCAGCATTTGTACTTGTTCAGTACTTAAATTTAGTGCTCATAAAGTACTTTTGAATTTTGAAATTTATTTACGCTAAGAAAAATATTTATTTACTAGTTTTTTCAACGTATTTCTAACTTAAAGCTTTGAAGGTAATAAAACTGCATTTAATTATCAAAAATATGCCTGGGAGGTATAAAGTATCTCCAATACTCTTCAGAACCTCAATAACAAACCTCCCCCTAAGAAGAGAGATTTGGCTGAGGTACATACAGACATGAGACGACATAGTCCATATATTTTACCATAGCATACAGTAGATTTTAAAATATGTGAAGGTCACATGCTAAAGTTAATAAAGGCAATTTGTTAACAAAACTTGGAAGCCTCTTGAAACAGTCAAACAGTAGACGCTTACAAAAACAACCATTTTATAAATCTTCTAGTTCACCAGATGTACGACAAATTAGCTCGGCCTTGGCCATGCAAGTTTCTCTCTAACCACTCATTGAGATTACTATAATTTGCAGATCGGACTCATGTCCCAGGGTGAAATGACCCGATCTGACCAAGGTAAGGGGTCAATGCTAGATAGAGCGGGATCTGGGAAAGTGTGCACGGCCTCCACACACATGCGGTCCTTCAATGACTGTTTAAATACCTGCCGAGAGAAAGTATGCTTTGTAATATTGAATAGATCCAAGGCGAGGCCTAGTATCAAAACACTATTTGTGTTTCTCTGGAGTTAGTTTTACTATGGGATCATGTCATTGGCCAAAGTGTGTCTCACTTGAAAATAAAAAATATGGATGGGTAAAACTGGGCTTATTTTATATTAAACACAGATAAAACAACAATTTTAGTTAAAACTTTTCGAAAATAAAGATTTTAGTACAATATTTTACATATGCAACTTGTCTCATATTAATGAGACATGCGTGCGCGCGTGTGTGTAAAATGTGATCTGACTTGTACTCGTAGATCAAAATCATCCTTGTTAAAAGTTCTTGTTTACTAAGTTATAGATTTTTTAATGTAATATCAAGTAGATATACCATATTTTACCAGGTGTAGATAGGTCTTTATCTGATAAGCAATTGAGCGGAAATATATTTTAGAGATTTGTTTTTATTTAATTTATATTTGATTTAAAATATTTTGTTGAACATTTCATGATATGAGGAAGATTTTGGGGGTCGTTTTGTAACACATTTTATGTAAATTTTAAACTCGCATTAGAAAATTAAAATATTATAACTGCAAAATAGTTTTCTTACAAAACAAGTTGCCAGTAGAGCTGTCTGCGCCAAGAGTTTCTGCAAGGGATCAAAGATAAAGAAATTAATGACGATTGTTCAGTGATAACAGTATTCTCGTATTTCAGGAATAAAACTTACAAACACTTGAATGGACTGGCCATGGCTTTATCCATAAGAGATTTAGTAGCTTTCAAACACGTCTCATCGATTCAGCGCTTTTGTTTATAGAGTCGCAGTTTGTGAAAATGAAAATTTACAGCTTGCATTAGAGACCTCTACGTCTTCCAATGCATATATGTTGATTCCATTTTCACGTGAGCTACTAGTTTTCACTAAACACTTGTAAATATTTACATTGCCTATAGTAGCACTTACTTATATTTGTTGAGGACGGCCGTTTCGGGAGATGTGTCCAATTGCCAACTCAGACCGTAACTGTAAATATTTACATTGCCTATAGTAGCACTTACTTATATTTGTTGAGGACGGCCGTTTCGGGAGATGTGTCTAATTGCCAACTCAGACCGTAACTGTAAATATTTACATTGCCTATAGTAGCACCTACTTATATTTGTTGAGGACGGCCGTTTCGGGGGATGTGTCCCATTGCCAACTCAAACCGTAACTGTAAATATTTACATTGCCTATAGTAGCACTTACTTATATTTGTTGAGGACGGCCGTTTCGGGAGATGTGTCCCATTGCCAACTCAGACCGTAACTGTAAATATTTACAAGAGTTTAGTCTTCCAATGCTTTAACTTTATACCTAAATAAGAATCCCTTTGTAGATGCACATAATAGGCTTATAATAATAATTTAGTACTGAATAAATCGGAAATGTATTAAAATTTAAAAACAGGTTTTCCCTCATTTTATACAATTTTATTTAAAATTTTAGAGTTACACAAAATGGTATTTTATTTTTAAAATATTACGTTGTAGTTATAAATTAGCTCCTGCCGTTTCTAGAATTATCCCCCATCAGAGACTTACGAACAAGGTGACCCTGGTTGCAATACTAAACCTTGTCGCTCAAATTTGTAATGAAATAAATGTTCTTTGTTATTGTTGTGCTATGGAACTATGAATCGTTCGAAAAACGTTCAAGTTCAGATCAATATACTAGTAACATTGTAGACGTTTAAATACATCTAAAGCAAATAAAAAACAGAAATGTTTAATATGACATTTTTAATAGTTTGTTTGCCTCTAGACCTGCAAAACCCGCCTAGGCTTGTGGTAGATATCCTATTGCGCGCAACCCTCCTTCTCACATGCACATGGTAACACTGAGGAAGATTTCTAGGTCATAATCGTAAAAAAAAAATATAAACTATTTTTTGATTCAAAGAAAACTTTTGAACATCCAAGAAAGCTTACCACTTAATTTTGGCAGGCACTTGCAACGATTACTACAGGCTGGAAAGACCGATTAATTATGACCTGTATAAACTAACTGGCGACTGGGCCGGCGGCTACCTGCCACTGACCAGGGTAAACCCCGGTTATCCAGTCTCGCCAGCAGCTGTTTAATGAGTCTTCTACCAATGGGGCATTGGCCTTGTTTAACGCAAAATTTCAAATTGTCTTGTACGAAAATATCGAAATAACATTAAAAATTACACATTATTAGGTCACAGCGTGACAGCTGTCTGTGCTGTGTGTAGATTCAATATGCATAGTAGGTTCCCAAGTTCGTGCAAGAAGTACTAACTTGCGATTCAGTTATCCAGATACTGATACTGGCAGCTCATACTATACTCCATCCAGATTCGGGAGCTCCCAGGGGATTAGTTGACCCTCATTCGCTTCCGCTGACTCGGCCCGACGGAATCACCTACCTGTCGATGAGTCACCTACTAGACGTTCGTCTACAAAACTAGGATTTTGAAATTGCAACGCTTAGGTACTTTTTTCTGACAATTTTCGCCTTATATATTATTTCTTGGAAATAGAGGCCAAACACGAAGTACTTATATCATTACTAAAAATAATAGAATAGATAATAGTCATTAAATATCAATTTCCGATATTTATTAAGCTATATTAAATATAAATACCACGTATTTGGTGAGTATTTCAAGGAATAATATGTAGAATTCAAAAGTGTCAGTTAACATTACCTAAATGTTACTTTTAGAGCGTATATAAGTTTTATAAACCTAAGCCTAGAAGGCGATTCATGATAAACAATCTGTGGGAGGTGAGAAGCGTATGTGCTTGGAGGTGCGAGAATCGCTTAATCATTGGTGGCACTTCCATAGTCTGGATGACCTATGGTAGTTGGTAGTGAATGTGATTACCCAAACAGCCCCAACTAACAGCAAGAACAGACACCAAGTAGGCCTACTTTGGCCAGTTATCAAAGCCTTAAAATTTATTTTGTTTTTCATAGCTGTATATTGGGATATCCATGAAGAGAAATGGCTAAGAAAGTACTGTGTAATAATTGTACAGTGAACATTTATTGTCGGAAATACGTTTTGATGAAAAAATGATTTTTTATAAATTAAAGTCTTAAAATAGAGAAATAAATTTACTTTAAAAAATATTGCAATATCTCAATATAATTATATCCCTGTTTAAAGTATTTTTTAAATTACATTCATGAAATGAAATGGTGCAATTATGTACTTATATTTTTTTATGTTCCTAAAAAATGAAAAATATCTTTTACTACTTTACATTTTAAGGGTAGTTGTTAGAGACTCTGTTCACCTCGCAGGTCTATTTCAGGTAAGCTACCCAATCCACGATACCATAACGTCCTCCCACTATGGAGAGATCATTATAGCTCAGCCTAATTCCATCGAATACACGAAAGATGCGTACACCAGGAATCTTGCAAAAGATGCTTACAGGATCAAGTGTCAACAGATAGTGAAGGTAAGCTAGGCTATGACGTTAGACCATCGAGACAGGTGAAAAATGTGAACAACCTTTAGACGTACACGGATCTTTTAAAACCATTGAGCTACATAAATGAGTTTACCTCTATAGTAAACATAAATGTCACTTCGTTTTTAGAGGCTAGAGACCCTTGATAATTTTATCTATTAAACCTGATTTCCATCACACTTTTTACAGACTTTGGACTGGCAAAATGATAGAGATATGTTTGTTTCCCCTTAGTGGTAGAAGTCCGTATTCACTAAACACAAAATACACTGAAGTGAAAATGAAATCGAACTTATCACTATGACAGTTAAAAGCAAAGTGGCCACTGGGAAAGTGAAAACCCCTTTTGTATACCCATTTTGACAGGGAAAATCCAAAACCATGAAAGTTATTACCAAATTGTCTAGGCGTAGAGACCTGCGGTGACAGCTTCAGTCTGGTTTGTAGGCTTTTGTCGCTTATCAAATTTACCACTTATCTTCGTTAATTTCTATTTCTTCATGTGTTGTACCCATTTTCGTGCCGCCATGCAATCTACCCTTCGTTATCCTTCTTTCTACAAGGGAATGTGACTGGAGAGCACTTATTACGGGCCCGATAGAGAGTAAGTGACTCTTATACTGTGAACACATGATTTCTGCCCTCTTCCATTGCTTCTTATCTCCCTACCTAAATTCTAAATATATTCACAACGTTTTCCATCCTTCGTAAGCAATATCACTGATACTTGCTTGTCTCTTAAACTGCAACAAAATTAAAAAAGAAATACAATTTTTGTTGTAACGATTTAAATAGAGTTTTATTAAAGTGATGCAGAAATAACAGATTTAAATCTATTTCTAAACAACATGTTATGTAAATGTTGTCGATTAGTTTATCAGAACTATTATATGTTATGTAATGTGTTTAATGAGCAGGTGGCAGGATATTGTCACGCATAGCGCTATTACTGTCAGTAATTTTATGTTCTTCCTATTGTCACGACGATGTTAGATCATTTGATAAAACATTACGTACGTTCATTTATTTAGATATCAGCTTTCCCAGCTACAAGCTTTCATGCGGCTGCTGCCTTCACGCCAACGGATATTCATTAGATATTCACAGTTTTATTGAGACAATCGGGAAAAACAACATAATGATTTATTCCTGTGAGAAAAGAGCGTGAACAGTTGCATCGGCGTTTCAAATGCACCTTGTCTGATTTTGGAAACACGGATTTTTTATTATTTTTGAAGATGTCAGTCAAGTCCTCGCTAAAAAATCTCTTGAAACTACAAACTAAAATTACTAAACATTGCTAAATTAATAAAGTAAATTTTATTTAAATTTTGCTCTTTATAGAGGTAGATAGAGAGATAGATAGATACATAGATAGACAGATAAAGAGAGAGAGGGAGAGAGAGAGAGAGAGAGAGAGAGAGAAGGAGTGAGGTTATGAGAGACGACTTGTTGAAGATTCTGTAACACCAAAACACAATTTTTTCTTTTCCGAGTATATGATAAATATTTACCCATTTTAGTGTTTGTTTCATGGTAGTATTAAAGTAAATATAAAATTATTTTTTCAATCCTAGTGAACTGTTACACCTGTTTGTCGATTTAGCAAATTTATCCAATCAGAGTATTATGAATGCTCTCTTAGTTCTCTTCTGCAAATGAAATGTTCAAAGTAAAATGAAAACAAACATTTAAAAAATTTTAATATTGTAGTGTTAAGTATTCGGGTCCCAATGTCACTCAAATAAAACAGCTTCGTCACGCCTTGACGAAGTCATCGCAGAACCGAATTTACTAGCGGTAACTGGACTAATGAAATTAATTCCATTTATTAATAACAACCCAAAAACTTCTAAACTATTTTAGATAAACTATAAGCTAAGAAACAAAAGCAACTAAGAGGTGTAAAAATGGCAAAACCAAAATGAAAAGTACAGTTTTTTTTTAGTTTGATACGTGTTTGTGTTTTTTTTACAAATACAGTGTTAAAATATTATTTAAGAGTAATAAATTGCAGTAAAAAATAGCGTTTTATGCATTTAGTAAGAACCAGAAGGAGCCCTGAGTGCGAATATGTAAGTGAGGTTTTATATCCAAGTCACGTTGCTCCCCCATAACACACTCAGCCACTCTAGATTTGCGGTCTGGAACCAAACGTCTTGCACACTCAAAACATTTTACTACATTTCTTTATATACAATAAAATTATAAAACACATAAATTACATAAAATATTATATATATGTAATCAATTAACACATGTATATATTAACTTATAGTCAATTTTATTTGGGAGAATTTAACATTGAAATTAGTTAAACGTCAATAGTGGTTTCTAATAAACATCTTCAAATTAATCATTTAGGACACGTTACTTTTCGTTGAATTTATTTCTATTAATTGTTGATTTCTGGTAAAATTCAAGAAGAAATTTTTAATAAGTCTAGGCACAGTAATAATTCAACAAAATTAAGATTTACAAGGTTAATAATTTATTTAATCGCAACTATTTCTTTATTTCTAATTTAGTAATAAATATAGGGTGTGACATTATGCTAGCAATGAATTATTATGTTATTTAAAATTATTTTACTTTAAAAATAAATTAATGTTCTCCTTATTAGGTTTTACAATATTAATTATTATTAAGGTATAATAAGGTTCTATTATATAATAATCATAAACGGTTTTATAATCTGAAGTTTGTTACGAATTAAACGTGCGTAAAATTTGTTCTGGATTTAATTAGTTCTGGATAAATTATGACAATATCTGGGAATAATATTTAATTAAATGTTTTTCATTGGATGAGTAATTTTCGAAATTATATATTTTAAACTTAAATTCCGAATATAGCATTTTTTTAGTATATATGAGCAGAAAAATTCATTGATTTCGTGAACAAAATTTACCTGGTGATGAAGAAATTCCTCAAAATAAGAAATAAACAATAAAACATGATAATACTCCAGAAGAATTCAAAAGTTAGAAGGGAGATAGAATAAAACTTCTCTTCGCATATAAAACTTTATAAAAATCACGGTTATTTCATAAAATTAAACCTTCTGTTATTTTACATACGAGTGCAACTAAAGAGGATCCGCGATGGATGGGTTTGCTTTGAAAAACACAAAATCCAGTGACTTATTTTGGCGTTTTGCATCCCTGGAAGGTAGACAAACTGTGTAACTCGTGGATAAATAAATTTTATTATTTTTTTTAAACCAAATCTATCCTAACCAGTTACCTTGTAGCTATATTGTAATGTAGTTTAATTGTAAGAAGTATAATAATAATATTGGGAAGAAATCAGTGAAGACGTTAGAGGAGATCACTAAAGTGTTAAGGTCAGAGAGTAATAGAAACACTGAAGTAAAGTTCCGTGAGTTTATTGTTTCAGCCAAAAGGACAACGAGAGGGCTGGATCAACTGAGAAACGAGAGACGATCTACGTTTCATGGCTTAGACTACTTCGAGACTTGTCAAACCATAAGTAGAAGTTTTAAATTCCAGTATTAAGTTAGCCTATGAAATTTACCTATCCAGTGCAAATTTGTTACTATGAATATTTATTAAATGTGTACAAACCAAATTTTTCAATAAGAATTATGTATTAATCTTTTCATTTTAATACTATAGATTAAATATTATATCTCTAAAATTTTACCAACAAATATTATATTTCGACTTTATATTCCGAGATAAATAGATAGTGAAAAGGGTAAACGTAAATGTTATGCAATAAGAAACTCTTGGTTTATTAGAAGATGAGGAATTTTAATTGATCCAAAATAATTATAAATTTTCCAATATAAATTGTAAAACAAGTTCAGTAGGTTCAGCCCGACACACTCAGTATTAAATGTGTAGCAACTTAAATTTTAAGAAGCAATTGAAAGTTGATTAAATGTAGCACTTGCACTTGTGTTTATTGCTTTTGAAATTAATTAGCGGTGCCAAATTTAATTCAATTTTAAATATTTAAAAAAGAATAGATCTTTTATGTTATATGTCACACAAAGAGTGTATCAATTACAAGATTCACATTTAGTTTTGCATATAAAAATGATTTCTAGTATATATATATATATATATATATATATATATATATATATATATATATATATATATATATATATGTATATATATATATATGTGTGTGTGTGTATGTGTGTGTGTGTGTGTGTGTGTGTGTGTGTGAAAGAGAGTGAGTGTGTGGTGTGTGTGTGTGTGTGTTGTGTGTGTGTGTGTGTGTGAGAGAGAGAGAGAGAGAGAGAGAGAGAGTGAGTGTGTGTGTGTGTGTGTGTGAGAGAGAGAGAGAGAGTGTGTGTGTGTGTGTGTGTGAGAGAGAGAGAGAGTGAGAGAGAGAGAGTGTGTGTGTGTGTGTGTGTGTGTGTGTGTGAGGGGTGTGTGTGTCTATAGTTGATTCGTAGATGACTTTACTCTTGTTAAATATTTATTTATTTATGTAAAAACATTTAAACATAAACAATAAAAATTTAAAGCACCAAAACAGCAGTGATATTTAGGTGTTGATAGCGCATTATGAAATTGATGTGTTACATGGATAAAAACCTCCAGCATGTTGGTTTAAAATACTCATGTTGTTGAAATGTTTGTACATAAATAACTATATATAATCTTATATAAAAGTAATTTCTAAAGCTTCAAAATATTAAATTTTCATTAGAAATTTAAATAAATGTATTATTATATTTTAAGAATATATTCTTTAAAAACATTTTCAACATTGTGTAATTTGTTTGCAAATATTTTCACTCTGAACGTGATATTTTAATTTCAAAATAAATTTGTTTCTCAAAAATATGCTTGAAAAAACAAAACATTTGATAAAAAATATACTAAATCTGAAGGACGTTATAAAAATATCATTTTAAGTCACGAATAAATACAACTAAAAGAAATGTGGCTGTTCCTCAAACATAACACGTGTAATGTGTTTTCGTATTTTCATTACATTTAAGAAACAACACGTTTTAACAAAATACGTGTAAAACCATAGCGCTGAATTTCCAACACATGCCACTGGTTCCTAGTTTGTTGGTTCAGTGGATCTCGTGCAGCCGGTAGTTGGCTGACTGACGTAATTGTGCTAATTTTATTTCTAAGATCTACATTACCTATTTCCATTTAGTTATATTTTTTATTATCTTCTATCCTAAGAATTGATAAATAAACAAATTATATTAGGAGGAGGTTTTTCTTTTTTCTGTAATTCGTCCTGTTGTGAAGTATTGTTTTTTTGTTTACAATTGCATATATTTTCCAATCTACAATACAATCTAAATATATTTTATAATCTAGTTTTGTTTTAACGAAAATTCCTTTCTCATGATCAAGTCTTATGCTGAAATTCGCCTGTAAAGGTGAGATTATTCTTATTTATTATATATATTACTCTGTTAAGCAATAATGTACACTTTGCCTTCAGTGAGGCAGTTACCATTGGAAAATGTGTTTAATTTTAGTGTAGAAAGTAGCATATTGAAACAATCCCAGAAATTTAAAAAAATCGTAAGTAAACGCAATTTAGTGATACAAAAACCGTACTTAATTGTACGTTGTTCGTCCTAGGAGGAAGGAAGTAGACTATGCGTATAACAGAGCGTGTAAATGTATAGGACAGTGATTTAAAAACGAATTTTAAGGATCTAATTTTTGTCCTTCAATTAAATGAAAAATTTGTTAAAAGCATGAACTAACAGTATTTTACTGAGATAACTGTGTTATTTTTTGTGCTTTTCAATTCCTTCTCTTCGTTCACATTCTCTTTATATAAATCTCGTTCAAATTTTAAATCGTTTATAAAATATTACTTTTCATTCATCCACTCAAGTTCAAATAATTTTTTTAAAACTTGTAGTGGATGTCACTTAATGTTACAACAGATTAAAAAAAAATATTAATTCATTAATTACATTGAATAATATATTAATTTTAGTTTAAATATGAGGAAAACGTTTCACAAAAAGGGCAAGGTGTTTTGTCCCATTTGGCTTAAAATAATTGTTAAATGATTTCATAAAACAGCTGATTTTTTGTTATAAGCTATGAGGTAGAACAATTGTTTTAACGCATAGGTTATGGTACTGAATTTATATTATTTGTAATTATTGAATAAAAAGTAACTAAAATAAATTTTTTCTTTGTTGACCTAAGCAGGGAATTACTTTTAAAATGTTTTGTTTATGTTGCTGGTTTTTAATATAAATTCGTCATGTTTACGTTAGTGTACCCCAATGAAAACAATACGTTAGTGTTAGACAATGGAAACACACTTATACTGAAATACACTTTCATTTTGGTTTAGATTACTGGAGTTACAAGTTTTAAGTTAGTATTAGTATTTTTGTAAGAAGAAAGTAATTACTGGATTATATAATAAAATCATAGATGTGCACACAAAGATAATTCCAGTTTTGAATCAAAAGACAATTTAACATTTCCTAAGATATCTACAACGGCAAAGCGATCTAAATCGCAAGCTCTACATTGAAACTGACTATATTTCTCAAGTATGGGGCATAAGTTCAGGCTAAATACTCGCTGTATCCACTGAGCACAATTGGGGACTTTATTCAACAAATTAGATATAACAATTATTCACGTGAAAAAATGTAAACATAATGCGAATTACCACATCAAATGCACTATTACTTGCTCCGATAGGATAGCTAAGAGGGAGTTATATAATTTTAACCCCGCAGCGAACAAGCCTTATTTAGATAAGCGACTCTAACCACGTGAACTACAATACCTATTTGCAGTACCTGTATCAGAAGATACCTCTTTGTTTGCCCTGTGTTTAATCCCCACATTCTTTCTACAAGGGGAGGTAGCGAGTAGACACACATGTACTGCTTACTCTGGACAACCAACCCATGGTCAATATCTGCTGATTAACCATCGTAAAAACATCTGAAAACAAAATCGAGACTTGAACCTTGTTACATTGAATATTAGAATAAATATAGCATTGAAAATAAAATGTATACCAGAAACAAAAAAAGTGAATATACAAAATTAAACTTGCAGGAAAGAAATAACGAAGTCATTCCAAGTTTCAAGATGTAGATGTAGGCCTAGTTTGATAAAAAGTAAAACAGTAAACAATATAACAAACACGTGAATGTCATTGAGAAGACACAGGACCAAGTGAAAAATAAGCAAAAAGATGGATGTGTACTGATGGATCAGGAGTGGGGAAAAAGAAATGGAAATGAGAATGGCAGGCCAAAAATTAAGACATCACAAACATAAAAATTAGAACTGAAAATGGATGACAAACAGAAAGGGAAAGAAAATCACTAACGCAAAATAACCAAGAAGATGGTTGAGGACTGAGGGATGGAAAGAGGTAAAAAAGTATGTAAATGAAGAGCCAGCAAAAAATGAAGCAAATATTTGGATAACAACGAGAAGGAAAAAATAACAGTAAATATGGTTGGGGACTGTCTGACTGGAAATGGAAGAAAAGAAGAAATAAGAAATGATTCGGAACAAATGGCAAGAAGAAAAAATAAAGTAAATAACTCTTACTATGGACCATATTTGGAACACTAAAGGTATTAAATGAAGACGATAAGAAATCACAATTTATCCGTAATTTTAAGGTATTCTCAGACCCCAAAATAAATTCATTAATCATTGACTATTCCTTCCTGATGTCAATGTTACACTACAAGGAAATTGTTTGCATTTTATGGCAGAAATATCTGCAGATTTTCTTTTATTTCACATTTATCATTTTTTAACAACATATACTTATTGTAACTCTTTACGTTTCATTTAAGTATTTGTAACGATATGGGCGAGAGCAGTAATTACGTGCAATAAATTATTAGCTCAAAGCGTGCTCATTACGCAATCATTATAAATATCATTGCAAAAAGTACTTTCAGCCTTGAAATAATGTCACCCTCGCAAAGCACACGTCATATCCCTGTTTCTGAACAGGTGGACGCTGTAGGTGAACGGGGATAAACTAGTTAAACAATAAAAAAACGTTAGACCTTACAAGAAATAAGGAGTCGTCTTGATTTTTAAAAGTTAAAAATCAATCTACAAAATGTTCATCTTCAAACATATTATATGAACTAAATTAGAAAATTTGTGTACGTAAAAATATGCTAAACAGTTTTCCCTAATGTTTTTACAGTGTCTAAATATCACATGATTACTTAGTTGATTTGTTGGATTATAAATTGACCTCTAGTAGTTGACACTTTTTTAATGTATATCTTCTTAAAATTTTCAATCAATAATAAAATACTTTTTATTGATCCACTTTAGTTTAAACACATTTTTTTGTAAACTTGAAGTGGATAACACTTGATATTAATAGTGTTTTTTCAAATACTAATTCATTATTTAAATTTAATGAATTAATTTAAGTTTTATATGGGAGAAAACGTTTCACAAAAATGGAAAGGTATGCAATATATTAGTTTCGTCCCATTTGACTTAAAATAAGTGATAATATATGATTTCATAAAACAGCTGATTTATATTATACGTTATGTAATAGAACAGCTGTTTTCACGTATAGGTCATGTTACTTTATTTATGTTGATTGTAATTATTTAATAAAAAGGAACAATTTAATAAAAATTTTATTTATTGAACCAAGAAGAAATTTTAAAAAAAGCTTTGTTTATTTTACTTGTTTGTAGAAATTGCCAATGCCAATCGTAAACTTAAAAATACATTATTAAAAAAAAGTTAAACTAACCTAACTAATTATAAACCCGACCTCTTGTTAAATGCAGGGCAAAGCAAAAAGTATGGAAGTAGTATCAAGAATCTATATACGGATTATTTATTTAGATAAATTATTTTGTATTTTTCAAGAGTTTTAGATTTAGTGATTATATTTTACTGGTTCGACCCTGTTTCTCTCCCTTAAAAAGCTAGTGTATCAATCACTAATCGGGGGGGGGGGGAGTTTTTGAAATTAAATATTCACTCCACTCCCTAAAAAAGAAATAATTTGTTGAGAGAAGTTGATGTAGCTATAGTGAGCGAGTCGAGACGGATGTTGCGCTCGCATATGAATTTGGTAATGATTTATGTAGCTACGTATAATGTTACTTACGTAATTTATTATGTTACTTTTGTCGATCAAAATTTATCAAATTATATTCAATATTTACTAATTTTTTTCCATTATATACCAACTTTAATTTCTTGAATTCTGTTGTCCGTTCTTGAATTCTGTTGAGTTGAAACTGTTATACTGTAATAACTGTTTTCACGAGCTTACAATAAAGTAAACAAGTCGTACTGAGACAAAAAAGTTTCCGACTTCTATAGCCAATTATCATCACTATGTAAGTTTGCATGAATAATATAAGTTAAAAAACATACCTATAATTTTAAGCTTCTAATTAATTTACTGTATTACAAGTATAGAAATTAGGCCTGCAAACTTAATTTTAAACTTTTTTTGGTACGTATTTTTCGGTTATCACTTGTACAGGTACGTAGTAATGTTGTATAAAAGTACAATCGATTCTATCTTGACTGGATACTTCATATGGAAATAAATTAACTTGAACTAACACGCAAAGTAACTGCTAAAACACGCTAAATTTAGGTTATGTTAGGTTTATTTATTTACATTTTAGTTAGGACTACCTTTTCAGGCGTACAGTAGCAACCACGTACTGTACTACGCCTAGAGATGAATATACCTATAAAACATCCAGTTAGGATAAATTTGGTTGTAATTTTATACAACATTACTTTATACCTTAATTAAAATATACCTATGAAGAGTCTAGTCAGGATAGATTTAATTGTATTTTTATACAACATTACTACGTACCTATATTAGTGGCCTCCGTATAATACCTAAAAAGGAAAGTACCCTTTTTTTTAAAATTAAATTAAAATTTTTGCGGTTGTACACAATTCATTATTAATGTATTTTGAGAACTCGTAGATTTATAATATATAC